>OV702280.1:390362605-390948590 GCA_916181665.1 Avena sativa | reverse complement strand
TTCATGAACATTGATACTCTGACAGATTCTCTGTAAATAGTCTGGCTGGAATTTTTCTTTCCCACAAATCACCTAGTTTTCTTGTGCTTTCAGTCGATTTCCCTTTTCCCCCCTCAATAGTGCATTCTATTTTGCAGAAATCTGATTTTTCTTGGCAGTTACTCCCTCTGTTTCTTAGAATAAGGCGTATAATTTAGCCAAATGTCAAACATTGCAAAGTTTGACCAAACATTTAGAAAAAACCATAAACCTCTACAGGGTCAAATCAATCTATTAGATACATTATGAAATATATTTCCTTACTGTAGCTATCTATTATCATAGTTATTTATATTTTTTATAAACTTGGTCAAATTTTGCACTGTTTGACATTTGACTAAATTTATAGGCCTTGTTCTAAGGAATGGAGGTAGTACATTTTAATCTACACCAACTGAACATTACAGAAATGTGCAACTGTCGTATTTATAATGTGCACCAATATTTTTGTTCTGAAAAAATACAATTCTTACACATTTTGAAAATGGAAACAACTGTCTTTGTAATGTGCAATATGGTACTTAAAATGTGCAAAATAATCACTATTAGATAAACTCTAAAATGTGCAAAAGGGCTGGTATAAGTTCAATTTGTTTTCATGAATTTATTCGGTCTATTACACTTTAAATGTACACTAGTTGCACATTTATAAATTTAAAAATATATGCAACTTATGTTTCTGAAAATGCTGCTTTTGTTACTAGTAAATTTATCCTATTTTTCTCACATTTTATTCTTCCTAACTTTTTGGTGGATTGAAACTGTGAGTTTTTAATGTGATATTTGTTTTATGGCGCCACCAAGTTTTTTTCTCGACTAAAAACAAGCGAAACCATAGTATTAAGACATGCTTTTCTACAACGGCCAGAAAAGGTAAAGTAGGAACATGAGTTGAGTTGGAGTATTCCATGCGACTATGATGTCTCGGAGTTTCTGGATATGATGTGTTCTTATACTTTTATTGTAAAGGATGAACTTTTAATTCACAAGTTCGCATCGACACACATAACGTGTTCACACGGTATCTGCATAATCAAGCTACAAGCAGCCAATAAGAGATCGAACATAAAAAGACAAATTACAAAGTTATGCATGACTAAGTTAATGGCTAAGGAGATTGAGGGCTAATCAAACAAGCTCCTCATGTGGTAAAGATATCCTTTGTCACTTGCTCTAATCGTGTGCACACTATTGCTAACAACTCGCGGAGAATGAAATAAGCACGGATCGAAACCAAGCGCACCCTAGTAGATAACCTAAAGCAGAGATTGATTTTTTAGATGTAAAACCATAACGTTTATATATAGCCATATCGACCGTATCATGGCTATGGCTACCACCATAATGAGAATTCGACAGGCAGTTTGTCTCAAACCCAATTGGGAGATAGGGCGGTATACCTTGGAATTAAACGGGTTGTTCCGATAACATGCAAAAAGTAATTTGATTTGAAACTACACGAATAATATATATTATATATTATTTGTATTATTATTACTTTGTCGACTTCACAATTGACTTGCCTGAATTCTTCTTTTTAGTCAAGGATGTTTTTGTTTGGCTTTTAGCTTTTGGCTTATAAACCACAAAGCGTCTAAATAGGTGCTTTTGGTTTTTGATTTTGGCTTAAACAATCATCTAACAATACTTAGTCAAAAACCAAAAAAAAACTAAAAGAGGTGCTTTTATGACTTATAAACCATAGTCCAATTTTTTTAAAAAAAAGCCCAACAAAACAATCCAGCCACATGGCTTTCCTGTTTTTGATAAAGGAAATGGAAAAAAATTACTCGGCTTCTGCAACAATGGTACCATCAAGAGCATAGTGAGACATCAAGAATATGCACAGCCACATTATTAAGAAGAAAGAAAGGGAAAATATGACCCCGTCGTAGCAGCCAATGACCCGCAACAAACATGTAACAACATTGCTGCAGAACACCGGCCGCCATGCTTACAGTCTCCAGAACAAGCTGTTGACGTGTATGCCATGAGTCCGGGCCGAATGTGCTGCAAACCCGCAACATCTCAGGCTCTCTCTCCCATATTTACAGCTTCTACAAGTCCCTTTTCTCGCCCGCGGAGCCCTCGGGCATCTCCCTCGCCCGGACTTCTGGCCGTCAGGGGGGCAGGTCTCCCCTGCTGAGAACGCGGACCTCACTCGGCCGTTCCCTCGGAGAGGAGATTTCCGCGGCCCTGAAGTCCATGAAGCCGGGGTCGGCCCCGGGCCCTGACGGGCTGCCAGTAGTTTTCCTTCAGACCTTTTGGGAGCAGTTGAGTCCGGTGATCTGATGATGTTCCAGGAATTCTACACTGGGACCTTGGTAATGGCTCGTTTGAACTTTGGTGTGATATCTCTGATCCCCAAAGTAGTTGGGGCCACTGATATCCGCCAGTTCCGTCCCATTACAGTCATCAATGTGGTCCAACGGCTCTTTGCGAAGGTCTGTGCGCTCCGTCTGGCCCCGGTCATGGAACGTTTCACGCACCCCCTCTAGTTTGCTTTCCTTAAGGGTCGCCTCATTCATGATGATGTCCTGGCCCTTCATGAGATTATTCATAAGGTCAAGTCACATCATCAGAAAGGGGTTTTCCTGAAACTGGACTTTCAGAAAGCCTATGACCGTCTGGACTGGGCTTTCTTGAGGCTAGTTCTGGAAAGAAGGGGCTTCGATGACCGGGTGATTTGCTGGATCATGCAGTTTTTGATTAGTGGTAGGACGGCGATCAACATCAATGGAGTGATTGGCCCCTATTTCTCCCCATCTTGTGGGGTTAGGCAAGGAGACCCGATCTCCCCCCTCCTCTTCAATGTCGCGGTGGATTCCCTTGCTGAGATCCTGGATAGAGCCAAAGTCGCTGGCCACATCTCGAGTCTGGTAGGGCATCTCATCCCGGGAGGGGGGGTTTCTCATCTCCAGTACGCCGATCATACCATGATAATGGTGCAGGGCTCGGAGGACGACATTAGGAATCTGAAATTCCTCCTTCTATGCTTCGAGGAGATGTCTGGGCTCAAGATTAACTTCGACAAGAGTGAAGTCATGGTGCTTGGTTTCGACGAGGCCGATCGGCGGCATATTGCCGACAACCTCAACTGCAAGCTGGCGGAGTTCCCCATTACTTATCTAGGGATGCCCATTCGAGATAAGAGAGTATTGATTCGGGACCTTGCACCCCTAGTCACGAGGGTACGCACACGGGCCGAGCCCTGGCGTGCGAGACTCACGACTAAGGGGAGCAAAACGGTACTGATCAACTCCTGTCTCTCGAGCCTTCCCATGTATCAGATGGGGCTATACCTGCTACCTGAAGGAGTCCATGCCGACTTCGCCAAGGAGTTGTCTCGATTCTTTTGGGCGGCTAGGGATGGCCACCAAAAATACCACATGGTGAAGTGGGCGGACGTTTGCGCCCCCAAAGAATTTGGGGGCATAGGTATCCTTGACTCGCGCCGCTTCAACGTGGCCCTGATGTTGAAATGGGTCTGGCGTATTCTGAGGGAGGACGGGGGCCTCTGGCTGCAGCTTATCAAAGCCAAATACCTCCGGGGCCGCCCCCTCTTGGCGTGCGAACGCCGGGAGGGGTCGCAGTTCTGGAGGTCTATCCAGGACATTAAGCACTACATTGGCCGGGGTCTTTCTTTCGTGGCGGGCAATGGCAGGGACTCCCGCTTCTGGATCGATGCCTGGCTTTCCCTCGTCCCCCTGGGAGTGCAGTTCCCTGCCTTGTTCGCCATCGCCGCGTCTCCTGACTCGCTCGTGGCTGACAACTTCCTGGAGGACCAGTGGGACATTCCTTTCCGCCGCACCTTTAATGAGGTGGAGGCGGGGGAATTCCGGGTTCTGCTGGAGTCCCTTCCGGCATCTCTCTCTGAGGCGCAGGACGTGGTCTCCTGGCAGCTTCTTCCCTCGGGCGAGTTCTCCGTGGGCTCGGCTTATAGGGCCCTCTTCCAGGGTCAGGCGCGGAGGTGGGTGGCTCCTCTTTGGAAGGCCCCCTCCCTCTTAGTATCCGGATTTTTGTTTGGCAGCTCCTTCGTGACCGCCTCCCCTCGGGCACGGAGGTAGCCAAACGTAATGGCCCTGGTACGGGCCGGTGTCCCCTATGTGGGACTCCGGAGACATGCGCCCACATTATGTTTTCCTGCTCGGCTACGCAGTTTTTGTGGAGTTTTATGCGCGAAGCTCTCGGTCCGGGATGGGAGGCGCAGGAACTGGGGGAGTTCCTGCAGGCTCAGGCCTCCCGGGCGGGCGGGGGCCGGCGTCTCTTTTGGCTCCTCTTTGCGGCTCTGTCTTGGTCTCTCTGGAATATCCGCAATAAGATGGTGATTGAACGTGTGTTCCCCACGCGGGCATCTGACTCTATTTTCACTTTACTCGCTTTCTTGCAGCAGTGGTCCCCCTTGGTGCGGCAGCGTGATCGGCTGGCCTTCGAGTCCTCCCTCCAGGCTCTGAGGTCGGCGGCGTCCCCCTTCTCGGCGCCGGCTCCCCCCCCCCCCCCCCCCCCCCGTCGTCGCCGCCAGCGTCGTCCTGATAGACTGCCGTGCGCCTTCTTTTGTTTTTCTTTTTTCCTTGGGTTGTGATGTGCTGTGGCCCCAGCGGTGTGTGAACGTTGTCTGACTTTGTACTTAGGATTTTGCTTTATTTATAAAGCGGGGCGCGAGCCTGATTCGAGAGATGTCCATTGCGTACTTATTCAAAAGCACACCGTTCTTAGCTGATCACATGTCAGATCGGCAACCGAGGAACACATCAGTACGGCAGAATCCCGGTTGCCCTGCCGTACTCGACGAGGTCGTCGAAGATCTCACCAAGGTCATTGTACCTGAACACGAACCCTTCTCTCACCAGCTTCTCAGAAGACAGGCACACCCTCGGTTCCTCAGGTAACCCAGCGAATCTGCACGAAACACCTGTCAAAACTCGCAAATCGTACTTAAATTCGGGGGAGTTCAGCCGCCGGGCGAAGTCGTACCGCTCCGGTCTCACGTCGTACTGCGGGTAGTTCTCCGCCAGGAGACGGGCGAGCTGCAGCACGGTGGTGTTGTGGCTGCAGCAGATGTACCTCCCCGATGAGGCCTCGTTCTCGGCGACGAACACCTCCGCGCGGCAGAGGTCGTCGACGTGGTTTATCGAGACGGAGTCCGTCACCGACTGCAGCCCTATCAGGATGTCGAGCTTCGACTCGTCGCCTGAAAAAATGTGTCTTTCAGAAGTAGCTGATGGCGCTCTGAATTTCAACAGAGGAATGGCAGTAGTCAGAGGCGCACCGGAGAGGAGTGAGAGGACGACGGGGACGCTGGTTCTGGCCTTGGAGACGGGCGCCGCGCCCAGGGTGAACACGGGCAGCACGGTGACGAGGCTGATGCCGCTCGCCTCCGCAAACTCGCACGCCGCCTTCTCCAGCAGCACCTTCGACACCGCGTAGTCCTGCAAGCTTCCCTCCCGTACACATCAATTCCGAGCTTCCATTGGTGAATGTTTGCGCTGGTTGAAGAAGAAGATTTTACGTACCCAGGTCGGCGGCTTGTTGGCTCTGAGGTACTCGACGTCGGACCAGGAGCTCTCGTCCAGCACGTGCCCGCCGCCGTGCAGCGGCCTCCTGGAGACGCCGGCGTCCGACGACGTCAGCACCACGCGCTTCACCGTCCCTGCCCTCGCGCAAGACCTCAGCACGTTTAGAGTCCCTTGGACGGCGGCGTCGATCAGCTCCCTCTGCCGTCGATCACCGTGGCATATAGGCAACACAGAGCGCGTTAAGATATCCCTAAACTGTCTTAATGAATTGGTTGCCAACAGTGCGATAAAGAAGAAGAACATGAAAAGATTCGGAGTGACAGCTAACAAGAAGCGGTCGGTGGAGGTTGGCGTCTACCTCAGGATCCGGTGATCCAATGTTCATTGGAGCGGCGACGAGGAAGGCGTAGTCAGAGCCGGAAACCGCCGCGTCGAAGCTGCCTTCGACGTCCAGCTCGGCACGGATGATCTCCAGGGGACCAAGCGCTTGCAACTCCTTGAGGTGGGAGTTCTTCTCCATGTCATCTGCATAGTATTCAAGTTAAAGAATCTTCAGTCAGTGGCCAATCCTGGGATCAGAACAATGTCTAGCAATTTCAGCACAATAGTATAAGCTTTGGGCTAGGCGTGCTTTGCCGGCTGGACTTTACCAGATAGAGCAGTAGGCACAAACCAAAAAAGAAAAGAAAAGATATGGTTTGTCCAGTCAATCCTGAACTACAACTAATGATTTCGCCTTAAACTCCTAACAGAAGTTGCTAAAACACAATCATGCCTGACAGGATAGAACTAGAAAGAAGAAGTTAGAATCCAACCGGGATCTCTGACGGTCGTCTTCACGGCGTACCCCTTCTCGAGCAGGGTCTTGATCAGCGCCGAAGCGATATACCCGCTGCCACCGGTGACGCACGCCGTCTTCCTTCCCCGATCCTCGGACATCGTCGGTGACTGGCCGGCGTCTTTCCTTTGCAAAAGGGGGGAACAACGATTGGATGCTCAGTCACCTCACCTCTACCTAGCACTGACGAAGGTCTCTCTGATCTGACTGTTGGTCGTTGGCGCGCACCTCAAGGAAGCAGCATATATTCCCTCCAAGAAAAGAGGATGCACACAACTAGGAAAATTAGCTGGCTGGTGGGAGATGACAACAAAAAGTTTTTTGCTCTAGATTTTTTTTAAATTTCACCAATCTATTAATAATCATTGACGGCAGTAAAAAGAGATCTAAAAATAGTAAAAAAATATACATAGATCCTTGGACCATCTAGCGATGACTATAGACAGTGGCACGAGCCGATAACCGCCAACATCCTTGCGCCTCTATGACCAAAACTGGATAAAGTTTGTCGTAGTAAAGCTTGTTATAGTAGACAAAGTCGTCGTGCTAGGACTCCAAAAAAGCAACACACCAAAGCAACAACCATGGATCAGAATGACAATAGTAGACGAAAGAGACTCATCTCAAATCACATGATAAACAAATAAAAATATGACCGGATCACAAGAGATCCGCTGAACACATGACTCCACGCGTCTCCATCAGCACTAGATGCACCACCGGAACAAGAATATGGCGGAGAAGATTTTCTTCTGACTCAAACATGTACGTGTCGCGTTCAAGAACACACTAAGAAACAACAACACAAAAGAACGTGTGAAGAATTAATACATGTTTATAGAGGTGTCTAAATGGTGAGAGAGATTTTTATCCATCGTGCATCCGTTGATCTACGGACCGGTTCTCCATCATCTTAAGCATCTACAATTTCTTGATGATTACTTGTATTTCACTTTCTTATTTTCCATTTGATTAGACTTATTGCGGTTGTGTATCTTAGTTACACCAAGACCGGATGTAGTGCTTAAATATTTTAAGTAGTAAACCTCCTTTTATCAAGGAAAGAAGTTGTTTTGATTACAATTGTTTTTTCAAGTGAAAATATATAGCCTGCAACGGAGATAAAAAAGAAGACGATTTCAAGGCTCGGAGAACTTATTGGAGAGGTTAGTCAGTGAGAGCAGACATAAGCAAAATATTTGTCTCATTTCATTAAAAAAGGAATTTTACATACTTCCTCCAACATATATTAGTTGCTTCAAATTTGTCTAGATATGGGTGTATTTAGCACTAAAAATTAACTAGATACATTTATATCTAGATAAATACAATTCAACTAATATGGGTCGGAGGGAGTAGTAAATTTATAAGCGGGCAAAGATGCTCGAACTACAAATGCCTACTCTTTTGGTATAACTGACACCAAGTGTTTTGCACCTTCCACACTTCACAACCCCTCCTCAACTTTGAATTTTGACCTACCAAGATCGGCATGGTAGAGACTTTGCCAAGTACCCTCGCATTGGGCTTGTTCCAAATATCCAAGATAAGATCATGATGAGATACGCCAAAGTTCTCTTTCTACTGCCGATTGTGTGTATGTTTGTCGGAACCAACATACGAAAAACTTGATCATGTACTGATGGACTCGGATTGGGAAGACCACTTTCCTCCAGTTTCGGTACGCGCTCTAGAACGTATTGATGCTCTGTTAAACCATGCTCCCATTTTGCTTACCACTGGTTTACCATCACCACGTCGTGGCCGTCCTTTTAAATTTGAGCTCGGATGGCTGCTTCGTGATGGTTTCCACGATATGGTGAAAGCAATTTGGGAAAGATCGGTTGCTGGTGATACCCTAATCCAGAGATGGAATAATAAAGTGCGTTTGACACGAAAACATCTCGGGGGTTGGGCGCGTCACACCGCTGGTATTCTCAAAAAAGAAAAATTTAGACTTTCAGCTACTATTGATGACCTCGAAGTTTTAGCAGAAACACGGTTGCTTACTCCACAAGAAATTGAGCTAAAAATCCAATCAAATACGGAGATTGCCCGGTTACTGCGCGAAGAGGAACTCAAGTGGTATCAACGTTCTAAATCACAGTTTATTTTGCATGGGGATTCGAATACTAGATACTTCCATAGTGTAGCCAATGGCAGACACAAGAAGAAACATAATAACGAGATGATTGAAGGACATGAGCAGCTAAAGTCTTACATTATGAATTATTATAGGGGTTTGTTTGGGGATCCGGAGGAAGGTACTTTATCAATGGATGAGTCCCAAACTAACGATGTACCCCAAGTTTCTGTGGAGGAAAATAACTATCTGATTGCTCCCTGTTCTGAGGAGGAAGTCAAATTAGTTGTTTTCCAAATGGAGCATAATAAGGCACCTAGTCCGGGTGGTTTCCCCGCAGAGTTTTACCAAACTTTTTGGGATGTAATCAAATCAGATCTCTTGAACTTGTTCAGTGCTTTACATGAGGGTCAACTAGAGCTGTTTCGGTTGAAATTTGGTGAAATCATCTTACTACCTAAAGTTAATGAAACAGAACGGATCCAACAATATAGACCGATCTGTCTTTTTAATGTTAGCTTCAAGATTTTTACCAAGGTTACCACTATCAGGTTGAACTCAGTGGCTGATCATGTTGTTAGGCCTTCGCAAAACGCCTTCATGCAAGGTAGACACATTCTGGAGGGGGTGGCTACCTTGCATGAAATGGTTCATGAGCTCCATAGAAAGAAATTGAATGGTGTAATACTCAAAATTGATTTTGAGAAAGCTTATTACAAAGTTAAATGGTCTTTTCTACAACAAGCTCTTAGAATGAAAGGTTTTTCAGCGGAATGGCGTTCCTTGATTGATAGCTTTATAGTCGGAGGTAGTGTTACCATCAAAGTCAACGACGATGTTGGCAACTACTTTCAGACTAAGAAATGGCTAAGATAAGGAGACCCATTATCTCCCATGCTTTTCAATATTATAGCTGATATGTTATCCATCTTCATTGAGCGTGCTAAGTCTGATGGTCAAATTGAAGGTGTGATCAACCACCTTGTCGATGGGGGTTATCTATACTTCAATATGCAGACGATACAATTCTTTTTATGGAGCATGATCTTGAAAAAGACAAGAATCTAAAACTCATACTTTTGGCTTTTGAGCATCTTTCTGGATTAAAAATTAACTTCCATAAAAGTGAATTATTTTGTTTTGGTGAGGCCTAGGAGGAGGCTGGTCTTTATAATAAACTCTTCGGCTGTTGTCACGGCGTTTTTCCGATCAGATATTTGGACATTCCGATACACTACCGAAGGCTTACAAATGCTGAGTGGAAAATTGTCAAGGAAAGATTACAGATACGTTTGAGTAGTTGGAAAGGCAAACTTCTCTCTATAGGGAGAAGATTGGTGCTCATAAACTCAGTTCTTAGTAATATGGTTTTGTATATGCTTTCTTTTTTTCAACTACCAAAAGGTGTCTTAAAAAGGTTGGATTACTTCCAATCAAGATTCTTTTGGTAGGGGAACAATGAGAAAAAGAAGTATAGGCTGGCTAAATGGAGTGTATTGTGTAGGCCCAAAGAACAGGGTGGGCTCGGTATTCATGATCTACAGATTAAGAATATAGCCCTCCTTAGTAAATGGCTCTACAAGTTATTAAATGAGGAAGGGATTTGGCAAACTATTATTAAAATAAAGTATATTGGTTCAAAGCCATTGTCCCAAATGGTTTGGAAACCTGGCGACTCTCACTATTGGGCTGGTCTGATGGCGTCAAAAAACATTTTTTTACGCTTCGGGACTTTTTCTATTAATAATGGGACACATATAAGGTTCTGGGAGGATAAATGGCTAGGTAATGCTACCCTTCGAGAACAGTATCCTGCGTTATATTCCATTATCCGGTATAAGGAAGAAACGGTTGCCACAGTGTTTGAACCGTTCCCACCAAATATAACATCCAGAAGGGATCTAATTGGTGCTAGACTTGACTCTGTTAGCTACATCGTCTGGCACATGTACAATTGTCGGACGAGCCAGATGAATTTCGATGGAATCTAACTAAGAATGGGTCTTTTCTGTTAGCTCTTTGTATAATGCTTTAGCTCAGCCGGCTATTCCAGCGGTAGATAATAGGATGATCTGGAAGATGAAGATACCTCTTAAAAACAAAATATTTATTTGGTATCTTCGTCGTGGGATTATCCTTAAAAATTCAACCTTATTAAACGGAATTGGCATGGAAATCCTGGGTGTGTGTTCTGTCACCATGATGAGACTATAAAAACCTATTTTTTCAATGTAGTTTTGCTCGGTCTATATGGTCAATCACCCAAGCAGCTTCAGGCTTGTATCCACCACGTAGTATTGCCAATATTTTTGGGAATTGGTTACATGATATTGATAACAAGTATAATAGTCTTCTTAGGGTCGGAGCGATAGCCATTATATAGTCGCTATGGCTATGTAAAAATAATAAGGTTTTTAATGATATAAATTGTTCTCTGCAGGTTCTCTACAGGTGTACTCATACCCTTCGGACTTGGTGGACTTTGCATCGTGCGGAATATCACGAGATCTTCATGGAGGTGTGTACGCGGATGGAGGATACGTCACGAGACTTATTTACCACGCATGGATGACAGCATAATCTTCGGATAGACTTGCCCTCTGCACCCTAGGTGTTGTTACAATTTCTCATTTTGATATGTAATTCGCATATATCTTTCATTTTATGTTGGACCTTGTGGATTGGTGACGGCTGTGTGCATCTAGATATGCAGAGGCCGGGTGTAAGTTACTTGTTAAAGTAATAAAGACGCCCTTTATCGAAAAAAAAAGTGGAGAGAATCCGAAGAGAATCAACAATCATGTGTAGAATCCGAAGAGTGTAACAACATTTGAAGAAGAGATGTGTGGTAGATTTGTCCCCCCTCTTGCATAGTTCGCAAAACCCACAATAAGCCTACCCCTATTGGCACAAACCTCTGAGTCTGTCTCGGAGCCAGCCAACTTCATCGCGGATAGCTTGGTAGGGTGGCTCCCTGAAATATTTTATAAATCTTATGATTGGTTTGTCGTGATGCCTTGTTGGTTTTTTTTTTGGTTTTTTCGAGGTTGATCGTGCGTGTGTTGCTATTTGTGCCCTCTGCAGGATAAATCTTTCTGAAAGCCATCTCCATGGTTATGGACGACTTGGAGCACATTATATCGATCATAGACAACTATAACTAAAGTAGTGTTATAAATTTGACCTTAAAATGACGAGTAATCAAAATTGTCAACTGTGTGAGTTCCTCGGTTTAACTTCCTTGTTTGGTCTCGATGGGGAAATACCAGGACGGGTATGTTTGGTGTTAGTATCAGGTTGGGTCTGAATAGGTCTTTCGTATCTCTCTCTCTGATAGCCGCCAGTTGTATTAAGTCTTTGTAGGTTATTTAGTGCATGCTGTGCTGCCGCTTCAGTCCATCATACCTATGTAGGTGAGGACCGCCGAATTCTAAGACTCGCCATGTACTGGCCTCAGTACTTACCGCTCTCTTTTTCATTTGCCCTTTGTAGGCACCCCTTATGTTGTAGCAGGTTTGAGATCGATGTCGTTAGCAGGGTTACCCTTCCGACTTGGCCTGAGCAGGATTATGGACGCCATTGGTTATTCTTCGGGGATTTTAGCATAATTTGCATCTTATTCGTACTCGGACGTTGTATCGTTTTCAAAGTGATTTGAATCTTTGTACTCTATATATGTATTCTTGACTCTTTAAGCCGTTGTTGTATATATTTGTTCTGTGGTTCCATCGAGGACTGTTGTGTAATGATATTACTTCATTTTTTACCCGCACGAAAGTGCCTGGTGGGCATCTTTGAATCGTTTCCATGCGGGTTTGGCGGGAATCGCTGAAACTTGCATAGCGTCGACCGAAGGGTGTTACAGTTGCCTCCACCCCTTCGACAAGGTCTTCCCGCCTTTTTCCATTTTGACCGCTCCAACTATTTTTGCTACTTCAACTAAAATCTGAAGATCATCTCTCCGCCTCTTCATCAATCCGAACCGTGAGACCCTGACCGTACACTATTTTATAAAATGCTATATATATTATATGCATTAAATCATTCAGGTGTCGCATCGCTTATCACGTGGCTTGGGCTAAATAGTAATTCACCTAAATTATGGAGTGTATATGAGAGATGTTGTTGTCGTATTCCGACTATTTAAGTTGTCTAGCTCACTCTAGGCGTGATGTGCCCATGGGAGCCGGCGGAGCCTCCCAGAACATGCCGCTCCATGCTAGAACAGTGAGGAGAGACAACCAGAAGATCTTCGTCTTGAAGCGGGAGGAACCCTAGGACCAACTTATTTATTCATACCGATCCAGCAATCCCCACACCGCCTACTGGCGGCTGACCCCCTCCGGTGGAAGAGGAGCCAAGTCAATGAAAGAACGATACGCACGCGCCATCCTGTGGGTCGCCATCTCATGCAAGATGCCACAACAACTGGAACCAAGACCTACAGCCGCCGCCGCCACCTCCCACGCGGATGCCAAACGGTAGCCGTCGCCCCATCTCCATGGGATAAAGCCACCCAACACAGGCACCACGCACGAGGGGAACCGCCTCCGTCGCAAGGCCAGGGTCGCCGACTTAGACGCCGCTCGTAGAAGACCTTCGGCACCACCCACATCCGCCACCAGAGATCCTCCACCGCGATGCATCCACCTAGCCCCTTCGGCGATGGGTTCGCCACCACCACGGACCATGCCGACAACATCAGTGATAGGGGAGGCCTCCGGGGCCTGGTCTGTGTGGCGGCTAGGATTTTCCTTGGTGCCGCCAGGGGGGAGCTTCCTGGAGTGGGGGTTAACTCTTGTTGTCATGTTAGTTAATCAATAAAGCTCGATGATTCGCGCAAAATATGTATACGTGATCAGGGTGACAAATTAGGCAGTGATCCAGAGCAACTAGGGTTGCGAAGCCGCACCCGATCCATCCCGCTTCGTAGGTAAAGTTTGTTAATCTAGTTCAAAAAATTTCAACAAACTTTCTCTAGTTTAAACTAAATTTTAAGAGAGAATATCTTATTTGACGCTACATTCAAATATGATTCCTTATTCACAGGGGTGGAGACAAGCCCCTGGAGTGGGGGCTAACTCTTGTTGTCATGTTAGTTAATCAATAAAGCTCGATGATTCGCGCAAAATATGTATGCGTGATTAGGGTGACAAATTAGGTATATGACACTAATGGATCGTCCCCCTCAATTTGTACAGTAGCTTATGGTACTAATATATATGGTAATGGCCATAGATAAACACATACTTAATTAAAACCATGCTTAATTCATTCAGATGTTGTGCAGCGAGCAAACGCCTTGTAGCCAATCTCTCCATATGTCCTTGTTTTCAGGCCCAAAAGTCGCCCCGACCTTCTTTTCCTGGCTCAAAAGTCGCCCAGTACCTAGCAATGCTGATTAAATCAATTGGAAATTAGTAGATCGATCAAAACGTAAATCCCCTTTTGACTACGTCTCGGTGCTGCTAGAGCCACTTCCTGGCGCCGTTGGCCGCTCGCCGCCTTCAAGCGCCACCGCCACAGGAGACGGCATGCCTGCCTAGGTGCTATCTGCTTTGATGCGTCGTGTAGTGTCTGTCGTGTTACCGACCATGACCGGCGTGTGGTCTTTGATACTGCCCCGCCACATAATGTCTAAGGTATATTGTATTAGTATTACAACTCAATTCATACATACCGTTGTTAAATCAGATATAAATTGTATTAGTTTGTATAATTCCATTGATTTGAAAGACAAAAGCAAGAGAAGAACTAAAAGTACAATTTATTTTTCTAAAAACAATACTCTCAGAAATGAAGAAAAACTCAAGAACGATTAGTCAAATTTCATATTTTTGTAATTATGATATTTTTGTGAAGAATTTTATGGTATATAATATTGGAGATATCACATATCGTGTTATAGTGTCTTCTATTACTATGTTAAATATTGTAAAAAATAATTCTAGGCCATTTGGTGGCCATTGCCTTCCTCGCCCCTCCCTATGGTTAAATCCTGACTCTGCCCCTGCTTATTTGACACTGGAAAATTTTCTATATGACACATTAGGTGACACTTCTGTTTGGTTCCATATATCTCAAAATTTTCCTGGCTGGGCAAAAATACCCCTAATCGTTAGTTTTCTCGTTTCTCGGGTTGTGCATGTGCATGCCCTGCACGATCCGTGGCAAAGGACACTGCCAATCCACAAACTACTTTTATGTGTCTTTTTTGTCAACAAAGGAGAATTAGTTAGCGACTTTGTCTGCCATGGCACCATCACACGAACATCGTCAGGCATGTCTGCCTAGTGCCTAGCACCATACTGAAATAAATCCAACTGAACAAAATGAAACATCACGCCTTCAGCGGTCAGGTCCCACTCCATCCTCGGTAGTGCTGTGACCAGATTTTTGTAATCAGTCTCCACTTGATGCATCACAGAGAATTTGGTCACATGACACTACAAGCGCTTTTCTGTTAAAAATATCTGTCACATTGTGCACTAAGGGTGAAAGCATCTTTGTAGGTCCCAAATAACACCGTTAGTCTTTAAAATACACTAGTGTCATGTAAGCAAAAAAAAAAAATACACTTGGTGTCATATAGAAAAGAAAAATATTTTCAGTGTCAAATAAGGAACAATATTTAGAAGTAGTGTCAAATAAAATTTTTTCTCAAATTTGAATTCCGCAGGCTCCCGCGGTTGGCCCCTTCCAACCCTAACAGCAAACCATGGTTGGCGTGTTTGCTTTAATACGTACTCTCTCCGTTTTAAAATATAAGATGTTTTAAGTTTATGAAGAGAATTAATGTATCTAGACTTTTTTAGTGTGTACAGTCACTCTAAACCTGACTAAAAGCAGTGTAGATTGTTAGCTTAATCTTGGTAAGAGAGTCCGAGTGGTACTAGTCTATGTCCGAGTAACACTAGAACTATGTGTGTCCGTGGTATGTGTGGTGTGTACGTGTCTTAGTCTAGGGAGATTTTCTAGTTAGGCAAGTGTATGTGTGAGTCCTAGTACTAGTATTATCCATACGTGTGTACGTGATGGCTTAGGTTTAGTATTAGTCAGGTCTAGCTTACATATATAAGCAAGGGTAGACCGTGAGTCTTGTAACACATTGAGTGAGTTGAGAAGAAAATAAAGAAAAAAAACGGGCGCGACACGTGTCCTTGGCCATAAGATTTTTCGAGCGTGCTTGTTTTTCTAGTTTGACGTAGTCGATCTGTGAACAAATTCCAGCAATTGGTATCAGAGCGAGATCGAAGATTTAAAGCCACGCTTGCCCCGGGGAGGTGACCTTACTAGCGCCTCGGGACGGGCAACCTGGTGGAGGCAACGAGCATGCCGTCATCGGTGAGGCGGCGAGCGATCATCGTTCGGAGGAGCGACAAGGAGGAAGACGGCGGGCGAGGCGTCATCAGCGAGGTGGTGGATGGGGATGATCGTTGATGAGTGCGGTGGTACCGGGGTGCGGTGCTGGAGAATCTTGTCAAGATCGTCGTTCGGGAGAGTATGAGTCAAGGAGTCATGGTCGTGCGGGTTAGCACATTGAGTTAGTGTTGTGTCTGTGAGTCGTCGTTGTGTCCAAGTGCTTGCCTCTGTGAGGATCTGTTGCAGTTGAAGCGGGTGAAGGTTGAGGGACTGTCCATTGTATGGACGAAGACGCAATTTGCGTGTCTCAATCAGGTCGTCTATGTGTATCGACGAGAGGATCAAGTTCAAGTGTGAAGGGGGCGGTAAACCAGTGAAGGTGAGTCTCTTCAATGAGACCATGTCTCTACATGAGGCCGAAGTGGATGGTCTAGTCCACGCCAGGAGGTCGACATTGCGCTAGGGTGGACGGTGTGTTCCACGGGTGGTGCGATTTCACAAGGTTTGCTAGCGTGGCTGGGTAGTCCGGATCATACTTGAGTTGTTCCGTAAATTCGCCAAGTCAAAATTGGGGAGAGCCAATTAGACTTGTCGTGGTGCGAGACCTAGACAATACGCGGATCTACAAGGATTCAAGATCAGAGAAGCATGGAAGACGAAGAGTAGTCAATCAAGATTAGGGAGAGATTGTTAGCTTAATCTTGGTAAGAGAGTCCGAGTGGTACTAGTCTATGTCCGAGTAGCACTAGAACTATGTGTAGCCGTGGTATGTGTGGTGTGTACGTGTCTTAGTCTAGAAAGGTTTTCTAGTTAGGCAAGTGTACGTGTGAGTCCTAGTACTAGTAGTATCCATACGTGTGTACGTGATGGTTTAGGTTTAGTATTAGTCAGGTCTAGCTTGCATATATAAGCAAGGATAGACCGTGAGTCTTGTAACACATTGAGTGAGTTGAGAAGAAAATAAAGAAAAAGAACAGGCACGACGCGTGTCCTTGGCCATAAGATTTTTCGAGCGTGCTTGTTTGTCTAGTTTGATGTAGTCGATCTGTGGACAAATTTCAATATAGATTCATTTGCTTTATAAAGCTAAAACATCTTATATTTTAAAATGAACTAGCAAGATGGCCCTCGCAAATGCGAGGGCACCATTTGACAACCTCTTTAACGCATCATTATTGCTTGTAAATAAGTTTTTAAATGTAGGAGGCCAAATTACAGCTTAATCTACATGGTGAGAGTGAAAGATTGTTTTGTAGTTAAATTTGAAGTTTTGCACTTATACCACCACAATTTGAGAAACCAATAATAGTACTCCCTTGGTTCGAAAAAATAATTACAGGCATTTGTCTAGATATGCAAGTATCTAGATGGGTTTAGTATACATACACATGAAAATCTAGACAAATCAATGACATCTTTTTCACGACATAGGAAATACTACTTTAGATTGGATTGAAAATCTTATAGAATACAAATACATCTGTAGTGTGTACAACTAATTTTGTGTCAAAATTTATTTTCGATTTGATCTATACACAATAAACAAAAGTGTCGAGCAATATTGATTTGTTTGTCTTTTTCAAGAAACAATTTTGTGATTTTTGTATAGCCGAATATATAAGTATGTTTGACAAAACTTTGCTGGTATGTACTCACACCATTCCAAAATATAAGATATTTAGCCTTTTTTAAAACAAATATATCTAGACGCCTTTTAGTGTGTATGCTAACTTATTTTGCTCCAAACCTACACACTGAAAGTCGTATAGATATATGCGTTTTAGAAAAAAGTTAAAATATCTGATATTTTGAAACGAAGAAAATAGAACACATTTCTACGTATCCACCAAAAAATACCAACTTTGGAAATTTACAAATGTCATTCTTGACATTTTTTAATTTTTTTTGGCTCCCCATAGCCAAAATTAAGCAATTACACTAAGAGCCTTCTACATGCATAGTGTTTGAAGTGAGGTACAATTAGTTTCATGTGCTTGATATTTGATTGGTACAATAATTTTCTTTTAGTTCCGACACCGAGTCAGGATTTACAAAATAGATTAGTTTTTTAGCTCTTACAAATTGTATCACAAGATGTGGTTAAAAATGAAAAATTGAAGATTCAATGTTCCCAAACGCTTAACTATTAGAAAACTCAAGAAATATTTAGGGATCATTATTGCATCACTACGCATGATCAGATTGAGTCTATATCATCAATATTATGTAGATATGGTAATTATATGATACAAGAACATAGACCTATTTGAGCGTGCTATATCTAGCGTAAGTAAGCATGTCAGGTTTGATATTTTTTGTGTGTGAAGCCATCAATCCGATGTGACTATTGGAATGGTACACAACAAAATTATAGTTCGACCATGACCCAAGTGTTATGTTATTTATACCCAGCATGCATAAGTTTATTTTTTTGTTGAAATCCCGGGCATACACATGATATGTCATAAGGAGAACTGCTGAGTATATGATTGTAGGCGACCATCTTCACCATCACCCCCAGAAGCTTGCTCTCCAATAGCCCACATATAGACGCATTACCCATCACCATTATTCTCCCTGTCTCGTTTGACGCCATGAGCACCGTACCAAAGCCGAACAGCATAGGGGCGGTGCCAGCTCCCGGCGACCCCAGGCGGCTGCCCGGGCTCGTCCGGCGAGTGCTCTATGTTAATTAGCGTAATCACGGTGGTTAGTAATGATGCATGATGGGGCAAATTGATGGACGTTGTCGTCTCTGCTAGCTTTGCCCCGGCTCTATGAGTCAGCTGGCTCCGCCATACGTCGTGGTTCACAACTTATGTGTAGTACTTCTCGTCTAAATCATTAGGCGTCTTCTAGTCCTGCGCCACCATGCCATGTCAAACGTGAGTTGGGTTGTCTTATACCTTTTTAATGGACACAGCTAAAGTCCTAGATAGATACGCGTTTACATAATCGAACGTGTGTCAACCGGGAATATATGGTGCGGCAGTTCCCTTTGGAGATATATATGTACATAATCAAACGTGTCAAACAGGAACACATAGTTACGTAACTATTAGTTTTCTATTAAATCCTAACCACAAATTTTAGATTCAACCATCCAAATAATTGAGATGATGTGGATCAACCTAATGCCTCGAAAAACACTTTTATATTGCTTTTAGTGTATAATAGATGAAGTAGCAAGCAATTAATACAACTTGCTCGATTGTGGTAAATGACTATACAAAAGGGCTGTTTTGGTTGCTGAAAGTGACGTGCATTATATACAACTCGCGAAATCAACCGCGGAGAAAATCGGTACTGATTTCTCAACCATGACTAGGAAATATTTCTCAATCAAATTCGAAATACTAGTTGTAGTAGTAGTACTGTAACAAACACGTTTTTCCATAAATTATTTCACATACACACTGAGCACCCACATTACAGGAATTTTACAAGCAGTAAAGGCTAGATTAGATTCATTTCACAAGCGCATCCTCTGGTTCTGAGCTCCCAAGATGAAGAGGTCCATCATACTAGCAGAAGTTCAGAAGGGTAGGATTCCCAGGGCCCTGCCGTACGGGACGATGTCGTCGTACACCTGGTCCAGGTTATTGTACTTGTACTCGAACCCTGCCTTGACGAGCTTGTCCGACCAGATGGACACTCTCGGCTTCGCCGGTAGAGCACCGATGCTGCCAAACCAACAGACATTGTCAGTAGCGTTTCAGAATGCATTGTATTGTACTACGTACATGTGAAGGCGGCAAGTTGAGTTGAGTACGTACTGGTCGACGTTGGGCTCGTACTGCGGGTACTTGACACTGAGGAAGTGGGAGAGCTCGATGGCGGTGGTGTTGAGCGTGCACACGATGTACCGCCCCGCCGGCTCCTCCTTCTCGGCGACGAAGATCTCGGCGCGGCAGACGTCGTCGATGTGGACCAGCGGGATCGACCCCGAGGCCGCCTCGATGAGCTGCAGCTTGTCGACCATGTCGTCGTCGCCTGATGAGGTCATCCGTCACAACCGATGTGAGTACGTTGGCCACGATGTAGCCGTTGAAATTAACGAGACACGAAGAGGAAGACGAGTAAAATTTAGTCTGAGGCCTCACCGGATATCAAGGAGAGCAGCTCGGGGACGCTGGTCTTGACCTTGGTCGCCGGGGCACCGCCCACCACCACGACGGGGCACAGGGTGACCAGGCTGATGCTGTTCTCCTCCGCGAACGCCATGGCCGCCTTCTCCGCGAGCACCTTCGAGGCAGGGTACGCCTGCAACATTCCAGCAATGTTTTATATATCCACCGATCGAGGAGAGATTGAAGCAGCAGATAGACTGCTTCTGACAGAACATGCGTGCGTAGATGATAGATGTGTACACAGTCACACACCCAGGTGCCTTTCTTGGTGGCTCTGAGCCAGTCGACGTCGGACCATGACTCCTCGTCCAGGACATGGCCGTCGCCTTCCAGCGGCACGCTGGAGACCGCGGCCGTCGACGATGTCAGGATCACGCGCTTCACCGTCCCGGCCTTCACGCACGACCTCATCACGTTCAAGGTTCCTCGGATGGCCGGCTGGATCACTTCTTCCTGACAAGACGTCACCAAACAACGAGCTCAAAACAGAGTGCAGAGCAGGCGGGCGGGTTCAGAGTTCACAGCGTGGGTGGCAGCCTGGAGAATTCAGGCCATGCGTACCAGACGATCGGAGGAACAAACAGATCGAACACATGAGAGATTGATAGTGGTGTTAAGCTGGAGAGTTTACCTCTGGGTTCTCTGGCATGAGGGCCACCGGAGCAGCGACGAGGAAGGCGTAGTCGCAGCCGGCGACGGCGTCGTCGAAGCTGCCCTCGTCCTCCAGGTCGGCGCGGAAGACCTCCAAGGGGCCGAGCGCTTTCAGGGTCTCCAGGTGCGCGTTCTTCTCCTTGTCATCTGAAAATTCAAAAAAAAATATCAATCACCACGACGACCCCTATCAGTTTCAGAGCCCAACAGTACAGAATCCCTCGACACGGAATCCGTACGTTCTGATGGTTTCACCGGAGGAAGGAAGACAGGCTCTGATAATTACCGGGGTTTCTGACCGTCGTCTTCACGGCGTACCCCTTCTCCAGCAGCATCTTGACGAGCGCGGAGGCGATGTAACCGCTGCCTCCGGTGACGCACGCCGTCTTCCTGCTGCTCACACCATCACCTGCCGCCGACGTCATGTCGCCGGTCACTAGCTATCACACTTCTCCTGGAAACTCAAGCCACAGGAGAGCTCTGTCCCAGTGGAGGATCTATGTCGCGTACGGATGTGAGGTGAATGGATCATGCTCGCAGCTGCACACGTGCGTTATGTAGATGTCGCGGCCGGTGGTTGATCGGTCGTTGGTTCAACGCCAGCCACGCAAGTTCACATCATGTTGTCGCTTGACCAGTGGCGGGGCACAACGGCGAGCACGACCCGCTCGACGAGGGATGATTGGCTTGCGCTAGCCAGAACACGAGGAGCACGAACATGCCCTGCAACTGTATAATTATCTCCCAATTTTGCGGGTCATGTAACAGTTAAATAATCTCCGGTCCAGAGTGTCAATGCCTTGTCCGTGTTTACCTGCAGCCTTGCACTAAAATATATGCAGAGGATGAGAACACGACGAACACAAGGTAGTCGTATAATTATCTCCAAAGTCCATATCTGTCGTGTGTGAGTCTGAAGTGTGACGTGCTACCAACCAAATTTATCCATAGGGCGGGAACACAAGGGTAAATGTACTCCTCCGTTTAGAAGTATAAGATGTTTTAGGTTTGTGAAGGAGATGTATCTAGACATATTTTAGTGTGTAGGTTCAAATAAATCTAGACACTAAAATGTGTCTAGATATACCTCCTTTACAAATCTAAAACATCTTATATTTCCAAACGGAGGAAATATAATCCTCTCCAAAGTCAAGTCAACGCGTTAATGAGCTCCAGCTTGACATGGTTCCCACGTCCCACTAGAAGATGTCCAGACCTGGAACACGAGGTAGTAACTATGCAAAGTTCCATTATAAAAAAAAAGACTCTGTCCGAGTCAAACTAATATGGAGTTCAACCTCTATTGTATGTGTAACATGGAGAAATGGAGGAGCACAAAAAAGTTAAATGACATTTTCTACAAGGACATCAATGGATTATGTATGTATCAAATGAATAAAAATGAACTACAAAAAAGTGATAACCAAGAAATATTAAAGAGGATAGAAGTATATAAAGGAAGCGGAGTAAAAACAAAAACAAAAAGTGATTAATAAAAACTTAAACATTGAGACATGAAGAACATAAATAATAACTAAACAAAAATATAAAATAATTTCCTTTTATTTATTTCATTGGTTTCTTTTTATTTATTTGTCTATTCCATAGTACATTTCTATTTAATAAAATAATCCTCTCCATAGTCAAGTCAACGCGTAATGAGCTCCAGCTTGACGTGGCACCCACGTCCCACTGGAAGATGTCCAGACCTGGAACACGAGGTAGTAGTAAATATGCAAAGTTCCCTTATTAAAAAAAAGACTCTGTCCGAGTCAAACTAATATGGAGTTCAACCTCTGTTATATACAGAGACACATGTGTAGTATGTGTAACACACTACAGGAGGCGTAGGCTAGGCCGACGGCAAAACGCCCTCGGCATAGATAGTATAGCCGTCGGCGTAGCCTCCTCGGCGGACCTCTCCCTCGGCGGAGCGAAAACAACCGTCGGCGTATGTTCTGGCCGTCGGCGTAGGCCTACGCCGACGGCCTTAGCGTGCTCGTCGGCGTAACGGCCGTCGGCGAACGGCAGCGCTGCCGTCACACGGCCGCTAACGGCGCACCAGATACGCCGACGGTCGTGCCCCTCGGCGTAGGGTCGCCACGTGGCCGGCGCTGGGCCTCCCCCAGGAAGGAGCTACGCCGACGGCCTCGCCCTCGGCGTAAGTGGACGCGTGGCCTCCCGCAAGAAGGCGATACGCCGACGGCCTGCCCTCGGCGTAGGGGCAGGTGCTACGCCGACGGCAGTGCCCTCGATGTAGCCCTGACCATATGGCACATGGCAGAGGGCTACGCCGAGGGCATTGCCGTCAGCGTAGCACCTGCGCAGTTTTTTTTTGATTTTTTCACAGCAGCAACACTCACAGCAGCAACAGCACACATGCAGCACTCACAGCAGCACATCAGTCATACAAGATCACATATGCCATACATGTATCAACATCATCCATACATTAGTCATACAAGATCATCCATACATTAGTCATACAAGATCATCGACATCATCACACATGCCTACAACTCTGGAGGAGAGGGGGTGTACCCAAGATCTCCCCTGGTGAAAAGTGGCGACCTCTGGCGATGGTTGCGTCCAGTAGAAGCAGCAGAAGAGCCACCTGGCGAGGGAGTAGAAGTGTGAAGCTCGGGAGAACCACCTACAGAATGGCCAGGAGATGGACCATTGTCATGAAGCGGTGTGATCTGACACCCATCCGGCGAGGCGTGGCCAAAGTGCCGGTTTCCAGAAGCTCCCGTTCCCTACATGTTGCCTACATGTTAGCAACTTGCGAGGCAAAGTAAAGCGATAACCAGTGGGTTAGCAAAGAACTTACCGGTGTCGATGCGTAGTAGGTCCTAGCGAAGCTGTCCTTCGATGGCAAAAATGGAGCCGGACCTGGCATGGGAGGCACGGTCCCTAAATCTCTATTCTGGCCAGTTTGAATTTTCACCAACATGGCCTGCAAGATAGTTTAGATGTCAGGACGTAGTAAAACAAACGGGGGGAAGTGGGACTTGTATCTTTTGCAAAAATAAAGGTTCGGACTTACATTTATGTATTGCATGTAGATCGCATTCGCCTCCTGATGCTGCCGAAAGGCCACCTGATATTCCTCATGAGCGGCATCGTAGGCCGCGTCTAACTCAGGCTACAAATTCAAATACAAGGAATCTCGTCAGCGGTTAGCCATGCAGGAACAAAAGTCATAAAGATGATGAAAACGAGAAAAACTTACATCCTCTCTGGATCGATAAGGCTGGCCACGAGGCGGGATAGGGGGGCCGTCGGCGGGGTAGGTAGCCTTGAGACGGCTGAAGCTCGTGCTGAGGGTAGGCTTGACCTTCTTATTCAAAAACTTGAGGCGTCCATGCTGCAATCCGTGCCCCGACAGGACCAACGACTCCTCGTCGATCTCCGCGTGAATGGGGTCATCCACATGGGGGTGACGAGCCTTCACCATAGTGCTGTAGTTCCCCAAGTCGTTCTGGGCAGTGCCGAAGTACACGGGCAACGAGGGTTGAGGCTCCGAGTAATTGGGCTTCTTTCGCCACATCATCTCATAGACGGCGACGTCATGAATCACCTCCCCGGGTTGTGCCTCGGCCACCTGCATCACGAAAAGAAATATTATGCATATGAAGTATGAACATGACGAGAAATACACGCAGGTCATTCCATGTATATATGTACCACCTTCCCCTTTAAGCGGTCAAAGTTGCGGTTTCCTGCGCAGTGTGTTCCACCATCGCCTCGGTTCTCCACTTTCCGCCTCGACAAGGCTGCAAACTCCTCGTATTCTCCGAGCCACCTCGTCCTAACCAGCTCCTCCCATGCGAGTCGATGCGGCTCGGCCCAATCGGGGATAACCTGAAAATGCAATACTCAACTCTAGACAATGCAATGGCAACTTAGAAGCAATGTAGAATCTCATTGACATTTTACTCACCGACATGTACTCTTCTGGCGTCATGGAGTACTCAGGATTAGGGTTCCTACCGACAATGTATTCCTTCCTGACCCTCACGCCCCTGTCAGCCCAGAAGTGGCTAGCGGTCATGACCTTCTGGTTGTACCACACCTGGGGGATCAACTTCACACAAGCCCTAAGCAAAGTCCTCTACGCCTTCTCCTGGTCCTCCTCGGACACACGGTAAAAGCACTTCAATCATGCATAAGAGTCATGAGTTAGCACGGTGGGGTCATCAAGTATGAACATAACTCGAGAAATATGCCTTACCCAAAACTTGGTGATGACAACATCAGCAGCAGTCGGAAAGCCCGGAACACGGGTAGTCTGGTAGTCCGCCCAAGTAGTAGCTAGCTTCCTATCACCCTCGTGGGTAATGTGATAGCCCGGCCAGAACTTCCTAATCAGAGCTCCAACGAGGCTGTTAGGAAGGCGAGCCTTGGTCCCCGGAGGAAATGTCCAATTGCTGCACAATAATAAACATTAGTACACAATAATTATTTATGACCAACATGAAATAAAATGTTTTAAATTGCCAAATTAGTACACTTACTCAAGGCCATCTGGAATAATAAGGGCTTTCGCCTCCTGAGTCCTAGGCTCAAACTTCTCGTCAGGGACTCCCGATTCCCCACGATTCCGCAATTTCTTCGGCCCCACCAACTCGCGGCTAGTGCCGCCTCCGTATCGGTCCCCGCCTCCCTCTCGGTCCTCGCCTCCCTCTCAGACTCTTCCTCCCTCTCGGACTCTGCCTCCCTCTCGGCCCTGAAAGGCTGCTCTATCAGGAACAACTCAGGAGCCACGTCGCCAGAAGCAGAGGATGGTGGGTCAAAGTCCACGCCTCCTCCCGTGGCACCTCGTCCTCGTCCTCCTCGACCTCGGCCTCGACCCCGTCCTCCGCCAGCAGGAGCAAGATCGGGGTAACGCGGATTGGGATTTGGCTGTCTCCCACTCCGTGTAGCTATTTTCTTGCGCTGCTTCAACGCATTAAGCAAGGACGAACTGGTTGCCTTGCCGCTGCTCATATTGTTCAATCACCTGCATTAAGTAAGAGAAAACAGTTAAGCACAAAGACATAATAAAATGTATACACAAAGAATAAGGGCATAATGCAATTAAGAAAATAGTTAAGCACAAAGACAAAATAAAATGCATGAAAAAATAAATACTCACTATCATTTTCATTCTCATTCTCATCCTCACTATCACTATCTTTTGAGTAGAAATCTGGATTCTCATCGAAGGGTGTAGGCTCATCATCGTTGTCATTCTCGGTATGGAGCTTCTCGAGCACACTTATGTCATGTAGATTCACCACTGACTCACCCCGAGTTTCTACATCATTCCCAAGGTCCTCAAGATCAACCGGTTCTAAATCAAAGTGTCCGAAGTCCTCTTGATCTTGATAGAAAATTCCCTCGTACGTTACAGGGTTAATGTTGTTGTAATCGTCCTCGGAGGGAATCGGTAGGTTACCATGTGGCGATACCTGGAACACGACTTCCCGGCCCTGGAGTTCCGCTTTCTGGCATGGGTAGGGCAAATAATAAACTTAGTTGGCTTGGTGAGCAACAACAAAGACGTCGGCTCCGCTATAGGTGGTTGAAGGCCTAACTTCAACTAACCCAATGGAAGGGGTACTTCTCAGTCCACCCCTTGGGTCAAACCAGTGGCACTTGAACACAACAAGATTGAGTTCGACATTCGTACGATTGAAGGTTAGCTCGTATACATTCTCTAACCTTTCGTAGTAATCAAGGGAATCGGCTCCTTTGGTGAACACCCCAGTATTTACTGTTTTTGCATTCGGTCGCCCTTTCTGGTGCGTCTCTGTATGGAAGCGAAACCCATTCACATCATACTTCTCATACTTCATGACGACACTGTTACAACCTTGGGAAACACATTTCAGCTCATCTGACATCTCAACGTTGGGATCAGATTCCTACAGGTACAAGAGGAATTTGTTGCGTTCAGTAGTTACGTGGAATAAGAGGGACAAGTCACATATTGCAAGGTAAGAGGGACAGGTTAGAAATTACTTTTTCCATAAACCAGGACACAAAGTTTTTTTTTATTTCCGGGAGCACCCTCTTTCAGTAGAGTGTCCAACTCCATGGGAGAGGGATCCGTCGGTCCCGGCCACTGTTCATCCGTGAAATCGCTAAGAAGGAGAAAATAAGCATTAGACGGAGACCGAGTTACTAGCTGCATAGAGAAATAGGGTGTTCACCATTTTACCTAATGAAATCGACCACTTCCTTTATGTTCATAAGCACATAGAGCATTATGCAATCCTTCTCTTCCTTCGGCAACCTATATTTTAGTCCTTTACCGGCCTTGCCACCGGGAAATTGGAATAGTTCGAGCTTGGGGTCATTATTGGGAAGGTCGACATTGTAACGGGAGACCGGGTTATGCATAGTGGGAACATCATCGGGCCAGTAGGTTGTCGCGGCGTCTGCCATCTCCCGAAGGCATGTTGCTTAATCTATGCATGCTTCAATCTTGGCTTTGTTTCCAGTTATCTTTCGAATATACTTAAACTCTCTCTCAATACAAAATTGCCAACGAAATTGCACTGGCCCCCCCAAGAGTACCTCGTTCGCGAGGTGCACAATGAGATGTGCCATCAGAGTAAAGAAACCTGGCGGAAAGATCATCTCCAAATTGCATAGCAACTCCGGCACCTGAACTTGCAGCTTCTCAATAACCATAGGACATATCTGCTTAGCACAGAGGGTGCGGAAGAAATGGCTCAACTCCGCAAGCACTCGTCATACTTTCTCAGGGAGATACCCTCGAACCATCACCGGCATCAGCCGCTCAATCCATATATGATAGTCATGACTCTTGAGCCCATTGACTTGTCCCGTCAAAAGATTGACTCCCTTACTTATATTCGAACAATAACCGTCAGGGAACATCATGACGTATTTGAGCCACCTAAATGACTCCTTTTGGACATTATCAAGGCAGTAGTAGGCATGCGGCATGAACCAATTCTTTCGACGGACAGTAGGAGGCTGCATGTGTAATCTGTTCCTATCACAAAGCTTCTCAACATCGACTCTAGCCTTGACATTATCCTTTGAATTCCCAGGAATGTTCAGGACTGTGTGAAAAAGGGACTCCCCGACATTCTTTTCGGTATGCATCACATCAATGTTATGGGGAAGTTCGAGGTCCTTGTAATACACGAGATTTGTTAAGGCTGCCACGTGAGTCCAATTATGCGTTACACCATATCCCGCAAATTGATGGCCAGTTCCCGGTGCCGCGGGCACGAGAGCACGTATCTCGGCATCAACAGCTGCACCCTCAAACTTTGGTACCTCTTTTACTTCATGCACAACTTTGCCCTTCTTGAAGTTCTTTCTATCTTCTCTGAACGAATGATTTCTTTTGAGGTACTGTCGATTCGTGTCAAACGCAACATATTTGCGACCCGACTTTAGCCAAAGGAACTCAAGTCGGTGCCTGCATACTGGGCATGGCCACTTACCAGTTGTACACCATCCGCACGTTAGAGCGTACCCGGGCATGTCATGCATAGTATACTACAACCAAACTTTCATCAAAAAGTTTCTCTTTGATGCTCGGTCGTATGTCAATGTCCCGTGTATCCAAGAGTGGTTCAAATCATCCACAATCGTCTGCATATAGACACTCAAGTTCTTCCCCGGATACTCAGGTCCTGGAATTATCAGAGACAAAAACATGGTCTTCCGTTGCATTAATACTCCGGGAGGGAGATTGAGCAGAATAACATACACCGGCCAGCAGCTGTACGAGGCCGTCGACATACCATATGGGTTGAAGCCATCTGTTGCTATCGCAATTCTAACATTCCGAGCCTCTTCTGCCCACCGGGGGTATTTGTCATCGAAGTTCTTCCATGCCTTACCATCAAATGGATGTCCCATCTTCTTCCGTCTGTGCTCGTCCTCGTATCTTTCCCCTTCTTGTGCCACGTCATCTGTTTGGCAGTCTCTCGCTCAAGTAAAGCCGCTGGATTCTTTTTATGAATGGGAGATACCGAAGTATCTTCTTAGTGACCTTCGACTGCCTCACCTGACCATCCTTCCCCTTTATCTCTTCATATCTAGAGGCCTTACAAATGGAGCAGTACTTGTCACCCTCAAACTGTTTCCAAAACAAAAGGCAGCCTTTTGGACAGTAATCTATCTTTTCATAATCCATGTTGAGCTCCTTCATGAGTTTCTTCGTTTTGTGAAAGATTTTAGGCAGACAATGCCCTTCGGGCAACATGTTACCACATGTTCTCAGATTAGCTTCAAAGTGAGAACGGGTGGCGGAATACTGGCACTTGTCGGCTAGACACTGAGAGATGGCATCGAGCTGAGAAATCTTTGCACCCTCGTATAGAGGCCTCTTAGCCGCGGCCATCATATCAAGGAAGGCCTTTGCGGTTGGCTCCGGTTCCTCCGGTTCTGGTGATTCCTCCCGTGGAGGTGGCGAATTCGGCTGGTTGGCATCGATACGATCATCTAGCATGTTTCTAATCCCATCGTGCTCATTGCCATTGAGCCGCTGACGCATCACCTCACCTCTGTCACGTTCGTACCGAGCAACGTCGACTTGCGTGACATAGTTAGACATGTACCCATATTGCAAAAGGTGTTTGTACATGTCATCCTTTCCCTGACGATGACGCTTAGTGCAATGAGCGCAGGGACAAAGTGCCCGAACCATTGCCTTCGAACCACGTGCTAACTCATTCACTAACAAATGAGTGTTCTGTACCCAATCATCTGTTTTATTAGTCGCACTAATACGGCCACTGTACATCCACCCATTATCAGCCACCCTCTTCTGCTTTGTTGGGAGACAAAGAACAAATATAACATTTTATATCAAACAGGAGATTAAATACTTCATATTTTTACGCATTCATCAACCTACATGTCCAATAGGAAAAGAGGGTCCTAACCAGCCGCCGGATCCATAGATTGGGTAAGTTCTCCCTGGTTCTACCCCGATCCAAGCAGAATTTCGGCAGCACCTCCCCGCTGCTCTCCCGATACACGTCTCGACAAAAAAGCCAAGAGGATGTGCATCCAGAGAACAACGAGGAGGCGCCACCGAAATCATGTCTCGAATCGAGGTAGAGCCAGGGAGAACCAAACCCAACTACGAATCCGCCGACTGCCCGATAAAAGCCATAAGTGTTACGGTCCAAAATATGCGAGACCACTAATGCATATTAAGTCGCGTAACGCTTACGGTCGGGATGACGCCTAGGTGACGCGACAGACTTGGTGATCTGGACACAAAAATAAAACCTAGGTACAAGAGAGGCGAACAGATTCTCACCCTCGGCGGTAGAGGAAGTAGTCGATCAACCGAGTGTCGAAGTCGGCGACGGAACTCGGAGACGTGATCGAGGTGTCACCTACACCATCTCCCGCAACGACAGTCACTCCCGAAACACTATAATGTTTGTACATTGACATAAAGACAACACCTTAGTCACAACATGTATAATTAGGCTCATTCAAAAATATTCTACTTTGTGCATCTAGTTTTATTTCTATTTCTATCTATTATATTTCTAAATAATTTTTGCATCTAGTTTTATTTCTATTTCTACCTATTCTATTACTAAATAATTTTTTACCTATTCTATTTTCTAAATATATTTCTACCTATTCTATTTCTAAATAATTTTCTACCTATTTCTACAGGAGGTTACAGGAGGTACCTGCGGGGACGACGAGCTCGGGGCGGCGGTGCTGGGCCTGGGAGGCAGGCGGGAGGCACACGGTGGCGCTCAGCGGCGAGGGAGGGAGGGGGGTGGCGGCTACGGGGGGGGGGGGGGGGAAGGGGGCGGTGGCGCTCAGCGGCGGGGGAGGGAGGGAGGGGGGTGGCGGCTACGGGGGGGAAGGGGGTGGTGGAGGCAGGAATGGGGAGGGAGGGCTGGCGGCGGCGGGAATGGCGGCTGGTGGTGGCGGGGTCGGGGTCGGGGTCGGGGCGGGCGCGGGCAGAGGATTGGAGAGGAGCAGGGGGAGGGAGGAGGCGGTGGAGGCTCGGGGGAGGGAGGAGGCGGTGGAGGCTCAGGGGAGGGAGGGCTGGCGGCGGCGGGAATGGGGGAGGAGCTAGCTGGCGGTGGCGGGAATGGCTGCTGTGGCGGCGGGGTCGGGGTCGGGGGCGGGCAGAAGATTGGAGGAGCAACGAGTGGCTCGGGTAGGCGCGTGGGCAGCCCTAATAGGATAGGGCTACGCCGACGGCCAGGCATACGCCGAGGGCAGCCGTCGGCGTAGCTAGGTTTTTTTTTCAGGGTAGACAGGTTTTTTTTGAAAGAAGGGTTTTTTTGTTTAATATCAAATTTTACAAGATACTTTATTTAGTGTCTACTATTATAGAATAAACTATATATTATTAATATGTTCTCGTGGTCTTCCTCCGGTGAAACCCTGATCTGTGCACACTCGTATCGTCTACCCCCCTAGACGTTCCTCTCACAGGGGTAGCCCGACGTAGCTCTCTCTTGTTTTGTGTTTGTTTAGGTCATAGGGTGATGTAAAACCATGTTGGTTCACAAGTTGGGGCACTATCCTACCCGGTTTCACCTACACGGGAAGATTCCCCCTTATACTAGGTCCGGAACCTTCGCTTCTAGGTTAGAGCGCATGCATGCGAGGAGGGACACATTCAAGCACCTATACCAACCTCTCACCACACTCACACACATATGCTAGGGACACATGCAAGTTTTCATCTGATTCCGATGTTCTCGTGGTCTTCCTCCGGCGAAACCCTGATCTGTGCACACTCCGATCGTCTACCCCCCCTAGACGTTCCTCTCACAGGGGTAGCCCGGTGTAGCTCTCTCTTGTTTTGTGTTTGTTTAGGTCATAGGGTGATGTAAAACCATGTTGGTTCACAAGTTGGGGCACTATCCTACCCGGTTTCACCTACACGGGGAGATTCCCCCTTATACTGGGTCCGGAACCTTCGCTTCTAGGTTAGAGCGCATGCATGCGAGGGGGGACACATGCAAGCACCTATACCAACCTCTCACCACACTCACACACATATGCTAGGGACACATGCAAGTTTTCATCTGATTCCGATGTTCTCGTGGTCTTCCTCCGGCGAAACCCTGATCTGTGCACACTCGGATCGTCTACCCCCCCAGACGTTCCTCTCACAGGGGTAGCCCGGCGTAGCTCTCTCTTGTTTTGTGTTTGTTTAGGTCATAGGGTGATGTAAAACCATGTTGGTTCACAAGTTGGGGCACTATCCTACCCGGTTTCACCTACACGGGGAGATTCCCCCTTATACTGGGTCCGGAACCTTCGCTTCTAGGTTAGAGCGCACGCATGCGAGGGGGGACACATGCAAGCACCTATACCAACCTCTCACAACACTCACACACATATGCTAGGGACACATGCAAGTTTTCATCTGATTCCGATGTTCTCGTGGTCTTCCTCCGGCGAAATCCTGATCTGTGCACACTCAGATCGTCTACCCCCCTAGACGTTCCTCTCACAGGGGTAGCCCGGCGTATCTCTCTCTTGTTTTGTGTTTGTTTAGGTCATAGGGTGATGTAAAACCATGTTGGTTCACAAGTTGGGGCACTATCCTACCCGGTTTCACCTACACGGGGAGATTCCCCCTTATACTAGGTCTGGAACCTTCGCTTCTAGGTTAGAGCGCATGCATGCGAGGGGGGACACATGCAAGCACCTATACCAACCTCTCATCACACTCACACACATATGATAGGGACACATGCAAGTTTTCATCTGATTCCGATGTTCTCGTGGTCTTCCTCCGGCGAAACCCTGATCTGTGCACACTCGGATCATCTACCCCCCTAGACGTTCCTCTCACAGGGGTAGCCCGGCGTAGCTCCCTCTAGTTTTGTGTTTGTTTAGGTCATAGGGTGATGTAAAACCATGTTGGTTCACAAGTTGGGGCACTATCCTACCCGGTTTCACCTACACGGGGAGATTCCCCCTTATACTGGGTCCGAAACCTTCGCTTCTAGGTTAGAGCGCATGCATGCGAGGGGGGACACATGCAAGCACCTATACCAACCTCTCACCACACACACATATGCTAGGGACACATGCAAGTTTTCATCTGATTCTGATGTTCTCGTGGTCTTCCTCCGGCGAAACCCTGATCTGTGCACACTCGGATCGTCTACCCCCCTAGACGTTCCTCTCACAGGGGTAGCCCGGTGTAGCTCTCTCTTGTTTTGTGTTTGTTTAGGTCATAGGGTGATGTAAAATCATGTTGGTTCACAAGTTGGGGTACTATCCTACCCGGTTTCACCTACACGGGGAGATTCCCCCTTATACGGGTCCGGAACATGCTATATCTACAAGAGAAACTATCGTCCGCTCCTCATTAGTGTTGACAGAACCACTTGCGATAAAAGCATTCAATCTCTGAACAGCTTCTCCAAAATGTCTGATACATAAAATTCACACACACTTCATGTGGGCGTGGTGAGTGCTATTCAGAACCACATGCGATAATAACACTTACAAACATATAGAAATTTCTCAGCGTGTGAGAAGATTCGCAACGACATTTCATGTGGGCGTGGAGACTGCTATTCAGAGGGTACGAAATCATCCAATTAATAAAAAAAGAACATAAATAATTGATACAAATATAAAATAAGTAGAAAGGAAAAATGCAGAAGGCTACGCCGAGGGTGACCGTCGGCGTACGTGGCGGGTACGCCGAGGGTTGCCGTCGGCATAGGGTATGCCGAGGGTCGCCGTCGGCCTAACGGACGGCACCGTCAGCGCGCCGTCCATGCTGGCCGGTATGTGCCACGCGTCCCCTGGCTACGCCGAGGGTGGCCGTCGGCGTAGGGTATACTACGCCGATGGCTTGTCTACGCCGAGGGCTGGCCACTTTGGCTGGCCTGGTCCGGTCCTACGCCGACGGCCCCGACGTTTGGCCTTCGGCATAGCAAGCGGCCGTCGGCGCATCTGACCATTCCTGTAGTGACATGGGGAAATGAAGGAGCACAAAAAAGTTACCTGACATTTTTGTACGAGTACATCAATGGATTATGTATGTATCCAATGAATACAAAAGGAACTACCAAAAAGTGATAACCAAGAAATTACAAGAAATATTAAAGATGATAGAAGTATATAAAAAGGAAGCATGGTAAAAAATAAAAACAAAAGGTGATTAATAAAAACCTAAACATCACGAATAGTAAAACATGAAGAGCATAAATAATATCTAAAGAAAAATATAAAATAATTTCCTTTTATTTATATCATTGGTTTATTTTTTATTTATCTATTCAATAGTACATTTCTATTTAATAAATTAAGTATTTTTTGTCTATGTCACTCTTGTCTTTTTCTCACTCATGAGTATGTCTGTGTCTATGTTGGGTCTATGTTGTTGTCCATGTCGGTTATGTATATTTTGGTTTTATTCTCATGTCTATTCATATTTGTGTGCATGTGCTTTTTTCATTGTACGTGTTTAAAAACGGTTATAAAAATAACATGCCGACATTCGTATATACACATGTGCATACGCTAAGGAAGCCTAGCAATATTTCTCAAGGTGGTCTAGTAGTGCTTATTTATCGACTTAGCCTATTTATTTGTGTGCACTAGTCTTGTTTTTATTAATCTTGTCTACATCTATTATTCGAAAGTTGGTTGGTGTAACTAAAAAATCTCATGTTCATGAAGAAATGAGTAGTAACTTGAATATTATTTCTCTTCCTTATAGATTATGTCAAATTTAGACAATGTATGTAAATTTTGCTTGGATGGACTATTTATATTTTCCTTGGAACTATGTGTAGTCTTATGAATTCATAATGTTCGTATAATATCCAACTTTGCGATGCATGCATATTATCACAAATACAAATCTAGACCATAATAAAGCTACTTCTTTCATTCCAGGATAGTTAAATTTAATGGCTTTCAGTCGACAAACAAAAATGTATGTCAACATCTCATGTTGTGAATAGTTTTTTAGAAGTATGCTCTGAATAGTTGACCGTATGTTGGAAAATTGCTAATTAGTCTTTTTTAGATTTTGATACTAAACATCTAATTAGTCATTACAATAGTTAACCTTACCTACTCATAAAAGAAATTAATACAACATGGGGCGTATATTGGGTAATTAATTTCATTGCATGCTTTTTTATATTTATTTTTAGTATATTTTGCCTACTTTTCTGTCATTATAACTATATATTTAATATTTCTATTTGGTAAATGGAGAGATTTTGATGTGTTTACTTGTCGCCCTCTGTCTTTCTCACTCATGTCTATATCTCTTTCACACTCGTGTCTAATCTTTGTCAACACCTCTTTCACCAATCATGTCTATATCAACGTTCACGACATGCTTGTCTGTTTTGGTTTATCTTCATGTCTATTTTGGTTTATTTCCATGTATTTTTCTTCTTTGAATTGTTAAATCTATATTCTATTTATAATTACATGTTTAAGATAGTTTTAAGTTTAACATGATTACATGCATGTCGGCTGAGCAAACCTAACAACATTTCTCTTATATGAATATTTGTGATTAGCTTTTTTCTTAGCATATTCATTTTATGTAAACTTTCCTTGGTTTTATTAAGTTTTTGGTCTATTTGTATTTACTTGAAGCCGGTAGGTACAACTTAAAAAAAATCTTCCACGCCAAAAAAAATTATCTTGGAGATTTTAATAATCATGTGTTGATTAGTTATTTTCCTTCTAAAATTAGGAAATTCACCAAAGAGGTAGTAAATTTAATGTCTTTAGTTGACAAACGAAAATGTATGTCAACATCTCATGTGTTGAATAGTTCTTTTAGAGATATGATCTGAATAGTTGATCCTAGATTGAAAATAACTAATTAATCATTACAATAGTTAACCTTACCTTCTCATAAAAGAAACTAATACAACATGGGTCATATGTTGGGTAATTAATTTCATCGCAAGCTTTTATTTATATTTATTTTTAGTATATTTTGCCTTCTTTTCTATCATTATAACTATATATTTAGCATTTCTATTTGGTAAATGGAGAGATTTTGATGTTTTTTACTTGTTCCCATCTCTCTTACATACTCATGTCTACATCTCTTCCACACCCGGGTCTAATCTTTGTCCATGCCTATTATACCAATCTTATCTATATCAACATTCATGACATGCTTCTCTGTTTTGGTTTATCTTCATATCAATTTTAGTTTCTCATGTGTTTTTCTTATTTGAATTGTTAAATTTTAATCCATTTATAATTGTATGTTTAAGATAGTTTTAAGTTTAACTTGATTACATGCATGTGGGCTGAGAAAACCTAACGGCATTTCTCTTACATGACTATTTTTTATTAGCATTCTGCTTAGCATATTCATTTTGTGTAAACTTTCCTTGGTTTCACTAAGTCTGTCTATCTGTATTTAGTTGAAGCTAGTTGGTGCAACTTAAAACAATCCTTCAGTGCAAAAATAGATAAATCTATTCTCTTGGAGATAATAATGATGCGTCTATTAGTTATTTTCCTAATAAAACTAGGAAATTTACAAAACAAGTTCTCAGCTTTTAGCTTGGGTGGACCGTGTGTATTCAACTCATAGTATGTGTTCGAGATGATAAGACTGAATTATGTGTTGCAGGTCCTGAACCGGTACGTGACTTCTCGAGACGCGATCAAGGCGGAGGCTGAAAAACCCCATCTAGGGTTTCATTTTCCTCGGCAATTACGTTGCTGGTTTGTTCCACCTTCTGTGGTCTCGGGGACTCGGATTAATGTTGGGCATGAACCCTCACTATAGAGGGGTTTTCGTTGTTTGTTTACGTTGTTTTTTCGTGTCTTTTCGGGGTGCTGATGCAACTGCTACAGCCTGATACAAGAATAAGTTTCTCCTCGCCCTATCCTCACTTCAATGGTGCGTATAACGCCGACGTGGGGAACGTGGAGTCGTGTGTCTAGTGGATCTCCTAGGATCTAGTCGGTTTTCGTGTTTATTGGTGGGATTTCAGGTTAGTCTCTTCCAATCTGTGGATACTATCTTTGGTGATGATTGTTGCTCTAATGCGCTAGTTTTTTGGGATCTTAGCACAACGACTTTCCGTCTATATACTACAACAAGCTCTACACCAACAAGATTTACCTGACTCCGGTGTTAGAGTGGCGTGGATGGTGGCATGCCTTTGGCTCGTGCTACTATTTGTAGTGGTTCTTGTACATCAATACTCTAATCGTGTACAAGATCTGCACCTCCAAGGTGTCCTAGAGCAACATTCTTCTTCACAAGGACGGCATATGTACTTAGAATAGCATCCTCTCGGTGTACCTGCTATAAAACCTTGGAGATGCAGACTTTCTACGTCACTACTCCGTTGTACAAGATATGCACCTCCAAGGTGTCCTAGCAACAATACTTTTTTTTTAGAAAGGGAAAAATTTCATTCATGGGTATCACCAGTGTTTGAATCACTGAGTACAAGTTCTCTAACAGGGAAGAGGGAGGTTGGAAGAGTTAAACTCTTTGCATGGATTACAAGCCAGTTTTGCTAGATAATCAGCTACTCTATTTGTCCCCCTTCTTGAATGGTTGACATAGCACCCTTTGAAATCTTTCAGAATTTTCTTGGTCTGTTGGTATGTATACCATAGTCTCGATTTGTCCTAGCAACAATACTCTTCTTCATGAACAAAAAAAACACTATAGAAAAAAGTATATAAAGCTAGCGGGGAGAAGAGAGAACATCGACAAAGGTAGATATTGAGAGTGTGAGTTCAGCGGCTGAGTAACGCTCCCTATATAAAGCCTACGAGGCCGAAAGATAGCGGCAAAAAATAGCGCCAAAAAAATTGCCTAAAAAGTTTTAAAAGGGGGAAATGGGAGGAAAATCTGATTGCACTTGGCAAAGAGGCGGCCCACTCGGCCACTCCGCGAGAAAAATGGACGGGAAAATACAAAATCTTTAACATGTATTACACACTGCAAAGTTTTGCCAGGACGTTTTCCCTCCCTCCATGACTAAAGCGGATTATTCTTTTTGCCGACTGTCCGTGAGAGAGCATTCGGCAAACTTTCATTCTGGCAGGCACCGTTAGACGCGCGGTAGAAGCCATGTGTCCTCGGTCTTTTGCCAAGCTTCTTTTTTTGTCGTGTGTCTATTTTTTTTGTGTGCATTTTTTGTTCTTTGTCGAGTATTATTATTTGCCATGTAATTTTTTTTTTGTTTTTTTTACCTAGTGTGTTAACTTTGCCGTGTGCTTCACCAAATTGAAGAGTGTGTTGCATATTTGTCGAGTGCTGTTCACTTTGCCGTGTTCAGAGAAAAATGCACCTGGCAAACACCGAAACACTCACCAAAAAAATCATTTTCTAGTAGTGTACGTCATCTTGCCGTCTCCGTCCAAGCTCGTGGACATTGCTGCGTGGACCAGCGGCAGGTTCTTGCCACCACCATCGACAGTGGCAGGTGCCACGCGCGCCTGGCTGGTCCTGCCGCCACGGATACGTGGTCTTTTTTGGCATTTATGTCGGGAGGTGGTTTTATTTTTTTGAAAATACACCGGGAGATGTGGTTCTTATTATCAAAAATTCGAATTCAAGATGGATGGTATTTCTTCGAGTTGGCAGTAGCTACGACCATCCAACTCCAAAGGGTATATACCCTGGCACGACAGGGCAAAGGTAAGCAACGCCCTGAATGGCCCATGAGAAGTTGATGAGCGTGGCAACAATCACTTTATTTCAAAGTACGACATTCTGTAAAAACATTAAACCTCAAGGCATATGAAAATCTACTGCCAACTACGTAGTATGGAAAAGAGGAAGGGAAAAAATGGCTGCCATGTCGAGCCCAGTCAGGCTGTGCTAGCGTTGATGTGTCGACTATAATCTGCTCGATTTGGACAGCAGCACTTGTAGAACACAATCCTCCGTGTCAAATCATCATAAGAATCATTTACGCCTAACAAAAAAAAATACGAGCAGAAAAGCAGGTGTCAGACCAAAGTGATGAAACAAAAATAGGCAAAAAAGATGCTCTACAAGAGAAACAATCAGGTGCTGCAGTGCACTCACCCCATATCGCCACTTCCTCTTCTTCTTCCACGGACATTTGACCTTACTCTGGAAACAAATTGCTCCTTTGTTCCTGCAGGCGGCACACACACACCGGCGTCAGCTAGCTAGCTCGGAGAAGTAGAACAAAAATAAAAGCTGCAACCAAAGGGAGGAAGAACGAGCAACTCACCAAAGATCACTATGGCAACACGTGAATAGGTGATAAACGAGGCTGCACGCGCTGTGTACACGGTTCGACAACATAGACTCCTCCGCCGCCGGCGACCACGTGGAGCTGCCGAGCTGGTATTGACCGAAGAACCGGCCCATGGATCGGAGGAACCATCGACCAGCTTGAGCTGGACCATCACAACGGAACGGAGTCGCCCTCCACGTTAGGCAAGAACCTGCTGCTGACGCTCAGGATCCTCCGGGAGACAAAGAGGACATTGTCTCCGATGCTCGTCACCGGCACAAGCTTACCTAGTGCGATAATGTCCGCTACTCTGTAAACTGTAATGCGCGAGTTACCTGGATCATCGGAAGCGTCCAAGCCTAGTAGGAGGATCTCCGAATCGCATTCTGCCAGGTAGTATTTGCGGTTGCGAGATTCAACTTTAGGCACTGTGGCGATCAACCTTGGCGGTGGCAGCACCGGAGAAGACGAGGCGGAGCCCTTGTCGTCACCTTGCCGGGGAGGTTCGATCTCGACGATCCGAATCGTGCCGGAGCAGTAATCCAACTTGTATAGCTTGCCCTGGAACGATAGTGGCATGTGGACGTGCGAGTGATTCCGGGGGGCGACGCTCCATTGCTGGTCCATGGTGGTGGCGAAGGCTAAGCAATCGACAAGTTTGAACACAACCATCACAGTGACGACTCCCTCGGCACCTACACTGACGCAGGTACAGTCCACCTGCCTGAACCAGGACCAGTGGTGTGGTGTCTCGTGCGCCTGTCGTCGGGCGAGAATTGAGGCCTGAACTGCCTCAGGAGCGTGAGCAGCGGCGGGAGCTCCGCGATGTCGCCGGTGAAGGGGTGGAGGAGGCGGATGGCGGTGTCGTGGTCCCGCTGCAGGAGCAGGAGGCCGTCGGAGGAGTCGAAGACGCAGTGGTCGCTGAAGAGCGGGAGGCTTGCGCGGACGATGGCGCCGGTTGAGAGGTTGATGAAGCGGACGTACCCACCGAGCTTGTCGTGGCCCGGGTGCAATGCCGCGGCCGGGCGGGGAGGCAGCGCTGGAGCGCCAGTGGGAGCAGACGGCGCGGAGGCGGACGTAGTCGAGAAGGTCGCCTGTCTCCAGCAGCCGCCACCCGATCAGTTGGACTAGATCGCCCAGAAGAGACGCCCAAGGAGGCTTCGCGTCCGGTTCCGCGGCTGCCGAGGCGGCGGCGGTGGTAACGTGCCGACGGTCGTTGATGCTGCTCGAGATCATGCTGGAATACCAGATCGATCTGGCTGTGGGGGGCAGGGGGCGATACGGATCGAAGTGAGGCCTTGAAATAGACCAGATATATTATCGGTACAAAGGATAATGGAATTTAAGTCGGACTCAGATATTTCTACGGTGTGCAACTGAACTATACTACTGATCCTGCCTAAACAGATACTCCCTCCTTGCCACAATATAGGGAAAAAAATTCTCTGAGAACGGGCCGCACGCTTCCTTTCCCTGGGCCCCTCTTATGATTACGACACGTCACTGTTGCACCAATCTCAAAACTTATCATCACCTGATACGTGTATGTAGAAAAAGATGATGATACATGCGTGGTATTTCTCAACTGTACCCGAAATATCAGGCACGATGGTGGTTGATTCCAACAAACAAAAGGCTTGCTATTGAAGAGAAAATCATGGCATCCCGCCGGCAGCAGCCTCCACCGTCCGGCACGCCGACGTTGCTGCAGCCCTTGTGCCAATGACTGACGATGTCCAGTGCAACGAAGCTGCCGCCGAACGTGAGGCGACGATAGGCGCCGACATGTCCAATATCCCGTACAACGCCGTGGGTGCCGCCGTAGCCGTCGGCGCGCAACCAATTTCAGCTGACTCGTCCCATGATCATGGTGTGATGGCCACATCCATACCCCTTGCCGATGCCCATACTGTGCGTGCCTCAACTGAACGGGCTTTGACAGCCGCAGTCCAATTGAGCTCATGTGATTCCACGTTAAAAGCTTCAACAACAATGGCAACCCCCCAGTGAGGTACAAAACTGATCCATGTATTGTTGCAAACAAAATCATGATTTATTGGCAGAAATTTAGTTTTCATATATTTGAATGCAGGTGCGTGATACTAGTTCTGAATCAATACTTATTCCAAAAGTTGGGATGGCTTTCAAACCAAAAGAGGATGCATACGAATTTTACAATGAGTACGCTGGTAAGATTAGTTTTAGTATCCGAGAGAGCCACTCAAAGTTAAGACCTGATAAATCAATATATCAGAAACATATAGTCTGCAGTAACCAAGGGGAAAGAGGTACTCATTCAACACATGACACTCTAAAACCAAATGCTACCACAAGATCTCATTGTGGTGCCCTTATTCAGTTCAGGATTGCTCGCGACGGTGTTTGGACGATGCAAAAGGTTGTGCTCGAGCACAATCAATATCTCGCAAGTCCAAATAAGAGACACATGTTGTTGCAGTCACAACGTCGATTGGTAGAATCTGATAAACTTATCATTGGTCATATGAGGGAAGCGGGATTTAAGCCTGCAGATGTGTATAAATTTTTCAAGCAATGGTATGGAGGACCTCAGCATGTACCTTTCTTGCGGGTGGATAGCAATAACCATATTGGCCGTGAGCGCAAGAAGTATTTGAAAGTCAACGACGCTCAAACACTATTAGAGTTCTTAAAAAACAAGCAATTAGAAGATCCTTCTTTTTTTTATGCCATACAGTTAGATGAGGAGGATTGCCGGATAGCTAATTTTTTTGGGCAGATGGTCAAGCTATCATGGATTATGCTTGTTTTGGTGATGCTTTGTCATTTGACACCACTTTTCAGACCAACAAGTTTGAAATGCCTTTTGCACCACTTCTTGGGACAAACCATCATAAGCAAACCATTCTTTTTAGAGAAGCAGTATTATGTGATGAAACCACCGACTCGTTCATATGGCTCTTCAACACATTTTTAACAGCAATGTCTGGGAAGCAACCTGTTTCAATATTCACAGATCAGTGTGCAGCTTTGGCCAAAGCAATAAGCATTGTTCTCCCAAGCACATATCACTTTCTTTGTCTTTGGCACATTTATCAAAATGTTGGTAAGAATCTTAGCCATGTAATTTCAAGCCATCCTCGGTTTCTTGCTGATTTTAAAAAACTTGTATACCTAGAAAATTCAGTGGCATACTTTGAGCAGAAGTGGCAAGAGTTGTTGATTGGTTATGACCTTGTGGAGAATTCATGGCTACAAACACTATTTGGTTTGCGTGAGAAATGAGCTGCTGTGTACCGCAATGATTCATTTCATGCCGACATGACCTCAACTAAAAGGAGCGAAGGTATGAATAATGTGTTTAAGAAACAATTCCGCAAGAAACTCTGCCTTTCAGAGCTCTTAGTAGAGTATGAGAAATGTTCTACTAGTCTTCGTGAAAATGGATGCAGATTTTAAGTTACGAAAGACTGATCCGGTTACTTATATAAGGAATTTATCTATGTTGAAGACTGCAGCTGAGTCATATACAAGGAGGCTTTATTCTGATTTTGAGGAGCAATTCAAACAACAATTTTTCGTCACGTGTGAGTTGATTTGCACAGTGGGAGCAGTAAGAACTTATAAGGTGATGCCTATGGCATTTGAGGATGAGGCTACAGTTAACTTTGATTATGAGAATGCGACCATATCATGTTCTTGTAGAATGTTCGAATCCAAAGGTATGAAATCATTTTTTAACATTATTTTTAGTTTATAAAACGTCGTCTTACCCTGTGTTTTATGATACCATAGGTCTGTTGTGCAAACATGCTCTCCGAGTGTTCAACATCAATGAAATTTTCACTTTGCCATCGCAATATATACTACACCGATGGACAAAGTATGCAAAAAGAGGATATTCTTCGAATAAGCACGAAAATCGTCAAGAAACTTTACAAACACGCGTTGCACGCATTTCTCGGAAAGCACCGCTATTGCACTGAAGTGCTCTGTTTCAAAAGAACTTGTAGAATTGGAGAAAGCTATAGACATGCTAGATCAAGAAGCAGATGAATCACTAAGCCAAAGAGGACCTGCCAAATCTCAGAGTGTTCATATTAATTCAAATGAGCCCAGTGAAGGTATAATAAATGGAAACATATCGTTTAGAGTTCCCCAGCAATAAAAGGTCCAATGGTAAAAAGAGCAAAAGATGCACTTGAAAAAAAAGGAACAAAGAAGCCAAAGACCGGAACAAAGAAGCAAAAGAGTGCAACAAAAAAGGTAATGCTCTCGCACTTGTTAATATTTTTTTCTCTCACGATTGCACAAGTAAAGTTCTTCGTACTTATGTGGTATCAATAGTAGGTGCTAGAAACAAAGTAATATCAGATAGTTTGGTCAAAGAAGGTCCTCAACAATTTACAGTAAGACATAATCCTCTGTTTTTTCAATATCTTTCATGTAATTTAATTGTACCACACAAATTCTAAACATTTTCATTCTTATGATGACATAGGGAACTTCTAAGGCAAGCACAAGAACTAATATTACAATACCACACTACTCAAATATTATGTTTCAAGGAGATGGATATCCACAATTTACGGTAAGAAATATGGCGCGAGGTTTTTTCTTTCCTTTTTTTCATGTAATAACATTGTACCACATAATAAACTCTAAAGGATTGCCTACTTTTTCACGACTTAGGGATCTTTTGAGGCAGGCGCAAGTTCTAATACTACCGCGCCACACTTCTTAAATAATATGTTTCATGGAAAAGGTCCGCCACAATTTACGGTAAGCTAGATAGATACACAAGGTTTTATTTCCTATATTCTTCATGCAATGTAGTTGTATAAAGAAACTCTAACCAATTGCCTAACTTTTCATGAAACAGGGTTCTTTTAAGGTAGGCGCAAGTTTGAATACAGCAATACCGCAATTCTCAAATAATACTTTTTATGCGGATTCTTCGACCATGTTTGGTCCATTAGTGCAAGGAGGATATACAGAACTTCTGCTTCAAACCGATAGAGGTTCAGATGTGCCACAAGCTTCGAGAATATTGGATTTTGATGCATCGAATCCTGGAGGATGGAAGGAGTAGGCATAGAATGTTAGTTTTAGAAGTAAAATATCTGTAATGTTAGTTTTAGAAGTAAAATATCTATAATGTTGCACTGGAACATTAGAGTGAGTACATTTTACCAATTTATCCATTCATCAGCATCATGTCATTGGTACAGATTTGTCTCTTAATTTTTGTTTACTATGTGATGGTTCTTCTCTTTGGTTCTTCTATGCTTGCTAAAACTGACAGAATTTTGGTTAGTAAATAATCTGATCAAATGATGCACTGGACCTGGGATGCTTGCCTTCTTCATATGCACTCAAGTATCAGCTGAATCCTATCAACAATTATCTCATATGGAGTAATCTGAAGTATTAGAAGCAAGAGGTTTACTCTCTTTTCTGTGAATATTTCAAACAACCTGAAATTTAAGGGAAACAAACCACACGTTCATTCATTCATCATCTGAACATATATACACTATCATTTTCATATATGTACATACAATTTTATAATCCTTCTCGTACACAAAGTCTACTGCTACAACATTCTGATCTCTCAACACCAAGTGTGGTAGAAGCAACACTTTCTTCACCTCAAAAATACAAACCGCACAGAACATCTATGACTACAGGTACAGGGTAGACACTAGTAGTATAGTAGTGTGCCTGGACATTTACAAACAAAGGAACCTTTCTGGCAATGTAGCAATCTAATGGCAATCTTTCTTAAGATGGAAGAGCTCTGCTATTAGGTTCCTCAATGTTTGTAGTCTGAAATTCTTCAAGAAGTCTGCTTCCTAATCTGAACAAGACAGTAACTTAAATCCAACAGTGAATATCAAGCAGAGCACTTCAGTGCTCCTATTGCCTGTGATCAACATCAAGAAATCAGATGAACAAGATAGCTTTTCATCTCAAGCAACCTCTATTGCACCTTGCAGGCACTAGCAGTCTGAAATTTCTGAACAGGAATTGGGCCGTCACCGGTGACGTCTAGAGAAGCACCGAAGCCGCACGAGGGCTACTCATGAGCAGAAATTGGCGCTTAGAAATTGAGGAATCAGCAGTACTGTCGCTTCAGCGAGTTGTAGCAGAGCTTCGCGTGGCAGATCGCGAGAAGAAAGAGGCGGGGAGGAGTTGGACTCTCGCTGGCGCTTCCGCCAGATGCAGGTAGCCGTTCGGTGCGGCTGATTTTTTTCCCTGTTGGAATGGTCTGTTAGGATATGCGTATAGATACGTATAATTATTTGAGAATCAAAGAAGCTTTGAGATAAGTGTCGCGCCTGACGTGTCGTAGAATTTTTGTTTATACTAGCAGAAGTGCCCGTGCGTTGCATCGGGAAGACCAATCTAATTCGCATGAAAAAACTTTTGTCTTGAATCATGACACCGGTCTCGATTGAGTTGAACGTTTCTTATCTCGGACGAACCTATTCACAGAGTTATGCCAGAACTTAGAAATTATTTCCACTACCTATACCTAGATGATTTGTTGATTTTTAGATAAAGCATACTCCAAAATATAGTATCCTCTAACATTCATACAGATTTTATTAAAAGGACATACGTATTCGTTGGCAGAGCTTAATAAGGACGCCTATTTCTTTTTCTGCAAAATCAAAAATTAGAAAAAGCAAAGAGAAAAAAAGAAAAAAAACATGTAGGAGCTCTCACCTAAGAGTCCAAGTAGTCTACTAATCTGCCGGTATTATCAACACTCCTATTGTGTATATCTTTCATGCATTAGTCATTATCAACACTTTAGTCTCTCTTAAATCTCTAGCAGTACTAATGTATCTTATTCTATAAATTGAATTTCTTACAAACAACGGTTCTAGAATTTTTTTACAAAAAAAGAGAAGAAGGCTGTTGCTCCTCTCGCCTTGGACGACCAACTGGTCCGGCTCGCCATCCATACCCTAAGCCAGGGGCGAAGCTAGAAAAATAACCCTTGGTGCACAACTTTGAATAACAAATTGATACTCATTTTGTTTAGAAATATAAGACGTTTTAGCTTTATGAAATATCTATACGTATTTTAGTGTATAGGTTTATAAAGGTTCGGAGTGAACCTATACATTAAAATAGGTCTAAATACATTCATTTTACAAAGCTAAAATGTCTTATATCTATAAACGGAGAAAGTATATGCATGTCTCGATCTTGTGTAGCGGTTGTGATGTAAAATACTTGACCCAAAATCGAGCGATCCACACAGCCCTGCCTTGGTCCATTTCCCATTCTCTCCTTGATCATAACACTGAGTGTCACTTGATCTACAAAAAACATGAGTGTCACTTTCTCTGCTTCTGTCCCGTATTTGGCCACCACAACTATAGAGTCGTACTCGGTATGCAGCCGCACGCGGAAGCCTCTCCATGTTCTCTCAATCCCTTTTCTAGTCGGCGTGAATCCCAACGTTGTATGCCATTGATTCATCCTGCAGCCATCAACTCTCTCGACCCGATTAGAAGCAACACAAAAAGTCCCAGCAGCTCTGTTTTTTTCTAAATGTCCTAGCAACTCCGTCAAACACCCGAAATATCATATAGGCCTTCTCCAATCCAGCGTTGTATCGCACTCAGGGCCATTGCGGGTGGCCAGCGCACACGACATGCGCCCTCACTGTAGGTGAATAAGGAGGGGAAGGGAGCCCAACTGAGAGTCGGCTGGCTGTGGCATAGAAGGAAGGAGAGGGAGCGGGTGGCGATGCTGGCGGGGACCAGCGCTTGGAGCAGGGACTGCTGCTCAGAGGGAATGCGAGGACTGAATATCACCGGCAGAGGCTCCCGTCCAGGCTAGGGTGGCTACGTCCGTAATGCGTAGGCGGCGAGGGGCTGGCAGGGTACCAGTTCTCCTGCTGGAGATCGGGCGGCGCAAGCACCTCTGTTCGTATAGGAGATAGACGAACTGAACCCTTTTTTTACTTAATGGTGGCAATGTGGTAATTCTTATATTGGTGGGAGGGAAAAAACCGTAAAAAAAATACAAACAGTTACCCGACTTATGGATGGTACGGTGGGTAATATACTCGGACTGATAGGGGTAAATCTGTTCAAAAAAGTATAGGTACTACAAGAAACACTCCTTCCTTTATTATGATTCATCCTGCAGCCATCAACTCCCTCGACCTGATTAGAAGCAACACAAAAAGTCCCAGCAGCTCTGTTTTTCTCTAAATGTCCTAGCAACTCCGTCAAACACCCGAAATATCATATAGGCCTTCTCCAATCCAGCGTTGTATCGCACTCGAGGCCATTGCGGGTGGCCAGCACACACGACATGCGCCCTCACGACATGCGCCCTCACTGTAGGTGAATAAGGAGGGGAAGGGAGCCCAACTGAGAGTCGGCTGGCTGTGGCATAGAAGGAAGGAGAGGGAGCGGGCGGCGATGCTGGCGGGAACCAGCGCTTGGAGCAGGGACTGCTGCTCAGAGGGAATGCGAGGACTGAATATCACCGGCAGAGGCCCCCGTCCAGGCTAGGGTGGCTACGTCCGTAATGCGCAGGCGGCGAGGGGCTGGCGGGGTACCCGTTCTCCTGCTGGAGATCGGGCGGCGCAAGCACCTCTGTTCGCATAGGAGATAGACGAACCGAACCGTTTTTTTTACTTAATGGTGGCAATGTGGTAATTCTTATATTGATGGGAGGGAAAAACCGTAAAAAAATACAAACAGTTACCCGACTTGTGGCCCAGCGCTTGGAGCAGGGACTGCTTCTCAGAGGGAATGCGAGGACTGAATATCACCGGCAGAGGCCCCCGTCCAGGCTAGGGTGGCTACGTCCGTAATGCGCAGGCGGCGAGGGGCTGGCGGGGTACCCGTTCTCCTGCTGGAGATCGGGCGGCGCAAGCACCTCTGTTCGCATAGGAGATAGACGAACCGAACCGTTTTTTTACTTAATGGTGGCAATGTGGTAATTCTTATATTGATGGGAGGGAAAAACCGTAAAAAAATACAAACAGTTACCCGACTTGTGGATGGTACGGTGGGTAATATACTCAGACTGATAGGGGTAAATCTGTCTAAAAAAATATAGGTACTACAAGAAACACTCCTTACTTTATTATTAGGTATATATGTAAGAATATTACTATAAAAATTCAAAATCCATCAATCTTGACCAAGTTAACCGAGAAACTTATTCGTATATCTAGTATCAGATGTATATATCATACAAAAATCACGATAGACCTATTAGTAGTAGTAATTTATTGGTATTCTAGATGTTAGTATTTTTTCCTACCTACTATTTGGTCAAAGTTTATATAGTTTGAATTTTCTATAATCTTGTATGCACTATATTTTGACAAGAAGGCATAGCAGCAGTAAGTGAAGTTACAAAACACGACTATGACTCGGTCTAACCGTTTTGCCCGAGAGCCGACTATTGAGAGGATAAAAACATGGATGAAAACATATGACAAAGAAAAGAGACACGATGCAACACTTTCTGCAAAACGTGCAAGTCTTTTTGTTCTGCAAAAAGTTCACCGATCTATTCATACTCATTAACAACAGTACAAATAATTCCAAAAGGCATAAAAGTAACATATAAATCCTTAGACCATGTAGCGACGACTACAAGTACTCTTAAGTCTTTTTATTTGTACACGGTACTTGAGCATGATAAACTGAACACAGTGTTAGCCCATCACTAATTTTCCTGACAAGAAACTGTTTATTCAGTTATATGGCACTGCCTTAAAGTCTAGGCAAAAATGTAGCCATGTAGGTACTCTAGATGGATAAATGGCACCAGCCAAGAATGGTAGGGCATCCTCGCGTTGATCGATCGTCTCGCCAGTCGCCTGGCCCCATCTCGTCGCTTCCAGTTCCCGATTCATCGATTCCCCTACTTCGTTCGGCACTTCCCAGGCCCCAGCGACCAATGTCGTTGTGTCTTGCCCTTCCGGCTCCCGAGTCCCGTGTCGTACTCGGTACCCAGGGCGTACCGTACTCCCGTCACTTTCCTTCTTCCCTGGATCAAATCACGGAATCGGGATGGAGCCACTCCGCCAGGCCGCCAGGGCCTGCTGCCTGCACTCCGCCAGGCGCGACCGCGACGTAGGGGTAGGGCTTGAGTGATGATCGATCGACAGGTTCTATCCCAAGTTCCCAACTCTCGGGAAGACCCGCGTCCGGCGCCATTCGCCGCCTCACCAGGTACATTACGTATTCAAATACTCCCTTGTCAAAACCAGAATAAAAGACACGTATTTTCTTTTGGTAATTTACTAGTGACTAGTGTATTAATCAATCCGATTGTTCTTGCTCCTAGTTTAATTGATTATGGCGTCTCAATCCGGTGCTCAGAAAAGAAAAAAAAGGAGACAACAAGAAAAGATATTAATCAATCCTAATATTTCTATCGTTTATCGAATCTTATTTATCATGCTCGTGACTGTTTCATCAGCTGAAAGAAGCTTTTCAAATTTGAAATTATTGAAGAATTATTTGAGATCTTCAATGTCTCAGAAGGGGTTAAATGGTTTGGCAAGTCTATGCATCGAGAAGAAGTTAGTGGACGAGATTGATATTGATTCCATCATCATGGACTTTGCTTCTAGGAATTTTCAGAGGAAATTTTAAGATATCATGTAAACATTGTTATTTTTATATGAATATTATAATTAGAAGTGTACTTAAAATATATTTTTTCATAATCTCATATGCATAATTTTTTTATAATAAAAGACCCAAAATTTTAGTTTTGTCCTGGGCCCCCAAACTCTTGGGACCGGCTGTGACTAGTGCTACGCATTCTCAGCTCCGTGAGATTTGTAGAGTTTAGTCCAATCCTCCATGGCATCGGCACCATTGGCGAAGATTAGATCCTTAGATGCCAGTTTCCCCTTCGCATTGTTGGCTAGCTCCTTGACACAGACAACGGCAGCTTGACATGCGAAAGAAGCGAACGACATCATGCATCAATTTCACCTATTCCCGGTCTTTTAGGCTCTCCTAAGAGTAACTGACCGCAAGTTCGATGCAATGAACTTTCGTTTTTTAGTTTGAAACTTTGATGAATAGAATAGAAACTGTAAACGCGAGCTGATCTTTTAAAAATTAAGCAAACGATGCCTTCGAGGCAAAATTCAGACGATAAATACGATAAAATGATCATACATGGGATCAACTGGAGGTCAAAATAACATCTGCCGCTAACCCTAACCGTAAAAAGAACCAAAAATCAGCCTGGATCCCTTACCGGAGCCTGCAGGTCGACGATGCGGTTCTCACTCCTCGTTGGAGTCGACTGGGTGGATCTGCGCGGAGGGAGGTGGATTGCTCACCGGAGGGAGGAGGAGAAATAGTGAGGGTAGCGGCGGTGAGAGCTCCGGTCGGTTTACGACCCGAATCGCCCCCTCGCATAGTAAATATAGCGCTCGCGTCGGCTGATTTTCGGCGAACCGTAAAGTTTTTATGGGGCAGAGCTAAAGTAGGGTTTCTATTCGGGCCCAAAACGAGATCCAAACCGCATAGTCACGGAAATTTTACTATTTTAGGATTTTTACGGTATGTAGAGTTGCTCTAAGGCTTTGGCGTATAGGATGTCAAGTGGGATCTCACCAAAGTCCCACCTTTAGTTCATTTGTCATAATCTAGTTCAAATTTTAAGCAAAAATTTATACTAGATTTGGCAAATAAACTAAAAGTGGAATTTTGGTGGAATCTCACTTGACACCCTATTGGCGTACCACTTCTCATCACACAAAGCCCTTCGGCTTAACAGTAGATTATCTTCATGGATGATCATGCTATTGCCAACACTGTTCAGATAATGTTCACGCTGTCACGACATACAAGATATTTTGAAATGTTTTCATATATAACACCCACATTAATTCCAGCATAGTCGTAGTTCGGACTTCAGAAGGCTAGCTAAACTTATTCAGATCGTGATATTCAGAGATTGATTAGGCTCGTCGTATTAGTATGGAAGGATTCCCAAGGCCCTGCCGTAATCGACGACGTCATCGTATATCTCGTCCAGCGTCTTGTACTTGTACTCGAACCCTTCTCCGACGAGCTTCGCCGACGAGATACAGACTCTCGGCTTCTCAGGAAGACTACTGAACCTGAAAACAAAAGAAAAACAAAAACGTCAGTAGTGCACGAGCGCCGCCGTGACCAGAGAGGCGGAGAGGGAGTTGTTGAGGCCGGCGTTGGTACGCACCGGTCGGTCTTGACGTTGTACTGTGGGTACTTGACGGCCAGGAAGCGGGCGAGCTGGGCGGCGGTGGTGTTGAGGCTGCAGCAGATGTACCGCGCCGACGCCGCCTCCTTCTCGGCGAGGAACACCTCGGCGCGGCAGAGGTCGTCGACGTGGACCAGCGGAACCGAGCCGGACGCCTTCTCGATGAGCTGCAGCATACGGATCTTCTCTTCGTCGCCTGAAATCATTCACCAGACGCACGAGATTGATGAAGGTTCAGACTCCAGACTGTTTTGTTGCTGCGTAGTACGTCCTAAATTCGTTTCAGTCGTCGTCGGGCTCACCGGAGAGCGGGGAGAGGACGTCGAGGACGCTGGTCTGGACCTTCACCGCCGGCGCCGCGCCCACCACGACGACGGGGCACACGGTGACCAGGCTGATGCCGCTCTCCTGCGCGAACGCGCACGCCGCCTTCTCCAGCAGCACCTTCGACACAGGGTACGCCTGCATGCGAACGTTCCACACCCGTGTCAAGCATCGGTTTATCCGGCATCAGGACTCAGGAGATGATCGACTAAACGTGTACGTATATAGTGTGTACCCCGTGACCGGCCGTTCTGGATCTCAGCCAGTCGACGTCGGACCAGGACTCCTCGTCCAGGACATGGCCGTCGCCTTCCAGAGGCCGGCTGGAGACGGCCGCCGCCGACGATGTCAGGACCACGCGCTTCACCGTGCCAGCTCTCGCGCACGACCTCATCACGTTCAGAGTTCCTTCGACGGCAGGCTCGACCATGTCCTTCTGCCCTTACCAAAAGAATTCACAGTGACAGTACGCACGAAAAGCAAGTAAAAGGTATCCATGGTCGATAGCTCGCTTCAGAGTTCAGAGACTGAACAGTGCGTGCCAAAACAGCCGAACAGCGACGACGCTGCAACTAACCTCGGGGTTCTCTGCGTTGAGGTTCACCGGGGCGGCGACGAGGAAGGCGTAGTCACAGCCGGCGACGGCGCCGTCGAAGCTGCCCTCGACCTGCAGGTCGGCGCGGAACACTTCCAAGGGGCCCAGCGCCTGCAGATCCTTGAGATGGGAGTTCTTCTCCATGTCATCTGGAATCCAAGAATCAAACCACAGGCATCACCTAAGAGTTTCAGTTTCAGAGAAAAAAGAGATCGTGCACAGATCAAGGATCGGAGACAGAGTCACTAGCTAGACTGAAGAGAGGTCGATCGATCTAATTCTAACCTGGGTCTCTGACGGTCGTCTTCACGGCGTATCCCCTCTCCAGCAGCTTCTTCACCAGCGCCGAGCCGATGTAGCCGTTCCCTCCGGTGACGCACGCCGTCTTCCTCCTCGTCGCATCACCTGCCGCCGACATCGTTCACCGGCCGGAGGGTTCGTGCCCCGCGAGCTCAACTACCATTCGCGCCGCACGCACTAGAACCTTTTTTATTCGGAAAAAGCTGACCGTACCTACTACACCACCGTTCGGAAAAAAGCTCAACTGCCGTTCGCACGCGCGCGCACTCGTGCCCGCGAGCTGAAAGCCCCTACCTAACTGCGCGACCGATTTGCCTCTCGTTAGTAACTGAGAAATTAATTGTTGTGAAGTGGTTCTAGATATCTGCATTTTTTTGCGAAAAAAGATCCAGATCTATTTCATAAGTTTATAATAAGTACAAGGCACCCCAAACATAATAAGAATTACATCGAGGTCCTTTGACCACATAACGACCACTACTGCCGCCGGAGCGAGCCGTCAATGTGCCGCTGTCGCCGCTCTCTTACCGGAGCCGGCCTGACGTTGTTGATGATAGTCGGAAGTCTTCGTGCATGTGTCCCTATGGACCAGCGCCCTAGAGCTGAAATTGTCGCTATTGAATCCTTGAATTGATCTGAAACTTGTAACACCAAACCTAGAACACATGTAGACCGGACGAGATCCACCACTTCATGGAAGCGGCGATCAGACGAATTCTCGCCCTCCTCAACGCCAGCGGCAAGATCGTCGCAGACGAGGTGGAAGAGGATTCCACGAATAACAAGCTCAAAAAATAAACAATTACAAGTTGACAAGGAAAAATATAATAAAAAGGTTATATACGAAACTAAAAATTGCGCACATGTATGCAACTACACAAAGATTGCAAGAGACGTGAGAAAAGTGATTGTGGAGGCGGAGTAAAACCCATCTAGGGTTTGGTACTCTCGCCAGCGACACCCTCGATATGCTCTGTCTCCTGTGGCCTCAGGGCCTTGTGGAGGTGTAGCGGACCACGGCCTATGGCCGGCAGAAGGTTTCTTATTCTTTGATTAGGTCTTTTTTTTGTGTCTTTCTTAGGATGTTGAGGCTGCGGCTACATCTTGAAGTTAGAATCAGGTCCTATCCGCCCTATCCTTGCTCCGGGGGTACATCTAGTGCCGACGGAGGGTGCGTGGAGTCGTGTGTCCAGCGGATCTCCTTGGATCTAGTCCGTTTTTATGTTCGTTGGTGTGAATTCAGGTTAGTCTCTTCCGATTTATGGATGTCATCATTAGCGATGGTTGTTGCTCTAGTCCGCTGGTTTTTTAGGGTCTTAGCACAACGACTTCTCATCCGTTTACTACAACAAGCTCTACTACGACAAGCTTTTCCCGGCTCGCGGTGATGGAGGGGCGAGGACGGCGGCGCGCCTTCGGCTCGTGCTAGTGTTTTTAGTCATAGCTAGGTGGTCCGTGGACCTATTTGTATTTATTACATTTAGGTTTCTTTGTACTGATGTTGATGATTATTAATAAATTGGTGGAATTTAGGAAAAAAAAGATTGCATGTAAAAAAAGTTCATATGTGCAATAGAACAATTACAAATGTATGCACAATAGCATATGAAAAAAATCCCACAAACAACTGTTTACAAAAACATGTCGATGCAAAACCACCACGATCCACAAAAACAGCAGCCTGCATGATTCTCCTTGTTCAAGAAATCAATTAGCATAATTATTTACATATGATACAAAAATTGACTGAGCGTCAATAAAAATATGGACAAAAAAGGCAAGAACAAGGCCTAAAATGCGCCACAACAAAAAGTAAAAGGGCCATCTCACTCAAGCAACCCAATACAAAAAGAAAAAGGAAAAACACAAACCACAAGGGTACCCACACAACCAAGCCCACCCAACAAATCAAGCCAACGCAACGACTAACAGAGACAAAACTAGGCCCAACATAATAAATCTTAATGTCAAAACAAATCCAATGATCGAGGGCTAAGCAAAATCCGAGTGTCCGAGAATAAGCAAAAGGGTAAATTTATTACATGTCGACAACCCAAACCAACGTCTAAGTTCCATGTTAAGCCACTCCAACCTCTTACTCTTGGTGCGAAGTTTGATAGCCTGTGTTGCTAATGTTGTACAAAGACCACAACCAGCTAGTGCAAGAAACAACAATGCTGCCCATGAGAACCGAAGAGGAAGCATCTTTCTGATCCATCTCCTAACATTTAGTTTTTCTTAACACAATTTCTTTACATTAAGTGAAGAAAAATTTGAGAGAGAAGGCCATTCATATTTTTTTTTTTTTGAAGAAAGAGTGTCATTCATAAAAACTAACACCCACATTTGAGGAGTTATGGACTTCAGAAGCTGGGCATATTCTGCAAGACCCATAGTTTGGTTCCGAGATCCAAGAACATAGAGGCCCATTATTCTAGTACGGAAGGATTCCCAATGCCCTTCCATAGTCGACGACGTCGTCGTATATCTTGTCCAGTGTCGGGTACTTGTACTCGAACCCTTCTCCGACGAGCTTCGCCGACGAGATACAGACTCTCGGCTTCTCGGGGAGTCCAGCGAACCTGAAAACAAACAGACAGGTAGGCGTCGTCAATGCAGGATCCGGGGAGCTCGTCGTGATCAGAGAGGCGGCCGGAGTTCGTACGCACCGGTCGGTGTTGACGTTGTACTGCGGGTACTTGGCGGCGAGGAAGGTGGCTAGCTCTGCAGAGGCGGTGTTGACGCTGCAGCAGATGTACCTCCCCGACGCAGCCTCCTCCTCGGCGACGAAGATCTCTGCGCGGCACAGGTCGTCCACGTGGACCATCGGGATCGTGCCGGACGCCGTCTCCATGAATTCTAGGATGCCGATCATCACGTCGTCGCCTGAAAATCATTCACCAAAAACCACACGCATGCCATGTTTCAGAGATCGGACGAAGTTTCAGATGGTCGTTGCAACTTGAATTCGTTCTAGGCCTCACCGGATAGGAAGGAGAGGACGAGCGGGACGCTGGTGGTGACCTTCTTCGCCGGCGCCGCGCCCACCGTGGCGACGGGGCAAACGGTGACCAGGCTGATGCCGCTGTCCTGCGCGAAAGCGGAAGCCGCCTTCTCTAGCAGCACCTTCGAGGCCGAGTACGCCTGCGGTACGGCACGACGAATGTCACCGTTTCATCCGCCACAGAAATTATTATTACTGGACAGAACGGAAATAGTGTCAATCTGCGTACCCAGGCACCGGCCTTTGTCGCTCTGAGGAAGTCGACGTCTGCCCAAGTCTCCTCGTCCAGGACATGGCCGTCGCCTTCCAGCAGAGGCCCGCCGGAGACGGCCAACGCCGACGATGTCAGGACCACGCGCTTCACCGTCCCCGCCCTCACGCACGACCTCATCACGTTGAGGGTTCCGTTGACGGCCAGCTCGATCACTTCTTTCTGCCATCAGCAAAACGGCTGGTACTGTGCGACAGTGAAATGCAAGTACAGTACAAAATTTACCACAGTGGATGAGTGTTTGTCTACCTCAGGGTCCTGTGCGTTGAGGTCGACTGGAGCGGCGACGAGGAAGGCATAGTCGCAGCCGGCCACGGCGTCGTCATAGCTGCCCTCGTCCTCCAGGTCGGCGCGGAACACCTCCAAGGGACCGAGAGCTTGCAAGTCCTTGAGATGGGGGATCTTCTCCAGTTCATCTGAGATCCAAAACCAAAATCACCGTGTGACGTGGCTATATGACACTCAGAGGCTAAACAAATCCCTCTCAATTCTTGGCACTACAAATCAAGTACTGAGTAGTAAAATAGAGCGATCCAGGAGGAGGACGATCTCTAACCGGACTTTCTGACGGTCGTCTTCACGGCGTATCCCTTCTCCAGCAGCATCTTCACGAGCGCCGACGCGATGTACCCGTCCCCTCCGGTGACGCAAGCCGTCTTCTTCCTCATCCCGTCACCTCCTGCCACGGACGACTGCATCTCGCCGGCCGGCCACCACTGCTCCTCCTGGAAAGTCAAGCACCGGAGTTCTGTTCCCTATGCTGGACTGACGCTCGTGGCTGGCTGGCTGGCAGGTACATACCCGCACTGCATTATATTAAGGAAAATATATGTCGTAGCTGGTGGCCATTGCGGTTCGTGCGTTTTTAAAATCAGGGAATCAAGCAGGCCCGGATTACTATGAAATAGTGTTCTTACAATATCATCAACGACCAGGCCCTGCAAGCGAAGCTTCCATCCAACCAAACGGATACTCTCCAGCGCAAAGAACAAAGGAAAGTCTAATGCTATCTGGTTTGATCCGGTTTATCAGACACAATGTGTTTCTTGCGGATGCACCAAATCATGCATGTCGCCTGCAGATGCTACGCACAATGTATCTGTGGATGCTAAAAGAATTTAGATAAAAGTGTCTTACCTCGTTTTTTTTTAACATAAAGTGTCTTACCTCGTTAGAGACACACCATACGTGTTATATAAGGGTTTAACCAACAAATTTAAAAGAATTTACACCGGAGCAGTTACGCACCAAAACTGTAGCCTCTAGGTAATAGCCAACGAACCATCGTGGTGGCGGACCTTGGGCTGAAATTCTGGGGGTGGGGGGGGGGGGGGGGGTGGGGGGGGTCAAATGGGCTTGGGGGGTAGGGGCAAAAAATAGACTTTTAGTTGACAAATGGGCTAAATATATGTAAATATTATGCAATTTCTTTATGGGCTAGGGGGCGATGGCCCTTTTCGCCCCCATCAAGGTCCGCCAGTGCATAAGATGAAATGTAACACGCACGCTAATACGTGCTAATAGTCTAACTCGCTAACACACCCTCACAATCATAACTTATGTAAGTTAAGATTGTTCCTGAAGGTTTTGAGTTGGCGCACTGTAAGTGGTTTTGTGAATCAATCTGCAACTTGATCTCCTGTTGATATCTAATGATTTATTAGCTACTTGTTCTCAAACAAAATGATAATCAATCTTAATATATTTAATTCTAGCATAAAAGACTGAATTAGCTTAAAGATATGTTGCACTCATATTATCACACCATAGTTGTGTTACAGGAGAATGAGAGATCCTCAATACATCAAGAAGGGTTATTGGCAAAGTACTCTGCCTCGGTACTAGATCCTGACAATGTAGCTTGTTTTCATGTACTCCGTGAGATTAAATTTGGGCCAATAGAAACAACAAAGCCACCTATAGATCTTCTATCATCTGGACAACACGATGAAAATAGTTTCTAAGGGGCTCGGGATTTGGTTACCGGACAATTACAACCGGAAGATTAATAATAAGACTTTAAATTCCATATATGCATGACATTGATGGTGACGCGGTGGCATCGTCTCTCAATTGTGATTCTATGACTATTAGGTCACTGGTTCTATACTTGAATTAGATTTTGATTGATGCTTTACTGTATTATAATCTGAATTTTTTCTCGAGTTATCCATTAACCCTCGAAACAAAAATACTTTTGTGTGACTCGAACCAGATTTCGTGGTTCATTATTTTCTACAAGTGCTTTTTGGGAATCAGGGCATGTACAATGGTAGGAAAGACTAGTTTTTTTTCTTAGTACTCCATATCATCTAGAGAAGTAAATCTTATAATGTATTATCTTCTGCTAACTTCTCTAGCAACTAATGAGAATAAATTATTTTTTAGTAGAAAATTATATAGCCGAGAGAAGGCATGTACAACAATGGTGAAAATAGTTCTCTTATTTTCTAAGAGATCATACATTAGCTAAGAGAAGACAATATTTTTTTTATTCTCTCTCCTCTAACTAAGAAAAAACTATTGTGGCGGGTTTAAGGGAAGACTGATCTCACCTTATTGTACATGCCCTTACCCCCTCCCCCCCCCCCCCCCCCCACCCCACCCCACCCCCATACACACCACACACACACACACTTGGCCTTGTGGACAATTTTGTTCTCCACCTGGCCTTTCCAGGACAAAGTTCTTTGGGCTGCCCATGGTGGCATAACGTTTGAGCGCTTTTTTCATTAATCATAAAAAAGGATAGACAGTTGTGTGACTCTGAATCAGTGGCCTCCGGGACATAACGGCCCATCGCCAACCGATAGGGATATTGCAGATTTTGTGGTTCATTATTTTTTGCGAGCGCTTCTTGGGAATTGGACCCCACTTTGCCTTGTGGAAAATTTTGCTATTCTTCTAGTTCTTCCCATACAAAAATCTTGGAGCTGCCCATGCTGGCATCACGTTTTTTTACGTGGAGCAACGCTTTATTAATCAAACAACATCGATACAGATTATTCTAGGGATGCAATCCGGGACAGAATAAAACACCTCTCTAGAGGGAAAACTAAAGGCCGTGTGCATCAATCGATGCAGAGGCCGGGATTACTCCCCTTTTCGAAGAAAGAGGGAAAACTACCAAACGATTTTGCTAGGATTTGCGCTCCTTCATTGAGGCTCAGCTTCACGTGAATGAACAAAGCCAAAGAAAAACCTTTCACCAGGAACTTAATGCCACCAACTAGAATACCAACATCCGACTGATCCATAACTGAGGAGTTTAGTCGTTGAATCAAAGATAAACAGTCGGAAGGAGAGATAACCTTGTCCAGTATCTCCTCATTTGCTAAGATGACATGTCATAGTACAACCAGAGATTTTGCAAACTCTGGCGAAGAGAAACCATGAGATGTTGGCGACATGCAACAAGACACACCCCTTGGTGATCCCTAATGACCACACCAGCTCCGTCCTCCTTGAATTCTCAAAAAGTACAGCATCAGAGTTTATCAGAAGTTATCCCGGCGGTGGCGGAGTCCATTTGAGCTCAGACATAGACTCATGCCTTGATGAGGTCTACATAGGAATGGATTTTACCACACGTTCGCTTAGGGTTTAAATTTTCACCTGTGTTTCGCGCTTCATTTTGTGCCTCTCAGATTTTGTAAAAGCCCACTGCTAGAATTGTGGCCTAAAGCTCGTTCGATCTATCGAGGAAGTCGAATAGCCACTGTCGGTGTGAACAGAAGTCCTTGCAGTTAAGTTGTAGGTGAATATGTTCATTAACTTCATGCCACACTACACGCGCGAACTAGCATGTAAGCTTAGCATGCATGATATCATCCTGCCTGTCATAGAAGATATAGGGGCCGACATAGGTGGATCATCTCCCCCGTAGTTAGTTATGAGCGAAACGCCATAGGTGGATCATCTTCCCTAGAGCCTTGATCCCCCAAACGGCCTTCCATTGCTTTTCAGAAGCTGTTGTAGACGATGCCACCCCTTGCCCGTCTTGCTATGAGAGGTGAAGAACCTACCTGAACGAGCAAGGTTTTAAGCAGAGGGCACTTTAAAGGTGTCATGTTTAGTGACAAGCCATCGTGCAAAATCCTAATGGACATGCAGAGAGATAAGCACCTGCAGGATCAGTTCTGCCACTTCCACACTTAAGAAGGCTCGGACCGTTTCTTTGCTCCAGGTGCCAATGATGACCCACAAGTGTAGGGGATCGAAACAGTCTTCGCGGGTAGTATTACCCAATTTATTGATTCGACACAAGGGGAGCCAAAGAATACTTGCAAGTCTTAACAACTGAGTTGTCAGTTCAGCTGCACCTGGAAATAGTTCTTGCTCACAGAAGTTTATCAGTAGCAACAGTCTATAGTAGTAACAGCAAAGCAACAACAGTAGTAAAACATGAGCAATAGTAGCAGTAACAGTAACAGTAGGATTCGAGTGCGGTAGGCATAGGGATGGATGGATGGGCGTTGCATGGACGAGTCTAAACATGTAACTTTAAGATATAGGGCATTGCAGATAAATAATAACAAGCATCCAAGTACTAAACAATCCTAGGCATGTTCTCCAAATATAGTCATCCGTGCTCGCAATAAGAACTTGCACAACATCTTCTGTCCAGCCAGCCCGTGGCAGCGGGGCCTCTAGGGAACTACTGGCAATTAAGGCGCTCCTTTTAATAGAGCACCGGAGCAAAGCATTAACACTCCGTGAACGCATGTGATCCTCACACCACAGCCATCCCCGCTGGCTGTCCCAATTATTGTCACTTCGGGGCCTTTGGATCCGGACAATGTAACAGTCCATGTTTGTAATATATGTACTCAGTACTTAAGCATGGCATGCATCTATTTAAATCATCCAAGTAATGCATGTGATCAAGTGTGTTGAATTAAATGCAAACCCTAAACCCTAGATTCTTCCCCTCTCTTTGAAATTTATTCAACTAGTTTTGAATTTTGAAATGACAAAAATATTTGGAGCCCAACTTGATTAAAAGGGCCCCACAAAAGGGCGCTGCTCGCAATGAGAACTTGCACAACATCTTCTGTCCAGCCAGCCCGTGGCAGCGGGGTCTCTAGGGAACTACTGGCAATTAAGGCGCTCCTTTTAATAGAGCACCGGAGCAAAGCATTAACACTCCGTGAACGCATGTGATCCTCACACCACAGCCATCCCCTCTGGCTGTCCCAATTATTGTCACTTCGGGGCCTTTGGATCCGGACAATGTAACAGCCCATGTTTGTAATATATGTACTCGGTACTTAAGCATGGCATGCATCTATTTAAATCATCCAAGTAATGCATGTGATCAAGTGTGTTGAATTAAATGCAAACCCTAAACCCTAGATTCTTCCCCTCTCTTTGAAATTTATTCAACTAGTTTTGAATTTTGAAATGACAAAAATATTTGGAGCCCAACTTGATTAAAAGGGCCCCACAAATGTTTTATATACTTATTATAAACCCCCTGGTATTTTTGGAATTTTTAAACAGTATTTCAAAATGAAAATTACAAACAGAAATCAAAAACAGAAAAAGAAAAACTGTTTTGGCAAAAAAAAAAAGCCATCCAGCGCCTCTGGGCCGAGCCCAACTCTTTCCCTCCCCTCTCTCCCTCTCCCGCGGCCCAGCCAAGTCCCACACGGCCCCGTACCGCTTCGCAGGGCGTCGTCTTCGTCGATGATGAAGCTTTGCTTCGCTGTCGCCGGCGATGACGTCCGCCGTCGCGCCGCGCGCCAAGATTCGCGCCACCGACGCTGCCGGCGACTACAAGGACCCCCCTGCCGCCGAGGAGAACCCTAACCTTCTTTTTCCCCCTCGCGCGCTTCCTCTTCCTCCTAGGCCAAACCCTAGCCCTCGGGCTCCGCCGCGTCCCACCGTCTCTGGCCACCCCACGCCGTTCCGAGAGCACCATCGGGACCGCCTCGTCGCCCTGGTTCGTATAGCCAAAGGAATCGACGTCGGGTGTGCAAAATCGAGCGCAACATCGACCTCTTCTCCGCCTCTGGTTGACGCTCACCGTCGACATCGCCGGCGACCCCGACCTTCCCCAGCCTCCCCGACCCCACCATAGGCACCAAGGTGAGATCGTGGTGCCTAGGCACCTCCTCGTTTCCTCCCTTGCGTCCTGGTTTGCCTCCCGCGTCTTACACCGCCGCTCGCCGCCTCGGATGCTCGCCGGGGACACAGTTCCAGCGACCATTCGAGGGCTGCGCCGCCACTCCTAGTTCGGCCGCGAACCGCTCTCTCCAACACGGCCAAGCACGCCTCCAGGCGCGCACGGGATCGAGAGATCCGTGCTCGACCTGGGGCTTCCCCATTGATGACGTCAGCCAGGCGTCATGCTGGCGTCATATTTCTTTTATTTTGTTTTTGGTATTTTCTGTAAATCATTTCTGTATTAGAAAAAAATGCTGACAGGTGGGCCCTGTCTGTCAGGGTTTTAACATTTTTGTAAATCATTTCTGAAATTAATAAAAGTCTAACATGTGGGCCCAAGTTAGAAAATAATTTAAATATTCCAAAAATAATTTAAAATGAATTAAAAGTTGAGAAATTCATAACTAATTCATTTTAAATCAGAAAAATACAAATAATATATCAAAATGTTCAGAAAAATGAGAGCTATCTAATAAAGCTATAATCATGCATTGTTAAGCAACTTACATGACAAGTTTAATTAGAAGAACATAGTAACCCCTCATAGGTGATTCCGGAGTTTCCCCGAGTTAGGGTTTTTACCCCTCGGAACCCCGTTTAAGATGTCAAGCATGCCTTAGGGTTCCATTTCAATGCAATTCAACTTGTCATATCATCATTATTGTTTGAGCATTGCATCGATGCCATGTCTTGAATGTCACCTTTCTTTCCGGTATTGGCTCTTCGCGATAGGATCCGAACCCGAAGCTGAAGTCAACAACACCGAAGATCCGTACCTGTCTACTGACGGACAAGGCAAGCGTAGCCTCTCATTCTGAACCTATGTTTTATAAAGTATATTACTTTCTCGCTATGATGCACACGATTCCAAAGTGGTCTTTTGTCAGTAGCTAGTGTTACCTATATGCTGAATTGTTTCCCTTTTATAGCCTTATACTCCTGATCCACTACTCCTAGCATACCTAGGTCTGGCATCTGAGCGCTGCTAGAGCTTCTAAGATCGACAGCTTAGCCAAGCATAGAAACAACGTCGGATCTATTCAATGACGGATCAGAGGTGCCAAGGAAGGTAGTGAGGTAGGAGATGGTGACACCATCAAAGGAGTTAACTAAACATGCTAAGGCTTGTATGGGAGGCCATGTTGGGTGTGGTATTTGTAGTTCCATACTCGCCACAACTAGGAACTGAGTTCTTGCCTTTGGAATCGAGATGAGCGTACAGCCAAACGGGGCTTGGGAACCCATCGACTGACTAACTTGCCTAGTAGATTCCATGAGTCACATAGTTCGGGCTTTCCATTTGGCATACGCATTGAAAACGTTTTTGAAAGAGGAGGTGAAGGAGGTGCATCATAACAGGTAGGGAAGCGTGGCCGCGGTTGCTTGGGGTAGATAGCGCCCCTGGTAAACCAACCTCGCCTCACATCTTTAAGTACCGGCTTCGGGATTTGACCCATTATGGCGGAATCATACTTATTGCGTGACTCATGGTCTCGACGAAATCAAGGTAAAGGTCGTGGTCAACCACCCTCTGCCGGCCTTCCAAGGAAGAGGGCTAATAATATTTGGCATTAAGATTCGGTTGATACGTGTGGGTAAAGTTGTACACCCCTGCAGGGTAATAATCTTTTCAAAAAACCGTGTTCAAGGTTATGAACGCTTGGTGACCAGATTCTAAGATCATAGATAACTTTACCATTATAAAAACTTGTTGATCCACGTGTGCTTAAGGATGCTTCCTCTGGGTCGAGGGGGTGATCCTAGATAGGAGGTTCTGATGAAGCTGGTGGTTATCGAAATGTGATGAACAAGATGAAGAAGTCGCTATCTTATCCCTTTTAAAAGATTCTGAGTAGACGAGCCTCTTCTCTCTCTTTTTTACAAATAAAGATTGCTTTCTGCAAAAGAAATCTAGAGAAAACTTTTCTAGCCAGAGCATGTAGATACTAGGTTATCTAAGTCTTGCGGAGTACATTCTCGTACTCAGCCTTGCGCCATTGTTGTTTTTCTATAGAGGATCTGGTTGCAACTGAAGGTGGCTTCTACGTTGACATCGACGAGTAGTTGGGGGTCCCAGGTAGCAGCCTGAGGACTATGGGATGGACGTCGCTTTTGTTTATGGCCTCTTAGGCCTTTTGCTAAGTTATTGTGTAGAACAACATAATTTTCTTTCGCTGTGTGATGTAATGTTGGTTCTATGACCTCTGGTTTGTAATAACTCTAATATCTTACTCTATTAAGAGTTTAAACTTATGCTGTTGAATCCCTGTGTTCTGTAATGTTACTGAATCATACTGTGATCTTCCATGTTTGGGAGTTGAACTTATCTTAGATGGTGATCTGAGGTTAGTTTAACCCTAACCCCGGGGGGTGCTACAGACAATGATATGTGTACACACCTTGCAGATAAGACCACAAACAATACTATCATAATGATTCAATAATAAGTCCAGATCTAAGATCATGGCACTCGGGCCCTAGTGGCAAGCATTAAGCACAACAAGTTGCAACAAAGTCAAATAGCACTAATAAAGATACTAGGCACTATGCCCTAACAGATCTTATTCGATTACATGATAGAACCCATCCAATCCCTACCATCCCCAAGCCTACATCGGGGGATTACTCACTCATGGACGAGGGAAACATCGATGGTTGATGGAGAGACGTTGGTGATGACGATGGCGATGATCCTCTCCAAATTCCCCGTCCCGGCAGGGTGCCAGAACGGAGTTTCTGGATCCGATTCTTGGTTTCTGGTGGCGGCGGCGGAGCGGAACTCTTTCTGGAAAACTATCGAACCCCCCTCGGGTTTTAGGTCGAGAGGCAACTTATAGGCGCAGAGGGAGGCCAAGGGGGTGCCTGGGGTGGCTGCACCCTCCCTAGGCGCGGCCAGTGGTGCACTCGCGCCTGGTAGGGGTGTGGGCTCCCAGGCCCCTTCTCCGTCTCGTCTTCTAGCTCCGTGGGTATTCTAGTGAAATATAATTTTTGGCATATTTTCCTGGATTTTTCCTGATAGTTGATTTTCTGCACAAAAACAAGACACCAAGGTAATTCTGCTAAAAACAGCGTCAGCCCGTGTTAGTTGTATCCAAATCACACAAGTTTAGAGGAGAAACAATAGAAAAAGTGTTCGGGAAAGTAGATACGTTTTGGACGTATCAACTCCCCCCAATCTTAGCTTATTGCTTGTCCTCAAGCAATTCAGTTGAAAACTGAGTGCGATAAAAGAACTTTCACGAACACATTTGCTTCATATGATGTATATATTCTCAGCACAGGAGTAGATGCTTAAACCATTCATAATAAGAAGTATGCAACTAAGTCTACTCAATAGTCATTGCAAGCTATGAAGAGAAACCAACTCAATAATAATAAGTAGCATGAAACATAAACATAAGCAACATTGCAATGCTCATAGTAAGGTATGATAGCGTGGTATCTCGCTTGCCTTTGTTTGTAGAACACAATATAAATGCCAAGGCACCTCTGAAGTTCAAGTGAAGACTAGAAGTAAAGATATCAGAGATACAAGCATCAAATTCATGACATAATTAACCAAGTTTTGGAACAAACACAAGAATGACAACTATGCTCTCAAGAAGGCGCTCATAGAATAAGTGGTGACTCAACAAGGGAGTGAAAATGGTTTTGAAAAGTTTGAAAGGCTTCCCAATGCTGAAAGGAAGGTACTCATTAGCTTTGAGCTCTCATTGCCCCTATCATAGGCATCTTCATGTGGTTAAGGTGAAAGTGAGGTCCAGTATGAGTTATATGCTTGACAGACCATTAAATGGAAATCCCAAGTCCCTTGAGTACGAGGGCCGCTCCGCATGCTACTCAACTTCGGTTACCTGTAAGTTCTTGTCATTGTAAATACATGCATATCATAGAGAACCGCCAACGGGGTACCCCTTGCATATGATACAGGAGCTACCCTGTGATCAAAATGACAAGGAAAGCAGACAATGAGCATCTCATCGATCTTTTTACTTACTATGTGCATAGTTTTTTATTGATGATGCTTCATAGAATGCTCATTATGGTGATGCTGCAAGTTTCCACCATGATTAGGCATGGCTTAGGCTAGTGGCCAGGCGTTTCTCTAACACAATGTATAGACTCCATGAACTCACAAGCTCCCCTTTTATTTCACATCGTTGACATCCGTAAACAAAAGAGCAAAGTATCAACTGGATAGGATATCCAAAAAGTGTTGAAAGCGTTCCCCTTGATAGCACGGTTCTGCTGACTCCCAGCATATAATTTGCAAGCATATAAATTTCATGGACAAGTCATAATGGTTCAGGATTATTAAGTGCAAGGAATAAAGTGTGCCATCAAGTTCCTGAGAGCTTTACTAACTAACTTTCTTAAAACAGACAAACATTTTATTTGGAAGAAAACAAGGCATATTGAATATGCACTGAAATAGCAAATGATGCTAATAGGTAGGTATGGTGGACACAGTTGGCAATAATGGTTTTGGGGAGTTGGAAGCACAGGTAGAGCTCATACTCAGTGCAAGTGAAGGCTAGCAAAATAGAGGGAGAGACAAACGAGAGAGCAATAACTGTCATAAGCATGCTTGCAACAAAACATGACTAATTATGGCATAAAAGTGATTCTAGAACTCTGAGGCAAAATAAATCATCGAGGCTTACTGACTATTGTTTAGTCATATGCGTGCGTGAGCATGTGCCAAGTTGATTCACATGAAACTTTCAGAGGAGGATACCACAATATCATACCAAAATATGAATAGAACAATGCAAGCAAACATTCATATGACATGCTACAAACTATTAGCAAGATGGAGCTAATCATAGACAAGCAAGAACTACTAAGCATCCATCAGTAACACACTCCTTACAAGGAACATACTAAGCATGCTCACAATGATGAGTATATGTACAAAAATGAAAACAAATAGAGTTCGTTACCAACCTCTTACCACTCCTTAAGTTGTATTAATCTTCATTATTTCCCTTCACTTGTGTGACTTGAATAATGACATGAAACCAAAATCCACTGAGGACGCCTAAACCCTGCAAAGAACTCACAAAACCAAAGAAGAAAAACAAATATTTTTGGTGTTTTTGATTTTTTAGAAACAAGCAAACAAAGAAAAACCAAACAAAGAAAAAGCAAACCAAACAAAGCAAAATCTTTTTGGATTTTTCTTTTAAGGCAAACCAAAGCAAAGAAACAAAGAAACAAACCAAAATAAACAACGCAAATATTTTTGGTATTTTTGTGTTTTTGAGAAAGAAGCAACAAGAACCAAAAAGAAAGCAAAATAATGGATATACAAAGAACCGACCGAACGTGATATATATATATATATGAGTGTGATGTCGGTATACCTCCCCCCCAAGCTTAGGATTTTGGCCTAAGTGGGGATCAATCCCATGGTGCCCAAGTAGGTGCACCTCCGTAGTACGACGAGGAGGCTCCCTCGTCCTGGTACGAGCTCGAGGACTCCCCTATGTAGTGTACAGTGGGGTAGTAAGAGGGCCTTCCTCCTGATAGTGCCCATGGAAGGTAAGAGAGCGCAACGTCTCATCCATCTCCTCCTTGGAGTGTGACAAGGGTCCCTGAGAAATACTGGACAAAGTGGTTTGGGGGAGAGGGATCTCTCTCTCTTCCCCGTCAATAAATAACATTCTATAAACCAAGTTCTCAAGGGTAGAGCTAGTGGTGACAAAGTGATGCGCCTTCATGGCAGCAAGATCAAGCCTCTCATGAGCCAAGACTGTATCATTTAGATCAACAACAATGTCCAAGGCAGCAGTAACATGCGTAGCAATAATTCCCTCATAAATGGGTCCCTTAGCAGTTAAGCGACGAGCAATGAGAGAACCAAGATTGTACTTGGTTTCATTGTTGAGCGCAGCAGCTAAGAAAGCCAGATGATAACTGGAAATATTACTAGTATTCTCCCTACCAAGAACACTGGTGGCAAGATAGTAAGCGAAGTACCTGATGGATGGAAGTTGAATGTTTCTTATCTTTCCCCGTTGAGCTCTACGGTTATCATAATTGGTTATTCCACGATAGAGCTCCAACAAATCAGCGGGTTGAGATGGAATCTTCTTTGCTGACCCAGCTGTACCAAGTCCTAGAGCTTCACAAAATTTCTTTTATGTCATATGGTAAGACCTGCCATAAACTTTGAAAGAAACATCTGGATGGAACAAGCTGTTAGTGAAGGATAAGATCTCCACAAATGTTTTAGTGAGCGTAGCATATTGCACGCTCTCATCCTGCATAAGACTTGTTATACCAGCCCTCCGAACCAAAGTCATAAAATCATCAAGAATCCCAGCAGCCCGCAAGAAGGTTTGGCAAGGAAAGGCGGAGGGATGCGCATCCCCCTCATCTCCCTCGTCACCAAATCGCGGAGTGATGAGATCCTCATTGTATGAGGGCCTGACACTGGTGGATGATCTTGGAAGCCTTTCCCTTCTAGGTGCATCACCCTCAAATATTTCACCAAATGTGTGGTGGTCCATGACCTCTCTTTTCTGAAATTTTAGACAAGCATCAAACCAAGTGATTTCTAAGTTGATAAATGATGAGCAACTACTATAGGAACTTGCTAGAGGGCTACACATGTATCAAAATGAAGTCTCTAAGCATAGAACAATCATGCAAGCTCACACAACCTGACACATATAGAAGCAAAATAGTCAAGATACAATCTACCAATCACAAATCTAATTGGACAAGTGGAGGAGGCACATACCAAGGAGCAATCTCTCCAAAAATCAGCAGCAAACATGGGCTGAGCAAGGAGATCGAAAATCGCGAGCAAGAACAACAAGAACTCTAGCTTGAGCAAGTTTTCCGGTGTTTTTTGGGAGAGAGAAAGAAGATGGCTGTGAGGGGGCACCTTGAAGGGGGCCGGGTGGGCCAGACCCCCCTAGGCGCCACCCACAGGTAGGCCGCGCCTACCATGGGTGTGGTGGCCTGGGGTGGCCCCCTGGGTCACTTCAGGTGTCCCTCTTCCCCTTTTTTCGAGGAAAAATTTATTTTGAATTTTCTGGGATTTTTTCGAGAAACTTTATTTTTGGCCAATTTTCAGGGTATGAAAATTGATTTTCTCGGAGAAACAATTTTTTCAGAAGAAGAAAAAGCAAACCAAAAGCCAAACTACAGGAGCTCTAAGACAAACTAACAAGCAAACAACTAGCAAAACTAAAGCTAAAAGCAAAGACTAGGAAGGAGAAAACTAAAAGAAAGCAAGTATAACCACACTGAAAACATTATTTTGTTCATTAAATTCCTTTTGTTAACAAGGTTGATCAAGTCTTGTTACCAAAACAATCTTATATGAAACAAAACTTTGCATTCCACAAGGTGATTATGTTACCTCATACTTGATAGCAATGGTCCAAATCATAATAGTTTCAAAATTTTCCTGTGGAATGGGACAATATATTTCTCCAACCTTGATGCTCTCAATATTTTCAATGGAATTCAAGCAATAGCTCTTAAGAACCTTATGGGGAAATAAACAGTATGCTCTTTGTCATCAATATTGAATGCTACTTTTCCTTGATTACAATTAATGACAGCACCCGCAGTATTAAGAAAAGGTCTCCCAAGAATAATAGACATATTATCATCTTCATGCATCTCAAGCACCACAAAATCAGTTAAAACCAAGCAATTATGAGCCACTTGAACAGGAACATCCTCACATATACCAACATGAATAGTAGTTAACTTATCATCCATTTGCAAAGATATATCAGTTGGTGTCAACTTTTCTAGCTGGAGTCTCTTATAGAGAGAAAAAGGCATAACACTAACTCCAGTTTCCAAATCACATAAAGCAGTTCTAACATAATTATTCCTAATAGAGCAAGGAATAGTTGGTATACCTGGATCATCAAGTTTCTTTGGAACCTTACCATTGAAGGAATAATTAGCAAGCAAAGTAGAAATCTCCTCATTAGGAATCTTCCTTTTATTAGAGACAATATCCTTCATATACTTTGAATAAGGAGGCAATTTAATAGCACCAGTCAAAGAAATTTGCAAAAATAAAGGTTTCATCCACTCACAAAACTTGTTGTAGTGTTCTTCCTCCTTTGACTTGTGTTTCTTACCTGGAAAAGACATAGGTTTCTGCACCCAAGGTTCTCTCTCTTTACCATTTTATTAGCAATAAAATCTTCCTTAGTGTACCTAGTGTTCTTAGTGTGCTTCTCAAGTTCTTCCTCACCTTCATCCTTATCAGGAGCATCATTTTTATCATTACCACTCTCAGTTTTAGCATCAGAGATAGATATACTATTAGGATCTACAGCAGGTTCAAGTGGTTCCTCGACTATTTTGTGTTTCTTTTTATTTCTCTTACGAGGACTACCACTATTCTCACCTTGTTGAGAATCCTGCTCAATTCTTTTAGGTTGTCCCTCGGGATATAAAGGATATTGAGTAGCTATACCACTCCTGGTTCTAATTCCATAAGCATGTTTATCTCCTGAGGCATTAACAAGCATATCCTTTTGTACCTTAGCAAGTTGATCAAGTTGGGTTTGGACCATTTGAAAGTGTTTACAAAGCATTTTAATATCATTAGAAGTTCTTTCCACAATATCTTTCAACTCATGGATAGCTCTAGAGTTTTCGAATAAATGATTCTGAACTTGTTTATTAAAATTACCTTGTTTAACAATAAAAATGTCAAGTTCCTCTAAACATTGATCAGGAGGCTTACCATAAGGAATATCACCTTCATCAAAGTGTTGGAGAGAGTGTACCTCAATAATGGATGAGTGGGGAATTGGCTTACATAATTCTTCTATAGGAGGTAGATTCTTCACATCTTCAGCTCTAATACCTTTCTCCTTTAGACACTTCTTAGCTTCCTTCATCACTTCATCATTTAATGCAATAACTCCCCTCTTCTTTGGTGTTGGTGTTGGAACTGGTTCAGGCACATCTGGTTCAGGAGTAATAGTCTCAGGTGTATTCAGCTCAGTTGAAGTTCAATCATCATAATTCTTGCTTATCTTAGCCATTAATTCTTCAGCATCTATAGGAGTTCTTTTCCTGAAAACACAATCAGCAAATCTATCTAGGTAGGTCCTAGAATCATCAGTTAGTCCATTAAATAAATATCAAGAAGCTCATTCTTAGGTAATGGACATCCAGGATATGCATGAATCAACGCACAGAACCTTGTCAATGACTCAGGCAATTTCTCTTCTTCTCTATGTTTAAAATCAAAAAGTCTCTGCAAAGCAGCATGTCTAGCACTAGGAGGAAAATATTTCTGGAAGAAAGAAGCAATCAGGGCTATCAATGGAACCATGAGGTAATCTATTAAACCAAGCCCTAGCTTCTCCTTTTAGTGAAAAAGGGAAGATCTTAGTAACAAAGTACTTGCACGTCTTAAAATCATAAAATAATAAAGCACTCATAGTAGAAAGCTCATTCATATGAGCCACAACACTCTCATTTTCAGTCCCACAAAAAGGTTTTTTCTCAACAATATCTAAATAAGATAAATCAAGAGAAATCATAGTCTTCATCTTTAATATCTATAGGAGAGGTGGCAAACTTAGGATCAGAGGACAGTTTAGGCATAATAGTACGTCTAGCAAGGAGACTCTTAATATCACTAGTACCATGTGTGTTTCGACACTCTTCAACAAATTCATCAGTGAACTCAATGTAACCATCATTAATATCATAACTCTCACTAGACTCGAGTGAGCTAATAGTTATAACAGTGTCTTCACTAGGAGTTTCGGTATTTCCTAGACTATCCATAGTAGCATCTAGAAAAGGACCTAATGAACCACTCGCATCAAGCACAGTAGAAGTAACATCATGAGCATCAAAAGCAATTTCAGATTCAGCAGTAGTAGCAGCGTGTGTATCATGAGTATGTGGTGGTGGTGTGACAAGCTTACTTATAACATACGGTGAATCAAGAGCAACAGAGGTGTTTAGGACTGTATCTCTTCTTGTAGTCGATGGTAAAATAGGGAACTTTCCATCACAAGACTTCCCCTTGATGAAAGGAGTAGCAGTGAACAATAATAGATCTAAGTGAACTTACAAATAAAGCTATGCTCCCTGGCAACGACGCTAGAAAATAGTATTGATGACCCACAAGTGTAGGGATCGCAACAGTCTTCGCGGGTAGTATTACCAAATTTATTGATTCGATATAAGGGGAGCCAAAGAATACTTGCAAGCCTTAACAACTGAGTTGTTAGTTTAGCTACACCTGGAAATAGTTCTTGCTCACATAAGTTTATCAGTAGCAATAGTCTATAGTAGCAATAGCAGTAGTAAAACAGGAGCAATAGTAGCAGTAACAGTAGGATTCGAGTGCGGTAGGCATAGGTATGGATGGACGGGCGTTGCATGGACGAGTCTAAACATTAACACTCCATAAACAACGGAGCAAATCATTAACACTCCATGAACACATGTGATCCTCACACCACAGCCATCCCCTCAGATTGTTCCAATTATTATCACTTCGGGGCCTTTGGATCCGGACAATGATATGTGTACACACCTTGCAGATAAGACCACAAACAATACTATCATAATGATTCAATAATAAGTTCAGATCTGAGATCATGGCACTTGGGCCCTAGTGACAAGCATTAAGCACAACAAGTTGCAACAAATTCAAATAGCACTAATAAAGATACTAGGCACTATGTCCTAACAGATCTTATTCGATTACATGATAGAACTCATCCAAGCCCTACCATCCCCAAGCCTACATCGGGGGATTACTCACTCATGGACGAGGGAAACATCGATGGTTGATGGAGAGACGTTGGTGATGACGATGGCGATGATCCTCTCCAAATGCCCCGTCCCGGCAGGGTTCCAGAACGGAGTTTCTGGATCCGAATATTGGTTTTTGGTGGCGGCGGCGGAGCTGAACTCTTTCTGGAAAACTATCGAACCCCCCTCGGTTTTTAGGTCGAGAGGCAACTTATAGGCACAGAGGGAGGCCGAGGGGGTGGCTGCACCCCCTAGGCGCGGCCAATGGTGGGCCCGTGCCTGGCAGGGGTGTGTGCCCCCCAGGCCCCTTCTCCGTCTCGTCTTCTGGCTCCGTGGGTCTTCTAGTGAAATATAATTTTTGGCATATTTTTTGGGATTTTTCCTGATAGTTTATTTTCTACATAAAAATAAGATACCAAGGTAATTCTACTGAAAACAACGTCAGCCCGTGTTAGTTGTATCCAAATCACACAAGTTTAGAGGAGAAATAATAGCAAAAGTGTTCGGAAAAGTAGATACGTTTTGGACGTATCAGCCAACATCCTCATCTAGTAGGCAATGTACCCTAGACACCGCTGGTATTGTTGGCATCATGTTTGAGCACCGAGTCTAGAACCCAAAAGCAAACATACTACTCCCTTGCACACAGTTTTATGAGGGATTGGCATCTCAGTGGTTCTATATTTGTAGGCATGATCATGCTGGTAGAGTTCTAAGGTGATCCACCCTTGAGCAGAGTTTCTTAGGCTAATAGAACGAAGGAGGAGGATATCGCCAAAGACGAGATAATCGGTTGGGTCCTTACAAACAGGATGGAGGACAATGGTCTGATCGAGGTTTTGGTACCATTTCTACTTCAATAAATTGCATTTTTTCTTGTTAATTTGAGGTACACCCCATGTATGAGGACTCAGGCGACGAGATCTTACCCAAAAATCTGCAAAGTGCCTTGATGATGTAAACATGCACACCCGAGTCGCCAAAATAGTAGGGAGGGCTTTTTGATTGAGAACTACGGGCAATCTTTGCCCCTTTAGCTTGTCTAGGCCTCGTAATCGAGTGAGTTCACTCGTCTTAACACAATTTCTGTTATTGATCCATAGTACACTCCATTATTTGCATAAATTCAACTCATTTGCCTCATATCCTTCTATGGAACCCTTGCCATAGCCAAGTCCTACTTAGAGGATGAATAAACTAGCAGGAAAAAGGAAAATACATGTCTCCCTAATCCAATACGCAAGGGCTTTCGACTCGGGTGACCCAATCACAAAAGCAGAATGATGACTCTAGTTGTCGCGAGGAAGTTGTTCCATCATCCCAACGGCCAATGGGATCTTCAAAATTCGGTTCACGTCAACTTATATGACTAGTTTTATTAGTAGTGGCTCGTCCATGTTTTTGTCAGCTGGATCAGTTACTTGGCAGACTTTGTTACAACTACATTACCTCTTGTTGTAAGGACATTCATTTCTCGAAGGGTTGTTCAATATCTGAGCATGGTTCTAATTGTTGATATCATTGCCATCACCCTTTCTGGAAGGGCATATGTGTATCCAATCATGGCTCCAAATGTTGATGTAATTGCCATCACGAACACACCAGATATGTCCCCTTTTAAAAGTTTGAACCCCAACCCAAGTACTTAGTAGAAAAACAAACAAAACATGTTGTTGTCTGCAGGAAATTTTTCATCCTACCTGCAAACATGTTATACCTTCGCTGGAGGCTCAATACCAACTACATTGAGTTGGTTTTGTGTGTAACTACTGAATTACCCATTTTCTAATATTGAAGGAAATTCGAAATTCCACTCACTCAACCTATACACACCGACAATGTCTTGACAAGCGCCAAAGTGATGTACCTTCATGTCACCGGCCATAGCTTCTCCTGGCAACTCTTAAATCGTTGTCACCTAATGCCAACGCTAGCACTGCCACTAGATTTGTTTTAACTGACCATTGTATTAAAATCTTAATCTATTTCTTAAACCGAGCATTGTATTAAGAATTGTTTCACTTTTAGTTTTTTGAGATTATCTAATAAAAAATCGACCTCGTATAATTATGTTTCTATGAATATTTTCGAGCTCCATAATAATTGATATTTATGGTTGGTTGTGTGAGTCCTCTTGGTGCAAAGTAAGGGAGACAAAAAATTAACAATAGGAACACGACCCCACATCATAATATTTGATGCCACATACTTATGATCCATGAAATATACTCAATCAACACATCTAGTTTGCCAAAAAAAGTATCAACACATCTTATCTACAAATGATCAAAGTGCAGAACACAGTGACAAAACATCATGGATAATTCAAAACAGTGGAAAAGGAAATAAATGAGTTCCACGAGCAAGTCGAGTACTTAACAAACGATGAAAATGACATACATTCAGTCCTAAGTTTACCAAATAGACACAAAATCATATATACTAATTGTAGCATCACAATGATTCGCCAATAATTACTCTCGCTTAGTGGTGTGTAGTAGCTAGTGTCAAGGAGTGGCAGGCAGAACAAAAATTGATTCTGGACAACACCAACATGAACTAGAGTGTGCTACCAAAACTTTTTCCATGAGATTCTCTTATTATAATGTATATGCATTAAGCATGCCACATGTACGGATATCCTCGTGTGTACTGCAATGGTGGATTTATATTTGCATAGCTTTGGAACACATGTGTGAAATAGCTCTAAGCTGCAGGTCAGAACTTCTACGTACAGTTAACCCAAAATTCTCAGACATGTCAACTAATGTCGAGTTGGCCCCATCGGGAAGCATCCAATCAAAGTGATAGAGAAAGTTCGCCAATGCTATCTCTAAAATTGAAGAGGCAAATGTTATCCCAGGGCATCGACGTCGCCCACACCCGAAAGGGGTGAATTCAAAGCATGTTCCATTGTAATCCATGTTATTGTTCTCAAACCTCTCTGGATTGAACACTTGAGGATTATTCCAGTATTGAGGATCCTGGGAAATTGCGAAGACATTGATGTATATATTGGTGCCTTTAATCATTTCATAACCCATAATCTCGCAGTCCTCTTCGTTCTTGCGGTTGAGTAGAGGACCAGGTGGATGCAATCTAAGAGCTTCTTTGATGACCATCCGCATGTAGTGAAGTTCTGCAATGTCACTATTGGTAAGGATAGCTCGTTCCGGGCCTAGTACCTCCCGGACCTCTAATTGTGCCTTAGCCATAACTTCGGGATGATTGACGAGCTCCGACATGGTCCATTCTAAAGTGGTTGAAGTGGTATCAGTGGCTGCTCCAAACATGTCCTGGAGATGAGGGTGTCGCGGTGAATATATGTAAGATTATAATTGAATATATAGTAGCAAGAATATAATAAATTGGTCAAAGAAAACTAAAGTCAAAGTAAATTTTTATGTAGTATATCAATCATTATTTTAACCAAAAGCTATTAGTTCTGTATTGGACATTAATGTTTTAATACTTGCATGCTTGCTGCAGAGTCTTTTGTTCAGGTTTTCTCTAATTAACCCAGTATTGTAAGATTTGTGCTCTGATTTTGCATGTAAACAAGGTTAGTTCTACTTTACGAATTGGAGTAGCACACTGCCCTCCTAAAAATATAATTACAAAAAATATGTGCCAAGACACCGAATAATTTATTGGATTTTACCAATGATACATGAACATACTTACCTAGAAAAAAAAGTCAACATTGAGGAAGTTTGCAAGAAGATATTACTAGAACCCTGAATGGATATTAATCAAATATATTTTTGTTCTGTGGTGGACGCTAAATTGTCTCTGTATTATGTAGACATCACATGATAAAAAAATCACATGATAGTTAGCAGAACCAATTAATGGCTAAGATTTGTGTCCTAAACCAAGCTCATGTAAACTATAGTACCGTTGTGCAGACACTACAGGAATGGCGTTGTGTGCCGACGGCCGGGAGCTACGCCGACGGCCAAAGGTCGGGGCCGTCGGCGTAGCACCGGGCCAGGCCAGCCCAGCTTCCGAGCCCTCGGCGTACCGCAGCCGTCGGCGTAGCGGCACGTACGCCGAGGGTGACCATCGGCGTAAACTTAGCCCTCGGCGTACGGGGTGGCCGCGTGGCACTAGTCAGGCCAGGCCGGGACAGGCCCTAACGGCGTCAGCATTACGCCGAGAGCCGTTGTCGGCATAGGCTACGCCGACGGTCACCCTCGGCGTACGTCCTGCCTACGCCGACGGTGACCCTCGGCGTACCTATGCATTTTTTTTCCTTACCAAATTATTTGTATTTATTTATTAGTATCAATTATTTAGGTTCTATTTTATCAATTGGATGGATTCGTAGCCTCCGAATAATAGTCTTCACGCCCACATAAAATGTCGAATCTTCTCACAAGTTGAGAAATTTGCATGTTTGTGTGTTATTATCACATGTGCATGAAATCTATATTTTACAAATTTTTGTGAAGTTGTTTAAAGATTCAATCACATGTGCGTGTCCCCCCTCGCATGCATGCGGAAGCGTAGGTTCCGGACCCGTATAAGGGGGAATCTCCCCGTTGAGGCGAAGCTAATATGGTTTTACATCACCCTATGACCTAAACAAACACAAAACATATGTGTGTGAGTGTGGTGAGAGGTTGGTATAGGTGCTTGCATGTGTCCCCCCTCGCATGCATGCGCTCTAACCTAGAGGCGAAGGCAGTGGCGGACCTAGGATTTTACCGGTGGGTATGCCCTATAAATTTTTTTACGCCAATTTTGATAAAATATATTTATTAATTAAACAAATAGTTGACAAATTTGCATTGTAAAAAGATATAAAAGAAATACATAATATATAATTGAAAGATTCACTTAGGAAGTTGCATGAATTACCGCACTAAATAGTTTAAACACAACTAATAGTCTGGAATTTGCATAAAAACTTGCAGTGCTATTTGCACAGTATAAATATGACAATTGTCTATGTACTAGATGTCTAACAATATTCATGTGCGGTGGAATTAAGTTCATAGTTATATTATGTAATCTGTTTTCTAGAATAAAGAATGGGTACAATCATGAATGTTTCTGGTACTTGGGATAATTACCTCACAGACGATTCTCCTATACTCGTTTGTGGTCGTCAGCTCGTCGGCCGGCGAAGGATGGACAGGTTCAACCTCACGCTGCGTTGCGGCAATCGGCGTGCCGGGATGCAAGTGTGGGGGAAACCTCGCGGCATGATGGCGTACAAGAGACCTAGTTGCGCGCCGGCGTCTACAGATAGAGTACTGCAGTTCCGATCGGCGATCGGATGCTCGACTGCTCGGAAATCTTCCCAGCGACCTGATCTGGCTTGGCAAGGGCCGACGTGCCAAGGGAACGACGCGCGGTGGCGGCGATGCGGCGTGCTACCGTAGAGGCGTTCGCACAGGGCGTTTGGGGATCGGATCGTCGGTCGATCACATATTGGGATCGTCAGTTAGATTCAATCACGTATTCACACTTCCCGTGTTTCCCCGTACTAGGCAGTACACACAAGGCGTCTCCAGCTGAGCAGTTTCACATGATCGATCAGGTATGATTTTTTCCTACTAATACATGGCTGGACGGCCGGGCTCCAGGGTATGCCGCGGCATATCCGGCATACCCTCTGGGTCCGCCACTGGGCGAAGGTTCCGTACCCGTATTGAGGGGGGAATCTCCCCGTCGAGGTGAAACCGGGTAGGATAGTGCCCAAATTTGTGAACCAACATGGTTTTACATCACCCTATGACCTAAACAAACACAAAACAAGAGAGAGCTACGCCGGGCTACCCCTGTCAGAGGAACGTCTAGGGGGGTAGACGATCCGAGTGTGCACAGATCAGGGTTTCGCCGGAGGAAGACCACGAGAACATTGGAATGAGATGAAAACTTGCATGTGCCCCTAGCATATGTGTGTGAGTGTGGTGAGAGGTTGGTATAGGTGCTTGCATGTGTCCCCCCTCGCATGCATGCGCTCTAACCTAGAGGCGAAGGTTCCGTACCCGTATGAGGGGGGAATCTCCCCGTCGAGGTGAAACCGGGTAGGATAGTGCCCCAACTTGTGAACCAACATGGTTTTACATCACCCTATGACCTAAACAAACACAAAGCAAGAGAGATCTACGCCAGGATACCCCTGTCAGAGGAACGTCTAGGGGGGTAGACGATCCGAGTGTGCACAGATCAGGGTTTCGCCGGAGGAAGACCACGAGAACATTGGAATGAGATGAAAACTTGCATGTGCCCCTAGAATATGTGTGTGAGTGTGGTGAGAGGTTGGTATAGGTGCTTGCATGTGTCCCCCCTCGCATGCATGCGCTCTAACCTAGAGGCGAAGGTTCCGGACCCGTATAAGGGGGAATCTCCCCGTCGAGGTGAAACCGGGTAGGATAGTGCCCCAACTTGTGAACCAACATGGTTTTACATCACCCTATGACCTAAACAAACACAAAACAAGAGAGAGCTACGCCGGGATACCCCTGTCAGAGGAACGTCTAGGGGGGTAGACGATCCGAGTGTGCACAGAGATCAGGGTTTCGCCGGAGGAAGACCACGAGAACATTGGAATGAGATGAAAACTTGCATGTGCCCCTAGCATATGTGTGTGAATGTGGTGAGAGGTTGGTATAGGTGCTTGCATGTGTCCCCCCTCGCATGCATGCGCTCTAACCTAGAGGCGAAGGTTCCGTACCCGTATGAGGGGGAAATCTCCCCGTCGAGGTAAAACCGGGTAGGATAGTGCCCCAACTTCAGCATGGACGTCTCAAGATTCTGAATAAGAAGGTCAAGCCTACCCTCAGCACGAGCTTCAGCCGTCTCAAAGCTACCTACCCCGCCGACGGCCCCCCTATCCCGCCTCGTGGCCAGCCTCGTCGCTCCGCCGAGGATGTAAGTTTTTCTCGTTCTCATCATCTTTATGACTTTTGTTCCTGCATGGCTAACCACTGACGATATTCCTTCTATTTGAAATTGTAGCCTGAGTTAGACGCTACGATACCGTTTATGAGGAATATCAGGTGGCCTTTCGGCAGCATCAAGAGGCGCTTGCGATCTATATGCAATACGTAAATGTAAGTCCGAACCTTTATTTTTGTAAAAGATACAAGTCCCACTTCCCCCCGTTTGTTGTACTATGGCCTGACTTCTAAATTATCTTGCAGGACATGATGGTGAATATTCAAACTGGCCAGAATAGAGATTTAGGGCCCGTGCCTCCCATGCCAGGGCCGGCGCCATTTTTGCAATCGAAGGAAAGCTTCGCTAGGACCTACTACGCATCGACACCGGTAAGTTCTTTGCTAACCCACTGGTTATCGCTTTACTTTGCCTCGCAAGTTGCTAACATGTAGGCAACATGTAGGGAACGGGAGCTTCTGGGAACCGGCACTTTGGCCACGCCTCGCCGGATGGGCGTCAGATCACACCGCTTCATTACCATGGTCCATCTCCTGGCCATTCTGCAGGTGGTTCTCCCGAGCTTCACACTTCTCCTACTCCCTCGCCAGGTGGCTCTTCTGCTGCTTCTACTGGACGCAACCCTCGGCAGAGGTCGCCACTTTTCACCAGGGGAGATCTCGGGTACACCCCGTCTCCTCCAGAGTTGTAGGGATGTGTGATGATGTCGATGATCTTGTATGGCTAATGTATGGATGATCTTGTATGACTGATGTTGATACATGTATGGCATATGTGATCTTGTTTCAATTGGTGTGGAATATATATTGCATGGATGTATGGCTGTATGGATGATGATGTATGGATGTATGCATGGATGATGTATGGCTGCTGTGAGTGCTGCTATGAAAAATTCAAAAAAAAAACTGTGTATGTGATACGCCGACGGCAATGCCCTCGGCGTAGCCCTCTGCCATGTGCCATATGGTCAGGGCTACGCCGAGGGCACTGCCGTCGGCGTAGCACCTGCGCCTACGCCGAGGGCAGGCCGTCGGCCTAGCGCCAGCCTGGGAGGCCCAGGCGGTGGACACGCGTCCACATACGCCGAGGGCGAGACCGTCGGCGTAGCCCCCTCCTGGGGAGGCCCAGCGGGCGCCACGTGGCCACCATACGCCGAGGGTACGGCCGTCGGCGTATACGGTGCGCCGTTAGCGGACGTCTAACGGCAGCGCCGCCGTTCGCCGACGGCCATTACGCCGACGGGCCCGCCTTGGCCGTCGGCATAGAGCACGCCGACGGCCGTTTTTGCTCCGACGAGGGAGACCTTCGCCGAGAGGGCTACGCCGACGGCAGCCCTCGGCGTAGCGTATGCCGACGGCAATACTGGCTACGCCGAGGGATTTTAGCCATCGGCGTAGCCGTCGCGTGCTGTAGTGAGAGATGGCAGTGGAAAGGAAAATACTCACAAACAGGACGGTGGTTATCATCTCTGTGGTTAGAGGGGATTCCAGCGAGTCCTCCTCCTGCAGTGTGAGCAGCACGTCCAGCAGACCCTCGCCGTCGGCGCCGTCGCTGGCAGCTCGAAGCGCCTTGCGCTCGACGATCACGTCGGTGATGATGCCCTGAATGACGTCGCAGCAGCCCTTAATGCGGCGCTCCTCGTTGCTCAACCACCGCACGAGCCTCGACGACGGGAAGAGGTCGACGAGGAAGAAGCCTCCTAGCAGGTCCATGATCTGGTTAGACGCGTGGATGAAATCCTCCTGCTGGCTGACCTTACCGCCAAACACCGCCCGCGCCACGACGTCGTTGCTGAGCGCCGCCACCTTCTGGCTGACGTTGATGGTGTCGCCAGCCGAGGCCGTGATGGAGCGGAGGAGGCTGCCCATCTCCTCGGCCCTGACGCTCTCCATGCGCTTCACCTGCTTGGAACTGAGGAGCTCCGCGACGCACACCTTGCGCATCTGGCGCCAGTGGTCACCGTAGGGGGCGAAGATGATGCCCTTGCCGCCGAAGCCGATGATGTCTTGCATCCCGGTGGTCCGCCGGTTCGCGAACCCGGCGTCGTTGGCCTTCATCATCTGCCCCAACGCCTCGGCGCTGGAGACCACCACGGTGGGGATCTCGCCTAGCTGCAGATACATAACCGGCCCGTGCCGGCGACACAGCTCTGTCATGGTACGGTGGGGGAGGGCACTGACGACGTGGTGAAGGTTGCCGATGATGATGATCGGGAGTCTCCATGGCCCAGGAGGTAGCGGCTGCTTCTTGCCACCAGAGAGCTTGAAATACCAAAAGGCCAGTAGCGTGGATAGGGCTACCAGACTTAAGGTTAACCACCACCCCTCCATGTCAGGCAGAGCTTATGATCAATTAGAAAGTGGGCTTAGTGATGCTGGTAATATATAGGGATGGAGAAAAATGAAGGGAACGAAATCATAAGAAAACATAGCAGTGTTCCCTCAAAAAAAAAACATAGCAGTGAGAGGCTTTGGGGTGCTAATATTTCTTAACTTGGTCGTGTTCGTGTAGTTCATATCTGGAACATTTCCTTGGTTTCGTCCGTCCCATGTCTGTTCTGTTCCGTTGGGTAGCGGATGTTTGTCCATCCCGTGTCGATCGCTCGCTCTACCCCTCCCCTATCGCTACTTGGACTTCGTCCTTAGTCGATGTACTACTGGAATTCGTCCGACTTCGTACAGGCGGTCTAACAAAAAGACTTCGCTTAGGGTTTCGTACAAATTCCCAGCGGGCTGCGATATGTTTAAAAAAAAAATCGAAATGGGCAAGTGCGCCGGCTGCGATATCGAGGACACTACTACGCGTCATCGGTGGTTTTCATCCCCCCGGGTCCCAGCCAACCACGTGTCCACCCTTCTATACCTAAAAACCCGCTTTTGCTACAAAACAATCACATTTGCTACAAATAGCCCCGCTTTTGCTACATGTAGCAGAAAACGGTTCGTTCCAGAAAAATAACAGACATACTAGATCTCGCCGGAGAGTTCGCCGGAGACCATGTAGCAAAAAAATAAACTAATGTAGCAAAATCGACTTTGCCGGATAATCGCCGGGAGACCTCGCCGAATACCTCGTAGCAAGAAGTTTGCGCTATTGTAGCAAAATCAGAAAATAGATGTAGCAAAATAATTATGCTAATATAGCAAAAGCTGACTTCGCCGGAGCAAGAACTTGTAAGAAAAAAATGCCATGTAACAGCGCCACTCGCCGCAGGTAGCAACACCAGAACTCGTATGTAGTAGGGTCGGTCGCCATGTGTAGCAGGGCCTCTCGCCGAAGGTAGCAGCGCTGCTCACCGCAGGGTAGCAACGACCGTCGCCATAGGTAGCAACACCAGAAGTTGTATGTAGCATGTTCGGTCACCGTGTGTAGCATTGCCGCCATCCGCACATAGCAATGTTGCCAACGTTGGGGAGGAGCGCAGATTCTTGGGCAAAACCATGGGAGGTGGCGGCCTCTATGGTGCTAGGGCAGTAGCGGCCGGCGGCGCAAGGCAGTGAAGGGCGGCGAGCGCCATGGAGCTCGCATGGGGGAGATCACGTGATAGGACCCTCTCATGGCGGGATGGGCACGGGGCCAGTCGGCGCGAGGCGGTACGGGCGTGGGCGGGACGGACGAGTGTGCGGCGGCGTCGGGCAGAACGAGATGGGGGACGAACAGGTGCGACAACTTGATGGCCTGTACGTACGCCGACAGAGGAGAAGATGGTACGGCGCGCAAGCGGCATGGGTGCGGGGCTCGCCGGAGAAGGGAGGGTGGAGGAGGACACGGGGGCTCCGGCCGGCGGGGCGGAGGAGGACGTGGGGCTCCGGCCGGCGGGGTGTGGGCCGGTGGCGCTACCTCATACGGCCATGGCGTTAGGCTGGAAGGAATAAGAACACAGGAAGAAAGAGAATTGGGGAACGATAAGGTGTGATGGGCCCACCACTACACGAGCCGCGCTCGACGATGACCCGGGGGATAAAAGTTACGGGATCCCGGGGGTATAGTATCCTTTTCTTATCTCTACCTCGCAGGCACGGAGTATTGTGAGACGCTTGAAGAAAATTACTAAGATAGAGGCCCCTCTGCTTCAATACAGCGTGTTCCCACAGTACTGTCCCAAGTGGTTCTGTTCCCCGCAAGTGGAGGAATACTTTGCTCTTGTAGCAAAATTTCTGGCCCTCCTTGCTGCTCTACTTCTTGCTCCTGTGTAGCATGTTGTGTGTTCCTCATATTTGCTACAAGACGCTTCGCATCATCAATTATCTTGGAAACAACAACATATGTTTCATCACTGAAGCAAGCATCCGAAGCGAGTTCATTCATCTTTCTGCACAATGCATTGTACTTGAGAGTATTGGTTCCTGGGATCCCAAATCTGATGGTATTTGTCCCGGAATCAGGTGCATGCATTGTTGCTGCAGCATACCATCTTCGTAGCATGTATCTCTCTGGAATTTGCTGGACATTCAAGTGCACCATCACCCTTACTATGTGCGGGCATATAAGGCCACACATCTCAAATGTGTTGCATCCACACTTGTAGCACTCATCATCTAACTTGACTTGCACCTGGTAGGTTTTGACACCATAACCAGGGTTTGGAATGAGATCAAAGCACATGCCTTCACCCTCAACCTGCATTGGATAAAACCTGGTAGATTTCTCAATCATCTTTTGGAATCTTGTGAAGATCTCCCTTGTGTAGAACTCCAGCCCCTGCTTTTCAATGTTGTAGCTGCAAAATAAGGTTTGTTTTTGCTGACTGTCAGGTTGGTGCTACATCAGGTGTTACATTATGCTACAACAGTTTTAAAAATCTGCTACCACAGATATAAAATAATGCTACTGGAAAATCTGTCTGTAAAGAGAAAATCTCACCTTCCCCATAATGGTGTTGTTGTTGTATCCATTGTGAATGCTGCATTGTCTTCTCTATCTAGCATCAGGTTTTTGCACAACTCGTATTGCTGCACGAAGTTCCAAACTGAGCCACTTGGGCGAATTAAAGTTTTAAAGTACGAGTTGAGGCCTTCAGATCTTCCTGTTGTGCTTGTGAAGGGAAAGAAACTTTGTCTGAAGTACACAGGTGCCCACATTTTTCTGCTCTTCCACATGTTCTGCAAATGAGTGTTCTCATCCATAGCAAAAGTTTCCAACATATGCTGCCAGCATGTCTCAAATTCTGCTACGATGTCCGTGCTATAGATGCATGAGTAGAATGCTGCAGCAAATGGGCTACCTTCTCTCAAGTGAGGTCCAAGCTTTGTTCTTGCTAATCGTAGCACATGGAAGATGCAGCATCTGTGGACCAAATTAGGATATATGTTTGAAATTGCTGCAGCCATTGCTTGGTCTTGGTCTGTCATGATATGGTCTGGCGCCAAACCGTTCATTGCTTCCTTAATTTTGGTGAATACCCATCTGAATGTTTCAGTTGTTTCATCAGGTAGCAAAGCACAGCCCAACACAATTGTCTGTGTGTGGTTGTTGATGCCCACAAGTGGAGCAAAGGGCATGTTGTACTTGTTGGTACAAAATGTAGTGTCGAAAAACACCGAGTCCTTGTACTTGGGGTACAAGGCCCTTGTCCTGCCATCCACCCAAAAGAGAGCTCTCACTGCATTGTTTTCATCCACTTGCTTATCAAAGAAGAATGTAGGGCTTTCTGCTTGTCTCCTTTCAAAGTACTCAATAGTCATTGACATGTCTCGCAGCGAAACTTCCTCATGTAGCATAGTCCTTATGTTGGACACATCACGCTTCACAAAACCAAGGAACCTCGGGTCGCCTCCGTGCACACTTCCAAGGCATCCCATTATCTGAGCTGTGGTAATGTTTTGGTTGTGTAAAGTTTGGATGAACTGAAAGTCCTCCTCAGTAACCTTCCTATGAGACTGGTAGTACCGTCTTCTCCCAATTTGCTTCAGCAACTGGTCTGTGTGCTCTCCTTGAAATACCATTACAGTCCATATTCCATTTCTCTTTCCAACAAGCATTCTAGCTTTACAATCATGCTGCAGCACCCTATTCTTCTGCCTCAAATCTGCTACGTCCATTTTGAGTCCAGCTTGTTTGCTACGTGATTTCTGTGCACTGAAATTGCTCATGTCTATTGGACCTCCTTCTCCAGAACTATCCTTAGTAGCATTTTTTGCTTCGTCTACTGGTTTTCCGGCATGGACACACTCAAAAACCCTACTAAGAATTGCATCTTTTGGGGCACCTCTTGATGTGCTATACTTGGTGTTACCAATCCGTGTACCAAACCCGAGTTTGAAAGCATAGTCATTGTATACTTTCTTTGCAACTTCAAGGTCATCAAATGTCATTCCAACACATGGTACAAGAGGCTGCGAGCAAATCTCTTCACCACCTTCTTCATCAACAAATGAAGCATTGCTACTAGCTGCACTTTCTGCTCTTGTAGCAAATTTTTGTCCAAAGGTTCCTGCGGCAGATTGTCGTGGAGCAATCTCGTAAGAAGATTGTGGTGGAGCAGCATATCCTTCAGGACCGTATTCATCAGCAGGCTATGATGAGGTTTGATCTCATCAATGCCCATTGTTATGGACTTGGGTTTTAGAGAAGATGGGGATGCTAGAAATCGTGGGACGGTTAGCAAACAAGCAACACGGGGACACAAGGTTTACCTAGGTTCAGGCCCCCGGAGGGAAAACCCTACTCATGCTTGTCTGCTCTTGATTATGGCGGAACCGAAGGTTACAGGGGTGCGCAGATGCAATCTGGCGTGGAGGCGTGTATGCGAAAGTATGAGTAGAAGATCTAGGTCGTGCCCTCCTAGCCTTTATATAGACTCAGGCAGGTCCCGGGCGTAGACCTAGTCGGTTACAGGTTCTAGGGTTTTACCCCTTTGAATTTCCTATCTACTCTAGTCTTGCTCTCCAAGGATCCGAAAGCGTCATGGGCCTTGGCCACCCGAAAATCTTCATGGGCCGGCGTATAATTTCCGTGGGACTTCCTTGGGCTGGACCAGGTATGATGAGATCATGTACCCGCGGGGTATAACCATGTCAGTAGCCCCCGAGTGTTCAGTCGAATCGTAGATTCGGCTGAGGACTCTGCAATCTTTCGGGTGTAACTATGTATTTCAATAGTTCATGTGCAGGGATTGTTGATGCGTGTGCCTGACTCACCCGACGGATCAGGGTCAGTTAACTGTCTTAGGACGAAACAACACGATCTTCTTCAGGTTTGAGTCCCTCAACTCGAACCCGGAACATATGCTGGCGTAATTCGACTCAGGCCGTGGAGGACTTACAGGAGTGGAATTCCAGTGAATTTAATTGATGTACCCAACGCGTCCGTCGGGATTTTTCATCGCACCTGTTAACACGGGTTTTTACTAGCAGAGCGCAGTCGTGTGCGTTGTCAGGCCATCAGATGATATCTGTAGGTCTTATCTTTGTGTCGCAGACACAGCATCCGGATTTTTATCACCGCGGAGGTGTTTTCGGGTGGTCAAGGAGAACGTTGCTCACTTAACGTTTAGTTGGGGCAGAGTTGCCGAAAAGTTTTGCATGCTGATCCGAAGGATCACAGTCGAAGAATTCATAGGGTGCGCGACCAGCGCTCCCTATGGGAGTAGCCCCCGAGTGTCTGTTCGAGTCGTAGACTCGAGCGGAGACTTTAATTCAGACGTTGTTCAGTTGTAAGTCCGTAGGACACAAAAAAATTCGGATGATTAAATTCGTCCTCCCTATGGGAGTAGCCCTCGAGTCCATAGTGGAGTCGTAGACTCGACGAAGGACTCGAAGTAACAGTTTGCTTCTATGCATCTTTCGGGTGCGTGGCCAGCGCTCCTGATAGGAGTAGCTCCCGAGTAATTGGTCTAATCGTAGATTCTAGTGAGTACTCTTAGCTTTGAAACCGAAAAAATTGTAGTTGTTGCTAGTGTAGCTTTTGATGACGTCAGTGCTGACGCTCGATGACCTCAAGCGTCTGCTGCGCCAGAGATGACTTGACTGGACGAACATATGTCCCACTGTCTGGCCTTGAATTGACCGGTCACGCGCGGCGTGGAGATAATTACAGCGTCGCCTCGATTTTCACGCGTAGTGGACGGCGTGTTAACGACGGTTCGTTGTGATGCTGACACGTGTATGGCCAGATCTGCCGTTGGCGTTAGGTCTTCTCGATGGACGGTTGTCATTCGTCGTCTTCGTTGTTAAAATCATTGGGGAAAGCTGCAGTTTGTTTTCACCGCATCTATTCTTGTTTTCACTGCCTCCTTGTGCTCTAAGAGTTCTTGCTGCGCGCTGGAATATCCTTGGACATTTCCTTCTTCCCTTCTGCGCTCTCACCGCCGGCGCCGCCGGACCGCGATGGGGAAAACGAAGAAGTCATCATCTGCGGCTGGTACCAGCACCGCCGGAGGGAAAAAGGCGCCACCGCTACCCGTGTCACCGTCGGTGGTTGGCGGCGATCAGAGACGCGGGAGAGTGACCTCCGCAGGCTTCGCGAGCGGGGCTTGATCCTGCAGGATAGGGAGGTCGTCAAACTCCCAGGCAACGAGGTAATCCCCCGTCCCCCCGCTGGGTATCGGGTTATGTTCCTTGCCTTCGTTATGCGCGGGTTTTCCTTCCCAGTCCATGACTTCTTTCGTGGGCTGCTCTTTCTCTATGGCATCCAACTGCATCATCTTTCCCCCAATTATCTTCTTCACATTGCTTGTTTTATCACCCTCTGCGAGTGCTAGCTCGGCATTGAGCCTCACTTTGACCTCTTCCGGAAACTCTATTCCGTGAAGAGGCAATCTGGTTCGGATGGTGTGTATCCCATTGGGGGTTGCATCATCTCCCTCAAGGCCAATATTCTTTTCTTTTCTTTTTCCATGTCCGAATCTGTCCAGTACTGGCGGAGGCGATGATTTTACATTCGCGACTCCACAGTGGCTGGGCAGCATTTTGGTCGTGCTCCTTTCGACTCCTCCCAAATAATCGAGCCGAAGAGGTCCTGGAAAAACCAGATCTTGGACGGCGAGGTAGCGGAGATAGAGGCCCTCTACCGTCGGGTGGAGGATCTTCAGTTGATTCCGGAGAAAGAGGTGAACGGTGTGGATATCATCCACACGTTTCTCGAGCGTCTGGTGCAGCCCCTCCAAGATAGGGCGCACCCGATGTTTCTTTATGTTGGGCGCCGTGATCCGACGCGAGTTTCGGCCGAGAAGCTCTCCCAGGGAGATCTCGACAGGGCCCTTCGTACGCTGCTGAAGTTCAAGGCTGGAGAGGATATCCTGGGGAAGTCGCTGACTCCTCCGTTTTCTTCTTCGCTTCCTGTTCCACAGGTGTAGATTCGTGCGCGTAGCGCTTTTGTTGGCCGCATGTTTATTTTCTCTTGTTTGCTAACAACGTCTCTTCTTTTCTGTAGAGCTTCAAGGTGCTGGGCATGGTGCCACCATTGCCCAAAATCTTTCCGGATGCTCCGGATAATGATGTGGTGGATTCCATGTCTGAGCTGCCGTCGGCACGATCTCCGGCTGAAGAGGCCAACGAGTCGAGCGAGGACCACACTCGCAAACGATCGTGGAGCTCCAGCGAGTCTTTGGATGCTTCGACTCCTCTGACTCCTAGGAATCCTCTATGTCTTGAGCGCCAGAGTGATGGGAATGGAGGCTCTTCCTCCCCTATTCCTGCTCTTCCTGTGCGGGCTATAGCGCCGCACCCGCCAGCGAAGCGGAAGAAGGAAGAAAAGAAGGAAGAGAAGAAAGAGGAGAAGAGGGTCCGAAGGACCCCTCCTGTCTTCAACCTGAGCGAGCTTGATTCGTAAGTTTCCTCTGCACCGTGTTTTCTTTTCTTTTTTCCTTTGTTCTTGTACTAATTTGTTCGTGTGCAGGCACTCTTCCAACGACTCCTCTAGCGACGGTGCTCGGGAGATGATGGGGGAGTCGAAAGTCGCGTCTCCTCCTCCTCAGACGGTGGCAACTTCTGAGGGCGCTACTCCGAACCCTCCTCCGTAGGAGGTTCAGGTGGTTGCGCCTCAGAATTTTGCTGGCGGACCTTCGACGTTGCCATCGGATCATGTAAGTATTTCTGTCTCCTGCCACGGGAGGAGCCCCCGAGCATATGTACAAGAGTTTTCTTGTTTTGTTCTTCGAGTCTCGGGGGGAGCCCCCGAGCGTTTTCGTGTGTGTATTTTGCTTCTGTTCTTCTCTGTTGGGCGTAGCCCCCGAGTCCTTTTTCTAACTAGTAGGTCTTCTTCTTGCAGCCTTTTGTGCAGGATGCCAAGCGACTGGTGCAGGAGCACCTGGTGCTGGAGGCCAGCCTCAAACAGCTTCAAGGTACCATTCTGCCTTTGATGTTTGCTTCTTCGTGTATTCTTGTCCTGTTATCTGACACCTGTACTTCTTGGATGCAGAGGAGCATAACACCTCCCTTCGTGAGATCGATGCTCTTAAAAAGAGCCTTGGTCAAGCGGAGAAGAAGGCCGAGGTCGCCGTTGGTGTGAAGGAGCTCCTTGAGATGGAGCTAGCGACTGCGGCCGAGGCTAAGGAGCGCCTGCAGCAGGAGGCCACGGACCGCGAGGAGCAGCTTGCCACTGCTGCGGCTGCGCGTGAAAGAGAAGTGGCTGGCAAGCTCGTGGCTGCTGCCAAGGCTGTTTCGGGTGAGTATCTTCTTTTGTCCCTTTTGTTTTTCTTGTCTTTCTTCTGGGTGCTTTCTTGTTCTTTATTGTCTCAGATGCCGCAGGCATCGAGTTTGACCGCAGCGCTCTGGAGCACGGGAGTGCTGTAGATGATGCTACTGCAGCGGTCGAAGATCGCTGCAGCACCGTCGTCAGCTCACTTGCCAAGGCCAAGGAGGTCCTTGGCCGCTTCTACAAGGAGCTTGTCCCCAAGGGCGCGGCTCTTGATGATGTTGACGCCTTGGCGGAGGCATTGTCAGTCGAAGCGCCTGTGGCGTACAAGCGCAAGCAGAAGGGCATCGGCGCGTCCGTCGGGCTGGCGATGGCCTTGGCGGCTAGAGCGGAGCTGGACCTTCCCCAGATCACCTCCCGGATGCCGATGACCGCGGATGGATCCGAGGTAGCCTTCGATACCTATTCTGCTCGCTGCAAGCTATATGGGCCCAAGCTGATTGATCTGCTGGCCGAGTACGCGCTACGGCAGCAGGGGGAAGCCAAGGCGAGGCAATCCGGCTCCGAGGCGACTCAGGGCGCCGCGTCTTAGGCGCTGTAGCTGTAGGATAGTTTATAATTTTCTTTTGCTGTAATTATGTTGAGGAAAACAAAATCCCTGTGCCACGTAGTGGCATTTATCCACTTAATGAATTTTGTTGAGTTGTGTTCTTCGCTGTCTGAGTGTTTATGTCCTTTTCTTTTCTGCTGCTCTAGGTTCCTTCGGGTGATGATCCCGTTGACACCTCGCACGCAGCGCGGTTGCGGCCATCTTTGGATGATTCGTGACAACTTGCTTTTCTTCGAGACCGTGTTCGTAGTCTTGAGAAGGAGTTGCTTGGGGTGCGTGGTCACGCCGATGTTTGGAAGTCCAAGGCAGATCGCGGTGCAGCCAGAGAGGAGTATTTGATGGCGGAACTGCTTCGACTGTCTGAGCAGCTGCAATGTAAGTTGTTCTTTGTTTCGAGCTGCAACTCAGTTCTTCGGATGTGTATGCTTGGCTTGCTTCTTACTTTTGTGCAAGTATCGCAGGTGCTAACCTTGCTCCAAGGGAGGAGAAAGAGCGTGTTGTTGTTCGGGTCAATTATTTGACTCAACAGGACATGGAAGCTGACGGGTTCTTCTGGATGGATCGCGACCGTGCCATGGCTATGGCAACGGTGCAGGATCGCGTTCACCAAGTATCGCGGGTGCTTCGTCAAGTGCAGACTTTGCTCTCGTCGGTTATGCATGTGATGTTTCCTCTGGATGCTGTGCCAACAACCCTGTCCCGTCTTCTGTCTAGATTTCGGAGCGTGAATTGTGTCCAGGAATTGGTGAGGAAGCAGCTCGTCGCAGGGGTGAAGGCTGCGCTGTCCCTTGTTAGGCTGCATCGTCCTGATGTAGATCTGTCTGCTGTAGCGGCTGGGCCACCTCTTCGGCCGGATGGTGGCGAGTGGGATATGCGTCCGCATTACGCGGCTGTAAGGCAGTATGCCGAACAGGTCATAGATTTGTTTGAGCAGCGTGCTCAACTTATTCTTCAGAATAGGTAGTACCTGTGAAAGAGATAGATGTAAAATTTGTATATTTCGACTGGGTATGTTGTGCCCTTTGTTATAAAGGTTTGGTTGTTGTTTGAGCACGCAGTGCTTTGTTTGAGTACGTGTCCTTTTCGTTAGTCTGACGTTGTCAGCTACTCAGGTGTACACGTGTTATCCTCAGTCGATGAAATCGTGAGGTGGGGGGATCTCCCGAGTGCGTTTGTAGCATGAAGTAAAATTGCAAATAGTAAAACGAAATTTTTGGGGCGAGACACTTAGCTTTATTTATATCGTAATGGAGGAAGTACATTGTTCGGCTGAGTAGCCTTATTGAAAGTAAAGGGGTAGATAGCTAGGAGTAGAATCGTCGCAAGTGCGCGATGTTCCATGGGTTGGAGTATGCGACTCCAGACTCTACGTGCTTGAGGCGATAGGCGCCACCTGGGATAACTTCGGTGATGATGTAGGGTCCTTCCCATGGTGACTCGAATTTCTTCGGTCGTTCTTGCTTGAGTCGCAAGACGAGGTCTCCTTCGACGAAGGACCTTGGGCGCAGCCGGCGGCTGTGGTAGTTGCGGAGACTCTGCTGGTACACCGCTGATCGAGCTGCTGCTACGTCTCTTGCCTCGTCGAGTGTGTCAACGGCGTCTTCGAGTGCAGCCGTGGATTCGGATTCGCTGTAGGCGACGACCCGGGGGGCCTGATGGCGTACTTCGGCTGGTAGCACGACTTCGGCTCCGTGCACCATGAAGAACGACGTGTAGTCGGTGGAGCTGTTTGGCGTAGTGCGCAAACTCCATAGGACGGATGGTAGTTCTTCCGTCCAAGCTCCGGCCTTTCGCTCGAGTAGGCTCATGAGGCGCTTCTTGATTCCAGCGCCGATTAGGCCGTTGGCCTTTTCGACCTGTCCATTCGTTTGCGGGTGAGCCACTGAGGCGTATGTGATGTTGATCCCGAGGCCTTCGCAGAAGTCTAGGAATTCTTTGGAGATGAAGTTCGATCCATTGTCGGTGATGATGCTGTGCGGTACGCCGAACCTGTAGACAATGGATTCGAAAAACTTGACGGCGGTTTTGCCCTTTTGGTTGGTAACCGGCATGGCTTCGACCCACTTGGTGAATTTATCGACTGCGACCAGGAGGTAAACATGCCCCCTTTCGAGGACTTTGGCAGTTTGCCGATCATGTCGAGGCCCCATTGAGCAAAGGGCCAGGCTATAGGTATGGGCCTGAGCTCTAACCCGGGTGCATGTGGTTTGTCGGCGAACCTTTGGCACCCATGGCATCTTTGGACGATGTCCTTTGCATCGCTCATGGCCGTTGGCCAGTAGAATCCAGCTCGTAGAGCTTTGGCGACAAGGGAGCGGCTGCCTGCGTGATGGCCGCAGATGCCCTCGTGGATGTCTTGGAGGATGGTTTTCCCGTCACTGATGGTGACGCACCTTTGTAGTACACCCGTAATACTGCACTTGTACAGCTCTCCATTGATGATGGTGAAAGCTTTCGACCGGCGAGATATGCGTCGGGCATCCGTCGGGCTGTCAGGCAGTTCTCCGTTTATCAAGAACTGGAGGTACGGTCGTGTCCAAGTTTCTTCGACTGCCATGACCTGCATCAGGTTGACCATAGCGACCTCTGTGTCCAGTTTCTCGGGTCCTTCGTGTCCTTCGGGCAGCGTAGCCCCCGAGTGTTCTGCTTCTTCCGGTGATCGCTTGGGGAATTTCCGCTTGATGGATGGCACGCAGATCTGTTCGAGGAACACACCCGGTGGAACCTTTGCGCAGGTGGAGCCGATGTTGGCGAGTCTGTCGGCTTCCTCGTTGCTTTCTCTTCCAACGTGCCGAAGCTCGCAGCCGTCGAATTCTCCTTCGAGTGCGTTGTAGACTGCGCGGTACGCGATCATGTTTTCGGCGTGTGCGTCGCACTCGTTCATCGTTTGCTGGACGACGAGGTTGGAGTCACCGTAGATGACCAGGCGCATTGCGCCGAAGATCTTTGCCATCCTCATGCCGTGGATGAGGGCTTTGTATTCAGCCTCGTTGTTGGAAGCTCAGAATTTCATCCGGAGGATGTACTTCGTCTGGTCGCCCTGTGGGGAGGTCAGTATGACCCCGGCTCCTGCTCCAGCTTCGCGCTTGGAGCCGTCGAAGTGCATCGTCCATGACTGCGACATGTCTGGGGTGTCTGGCAGCTGCAGCTCCATCCAATGTATAAGGAAGTTCGGGAGGACTTGAGACTTGATTGCGAGTCGCTTCTCGTAGACGATGTCCAGGGGTGACAGCTCGATGCCCCACAGGGCCACACGTCCTTTGGCCTCTGGGTTATTCAGGATGCTGTTCAGGGGTGCTTCGTTGACGACCATCACATGGTGCTCCTGGAAGTAATGGCTCAGTCGTCGAGCCATCATGAACACGCCGTAGGCGAGTTTTTGGTAGTGAGGGTACCTCTGTTTTGTTGGCGTCAGTACCTCGCTGAGGTAGTAGATTAGGCGTTGGACCCCATGGGTCTTGCCTTCTTCGGGTCGTTCGACCACTAGCACGATGCTAACCACCTGGTGTGTGGCTGCTATGTACATCAGCAGAGGCTCGTGCTCCTTTGGCGTGACCAAAACGGGCGAGGTGGAGAGTAGCCGTTTGAGGCTTTCGAACGCGTCGTCGGCTTCGGGCGTCCATTCGAATTTATCTGCCTTGCGTAGCAGCTGGTAGAATGGCAGGGCTTTCTTGCCCATGCGGCTGATGAATCTGCTCAATGCCGCTATTCATCCTGCGAGTTGCTGGACACCCTTGAGGTTTTTCGGCTTCTCCATCGCCATGATGGCCCTGATTTTCTTCGGGTTCGCCTCAATCCCTCGCTGAGAGATGAAGTACCCAAGCAGCTGACCCGATGGGACGCCGAAGGCGCACTTTTCGGGGTTGAGCTTGATCTTGTAGCGATCGAGGTTATCGAACGTCTCGCGGAGATCGTCGATGAGCGTTCTCGCCTCCCTGGTTTTGATGACTATGTCGTCGACATAGACTTGGACGTTGCAACCGATCTGGCCCTTGAGGCATGCCTGCATGCATCGCTGGTACGTGGCACCTGCGTTCTTTAGCCCGAAGGGCATTGTGTTGTAACAGAACACTCCGAACGGTGCGATAAACGCCGTTTTCTCTTGATCTTCGACCTTGAGTCGAATCTGGTTGTAGCCTGAGTAGGCGTCGAGGAAGGACAGTTTCTCACATCCTGCGGTCGAATCGATGATCTGGTCGATCCGAGGAAGAGGGAAGTGGTCCTTTGGGCAGTGCTTGTTCAGCGACGTGAAGTCCACGCACATCCGCAGGATATCCGTGTCCTTGGGAACCATCACTGTATTTGCGAGCCATTCGCTTTCTTTGATCTCCCTGATGAAGTCTGCAGCGAGTAGCCTGTTTATTTCCTTCCCGATGGCTTCGGCCCGTGGCTCGGACAGTCGCCGGATGGACTGCTTGACGGGCTTGGTGTCTGGAAATACGTTGAGTGCGTGCTCGGCGAATTCCCTGGGAACTCCTGGCATGTCTGCAGGACACCAGGCGAAGATTTCTCAGCGCTCACGGAGGAATTCGACGAGCGCGCTTTCCTATGCGGGGCTGAGGTCGTTGGCGATCAGCGCCGTCTTGGAGGCATCCGTCGGATGGACCTGCACCTTCTTTGTGTTGACGGTGGAGTCGAAGGACATGTCAGGTGCGATTTGTCGTGCGACTGGGGGTGACCCATTGTCCGTCACCTCGCGGAGTCTTACGAGCTCCTCCTGCATGTCGAATGATTGGGAAATTCTGTTGAAATCCCTGTCGCATTGGTCCGATCGGGTGAAGCTCCCGTGGATTGTGATGCCGCCCTTTGGTCCTGGTATCTTGAGTAGCAGGTATGCGTAGTGTGGGACAGCCAAGAACCTTGCGAATGCTACACGCCCGAGGATGGCGTGGTATTGTGATGGCCAGTCCACCACTTCGAACTCAAGTCGCTCGAGTCGGAAGTTGTCCGGTTTGCCGAAGATGACGTCGAGCCATATTTTGCCCAGGGGGAATATGCCCTTTCCTAGGACGATGCCGTGGAACGTTGTGTCTGACTGTTCCAGGCTGCACTGCGGGATCCGCATTGCTGCTAGAGTACTTGCGAACATCAGTTTGATGCTGCTGCCGCCGTCCATGAAGACGCGGCTCATCTCGAAACCTCCGATCTGCGCCTCCAGCACCAGGGCAGCATGACCTGGGCGAGGGATCTGGCAAGGGTGATCCGAACGACTGAATGTGATGCAGGACTCCGATCCGCTGAGGTACTCAGGGATGGCGGGTGGAGTTGCCACGGCCAGGTTGATCTGTCGGGTGATTTTCTTCTGCACCCTATTCATGGGGCGTCCCTTCTGGATCATCAGTGCTCCTTTCGGCGGGGGATACCCGTTCCCAGCGTTGTTCTGTGCTGGTGCGACTGGTTGGTTCGGGCCTCCTACAGGTGGCGGTGGAGGAGCTCCATGCGCTATCTCACCTGGCGCGGGTGCGTTTCCGAATCCAGGAAGTGGAGCTTGCTGCCTCATCTGGACCATGCTTTCACTGAGTTTCTGGAACTCGTGGCAGTCCTTGAGCATGTGGCTTGCCTTCTTCTTGCCATCCTGCTTGTTGATGTAGAAGTGGATGGTGCATGGACCCGAAAGTTTTTCGTATGCTGAGGGTCCGTTATCGCGGTCGCGGCGCTGCCACGACTGTGCTGGGCGTCCTCCCTCGCGGAAGTTTCCTCCGCAGTATCCTCCGATGTTGCGGTTGGCGTCGTTGCGGCGCGTAGCCGGCCGCGACCATGTCGGGTCCATCGCGATCGTCATAGACGCGCGATCTTCTCTTGCTACAGCGCTCTCGTCGTCGGCAGTAGTCGTCCTCTTCTTCCGATTGTGCTCGGTGGATGGAATCTTCGCCGTCAGCCCACCTGTTGGCAATGTCCATGAGGTGGTCGAGTGTCTTGGGCTTGACGCGCCCGAGTTCCTCCTTGAAGTCTTAGCGTTTGACGCCATCCCTGAAGGCGTCGATGGCCCTCTCTTCGGAGATGTGCACTGCGGAGTTCTTGGTGTTGGACCAGCGTAGTATGTACGAGCAAATGGATTCGCCCGTTCGTTGAGTGCAGGCCCTCAACTCTTCGATTGAGGCAGGCCTCTTGCTGGTGCCCTTGAAGTTTCGGATGAAGTTGTAAGCTAGCTCATCCCAACTTCGGATGGACCCTGAAGATAGGCTGCTAAGCCAGATCCGGGCCGCTCCTGTCAGCTGCAGCTGAAGGCATTGCATGGCGGTTTCCTTGTTTCCGCCGTGCAATTTGACGGATGACAGGTGGTCGTTGATCCATGGCTTTGGGTACTGTGTGCCGTCGAATTTCGGAGTATCCGAAGGAAGTTTGAAATTTCATGGCATCCTTGTTCGTCGAACAGATCTGCCGAAGCATCGGGCTCCGCAGAGTTCTCCTTCGTCTTCGTCCATCTCGGATTCAGACGAGCATGCGCTCTTGGCTCGCTCTTTGTCGATTTTGCGCTGTGTGAGCGCGTCCCTGGCGTCGTAATCGCGGTTGCGGTGACGCGAACTCTTGTTCCTTCGAGGAAGGTCATGGTCCTCTCTTCGGATGAAGGGATGGGGCTGCGGTCGAACCTGACCGGAGCTTTCTTCTTTGGCTTCATAGGAGCTTCCTGGTGGAGCGCAGCTCCGACGAGTACGAGTCCGGTAAGTGCGGACTTGTGCATGGCTCTTTTTGGGTCCCCCTCCGGAGGTGGGTGGGCCGCAAGGTACGTTGTAGCTGCCATGATCGCAGCCTGCGGCGTTTTCGGGATGACGTTGCCGTCGGCGTCCATCTCCATGAAGGATGAGTGGAGGGTTCGGGTCACCTCACGGCGCTCCTTGGGTTCCATGTTCTCCATCCGAGAGCGGTGCTTGTTGCCTTGGTTGCCGTTCGAGCTGGAGCCGATGCCCATGGCGGAGAGCGCGGCTCGTCGCGCGCTGGACTCTGAGGCTGCTTGCTTGCGTTTGTCAAGCACCTCCTGCATCTTGACCTGCTTCTTGTGCTCCTCGATCAGGAGCAGATGTTAGGCCATCAGCAGATCCCGGGAGGAGTCTGCAGGCAGGACTATGTTGCCCGCCACGGTGTTGCGTGCCTGGGCCCATCCTTCTTTGCTAAGGCGGATGACGTGGCCGTTGTTGTCCCCTTCGGGTGGGGGGGGACTGGCTTCTTCTGTTCCCGCCATTTCGCTCTGGCGGGTTAGGTGTCGGGTTGGGCGGCGGGTTGGGTGTTTGCTGATCCCCGTCAGCCTGTATGACTACGGCACATTGGTAGCGCTCGTAGATTGGTCCGCTGCTACCGCAGCTTTTAGATCCGGAACCGTAGGTTCCTTCATCCGATGGCGGATCGCACGGATCGGAGTTGCAGCTGCTGCTGTCGTAGGAATCGTCTGTTGATGATGTTGTGCGTAGCACAGGGTGTGGGGTCCATGAAGCGGGCCTGATTGATGGTAGGGGCACCCGCTCAGGGAGGCGGAGGGTGCCAGTTTGCCCCACCTGGAAGCAGAAGCTCCCAAACAGGATTTCGAGTCCTTCACCTACGGGCTCGAAGTCCTTCATGGTGGCCGGTGAGTGGGCGGTGAAGTCGAAAGCGCCGAAGAGGAGGTGACTCTCCGTTGCCGCAGAGTTGTAGATCGATCGGGTTGGGACCGTCACGATCGCACAATCAGCGTCCCCAGTTCCCACAGACGGCGCCAATTGACGAGGTTTGATATCATCAATGCCCATTGTTATGGACTTGGGTTTTGGAGAAGATGGGGATGCTGGAGATCGTGGAACGGTTAGCAAACAAGCAACACGGGGACACACGGTTTACCCAGGTTCAGGCCCCCGGAGGGAAAACCCTACTCCTGCTTGTCTGCTCTTGATTATGGCGGAACCGAAGGTTACAGGGGTGCGCAGATGCAATCTGGCGTGGAGGTGTGTATGCGAAAGTATGAGGAGAAGATCTAGGTCGTGCCCTCCTAGCCTTTATATAGACTCAGGCAGGTCCCGGGCGTAGACCTAGTCGGTTACAGGTTCTAGGGTTTTACCCCTTTGAATTTTCTATCTACTCTAGTCTTGCTCTCCAAGGATCCGAAAGCGTCATGGGCCTTGGCCACCCGAAAATCTTCATGGGCCGGCGTATAATTGCCGTGGGTCTTCCTTGGGCTGGACCAGGTATGCTGAGATCATGTACCCGCGGGGTATAACCATGTCAGGCTGGTTGAGGTCGAATCCTCCCAGTATACTGTCAGCAACAAACCCTTGCAATTTTTTTAAAAAAAGTTTAGGCCGAAGCATAATGTGCTACATAAATGTGCTGCATGTAGTATTACCCTAATTTGCTACATTAATGTGCTAGATCACCCTAATTTGCTACAATGTAGCATCTCATGTGCCTAAACTTTTTCTGCACTGTAGCACATTGTCCATCAAAGCATGTTGTAATTTTTCTTTTGCTACAATGTAGCACCCTAATCTATTTTGAGGTTTTCCTGCCATCTGCCTAGCATGTTGCTACAATGTAGCACCCTAATCAATGCAGCAAAGCATGTTGTTTTCCTGCCATCTGCCTAGCAGCACCCTATTTTGCTACAATGTACAAGCCAATTAACTAGTATTTTGCCACATATGTAAGTATTTCCTGCTACCATGTAGCACAAACATGGACAACAATGGTGGAAACCTAATCTAGAGCTTACCGATGGTGCTGGAGGTTCTTCCTCAGGATTTTGATTGAAAAACACTGGAGGATTTGTGTGCTGGGTTAGATTAGGTTCCTGCGCTCGATTGGAGACATCGGCGTTGGCCGAATCGGAGCGCTGCCGGGTGAGAGGATTTGATCCCCCACTAGAAGCTACGATTGGCGGCGGTATAAGGTGGTGAGGCTGACCAGGAGGGGGTAGAGTATGGTCCCTCGAATATGGCTCATCTCCGGCGCCGGCGAATGAGATCGACGGCGCAGTCTCCTCCGTCGTCCTCACGAGCGCCCGCACGCGCGAGACTCCCAGGTTGCCTCTGTTTTGCTACTCTGAAGCGGTTTCTACTGTGACGTAGCAAAAGCGGGCGGGTGTTCCACTTGACGGTTCTATCAGATGGTTTAGAAGGTTTGATCGGACGGCTCTGGACCCGGGGGATCGGGGGCAAATATCCCCGGGGGACGCGTAGCGCTGAGGACACTACTACGCGTCCCCCGGAGGATCGGTGGTTTTCATCCCCCGGGTCCCCAGCCAACCACGTGTCCACCCTTCTATACCTAAAAACCCGCTTTTGCTACAAAACAATCACATTTGCTACAAATAGCCCCGCTTCTGCTACATGTAGCAGAAAACGGTTCGTTCCAAAAAAAATAACAAACATACTAGATCTTGCCGGAGAGTTCGCCGGAGACCTCGCCGGAGACCATGTAGAAAAAAATAAACTAATGTAGCAAAATCGACTTCGTCGGAGAATCGCCGGGAGATCTCGCCGGAGACCTCGCCGGATACCTCGTAGCAAGAAGTTTGCGCTATTGTAGCAAAATTAGAAAATAGATGTAGCAAAATGATTATGCTAATATAGCAAAAGCTGACTTCGCCGGAGACATCGCCGGAGCAAAAACTTGTAAGAAAAAATGCCATGTAACAGCGCCGCTCGCCGCAGGTAGCAACACCAGAACTCGTATTTAGCAGGGTCGGTCGCCATGTGTAGCAGGGCCTCTCGCCGAAGGTAGCAGCGCTGCTCACCGCGGGGTAGCAACGACCGTCGCCATAGGTAGCAACACCAGAAGCTGTATGTAGCATGTTCGGTCACCGTGTGTAGCATTGCCGCCATCCGCACATAGCAATGTTGCCAACGTTGGGGAGGAGCGCAGATTCTTGGGCGAAACCATGGGAGGTGGCGGCCTCTATGGTGCTAGGGCAGTAGCGGCCGGCGGCGCAAGGCAGTGAAGGGCGGCGAGCGCCATGGAGCTCGCATGGGGGAGATCACGTGATAGGACCCTTTCATGGCGGGATGAGCACGGGGCCAGTCGGCGCGAGGCGGTACGGGCGTGGGCGGGACGGATGAGTGTGCGGCGGCGTCGGGCAAAACGAGATGGGGGACGAACGGGTGCGACAACTTGATGGCCTGTACGTACGCCGACAGAGGAGAAGATGGTACCGCGCGCAAGCGGCATGGATGCGGGTCTCGCCGGAGAAGGGAGGGTGGAGGAGGACGCGGGGGCTCTGGCCGGCGAGGCGGAGGAGGACGTGGGGCTCCGACAGGCGGGGTGTGGGCCGATGGCGCTACCTCATACGGCCATGGCGTTAGGCTGGAAGGAATAAGAACACAGGAAGAAAGAGAATTGGGGAACGATAAGATGCGCTGAGCCCACCACTACACGAGCCGCGCTCGACGATGACCCGGGGGATAAATGTTACGGGATCCCGGGATATAGTATCCTTGTTCTATCTCTACCTCGCAGGCACGGAGTATTGTGAGACGCTTGAAGAAAATTACTAAGATAGAGGCCCCTCTGCTTCAATACAGCGTGTTTCCACCGTACTGTCCCAAGTGGTTCCGTTCCCCGCAAAAAAAATGGTTCTGTCCCCAGCTGACGCTGCTGCGGTAGGCTGTGCTGCAAAGCTCTGTCGTGCTGGAGAAGGAGCTGGACCTGATCATGTTCAGATGTTCTTCGATTTGGATCTGAGGTCATTTGTGCAAAAAGTGATGACCTGGGTGTAAATTTTATTTTTTCTGGTCCCTGATGTAAATTGTGTCTTGGCCGACGGGAACAAATGAATGCTTCTCGGTCCTTTGGGACTGACCCTGTTCAAAAGAAAAGAGAAACTTGCTTAGGAATTTGAAGATAAGGATCTTAGGCAGTTAGAGTGGGCCATGTCGAAACTCGTCAAGGCATCTATCTTTTTCAAAAAAAAAGTATGCCTTAGACATATTAAACGCAACTGGATTTATTAGGTGTAGCAAAGTGGCCCCCGTGTGAATGAAACTGGATCTCCCATGCATAGACCGAGAACAATATCAAAGACTTGTTGGGAAATTAATATCTCTCTCTCATACTCCACATGATATTGCATATGTTGTTAGTGTGTTAGACAATTTATGAATGATTATAGAACATGTCATATGGAGTTATAATTCGGATTAACAGATATCTAAAAGGGTGTCCACGTCGTGATTTTTTGTATTCGGCTAATGGAAATTTACAAGTGGGATGTTACATAGACATATGCAGACTGGGACAGTGCATTCGATGATGAGCGATCTACATCTGGTTACTATGCATTTGTTGGAGGGAATTTGGTAAATTGGCACAGCTAGAAGCATAGTCTAGTGGCGCATTTCACCGCTGAAGAATAATTCATATCGATGGCTCATAAGTTCTGGGATTGAGGATTCTCTTAATGAGATGTGATTGGTTGATTCAAAAGTTTTGATGTTGTATTGTGACAATAAAGCAACACTTGACATTTCAAATAACCATGTTCTATACAACTGCACGTAACATATTGAAATTGATACGCATTTCAAGGGAAGATGGACCAATGAATAATCTGCATGCCTTGTGTGAGTTCACCAAACCAACTTATAGATATTTTGACTAAAGATTTACCTAATAGATTATTTTATGTATTGTGTAGAAGGATGGGATTGTATGATGCATTGACCTATCTTGAGGGGTATCATTAAGTAATATAAGTATGTAACAATAGAAGGGCTAAAAAGAAAATTATGTAAATCCATTATAGGATAGGAAAGCGAGAAATATGAAGGTAGACGAGCTCAAACTCTAATAAGGCTTGGGAAACGAATTAACCTCTAGGTAACCCAAACTCCGATAACAACATAGGGTGCCCCCAACCAACCTCGGAGCAACCCTTTGTGAGACATGGTCTCTAAAATGGCACCTCAAAGGAGGAAACGACATGATCAAAACTGTTGCCACCCAATCCTCAAGATATGATCTGGGGTTTTGACCTTCGAGAACACCCATGGCTCAAAGAGGAAAGAGGACTTGAGACACAGAGTGACACCTCCAAGAAGTTCAGCGACACACAGAGAGTCACCGCCTGTGCTAAGAGGATATCGGTGCAGGATTTGTCAAGAAGGACATCTCCCTCTCACATGTTAGGATGAGTAGCTTTCATACCACGCTAACCTCACCGCCTCGACAACATCACAACATACACAAACCTAGGAGGAGGCTCGAAACTAGGTGTCGAAGGCTTGTTACATCCGGTAGACTTACCACGACAGAGCAGTACACATCACCGGGAGGCACTTGCATGGTTGTCCATGCTAGGAAAAAACACACCGAAAGAGCGTAGGGGGAGGAAGACGTGAATCATGCATGCACTACCCTGCACCATGTTAAGCTTCATGCACTAGCCAACACAACCAAAAGTTCGAACTGATGGAAAGGGCTAGTGCAATCCACTTATACACTTCAACACCCCCTCTCACGTGTGACGGGGAGAAGTCAGCACGTGCAACCGGAAGAGAGTGACGGCGCGCGAAACTCACATATGACTCAAGAGGCCTATACGTGGACACAGAGGGGTCAACAACAATTTTAGGATAAATTACGAAAGTCAGGACTCGAACTCGAGACCTTAGGCTTTGATACCATGTTAAGCTTCATGCACTAGCCAACGCAACCAAAAGTCCGAACTGATGGAAGGGCTAGTGCAATCCACTTATACACTTCAACACACCATACCACATAAGGATGAAAAAGGCAGGTCACTGATGAATCCCAATCGCTCTTGTCAACACCACTCATGCATCATCATGTCAGCGCCCGCATAGAGGGGTGATAGGTCACCGGATCTGGAGTATCCCCCCCCCCCCCCCCCCGCGTAGTGAGCCATCAGATAGACTCCTCTTGTGGCATCAAGGAAAATAAGCTATGGCTAGGGATTTTAGGGGCGACGGCTAGGTCGCCAACGCTTTTTTTAGGGTGGAAATCTCATACATTACTCATAGACAATGTTTACAACATCTTGCAAAGAAAGTTCAGCTAAAACAGCTGGCATAGGATTGAACCAGAGGTTACATAAACCTGAACTGCTATCCTGATGGGCAAGGGTGTGTGCCACGACATTGAGATTTCTCCTAGTATAATAAATAGAGCAAACTAGTAACATGCTTTTAGTTTCACAAATATCCTTGTAAATGCTCCAAAGCTGGGACTGGTTTGGGGAGATACTGTTAGAAGCATTCAATGCTAGAACATTGTTGTCAGACTGCAGATCTAGTTTAGTAATCTTCAATTCGGCCGATAGTTGCAGACCAGCCAAAATTTCTCTAGATTCTGCTTACTCGACATTTTACCAAGTTCAAATAGGGGTGTTCAGGGCAGCAAGGACAATGCTCTAATCGTTACGAGCTACAACACCGACAGCAGCTTTACCCGATTGATGAGAAAAGGTGGCATCAACATTCATCCTGGCAGTGCCATTGTTCAAAGGAGACCAGCCTCTTGTCTTAGTGCTCTTCCTGTAGATGTAGAGTTCACTAGCATTGACATTTAGGTAAATGGGAAATTTACTTGTGTCATCACACTGATTTTGGTAAGGATCCCATAGGACTGAAGCATAGGACAGTAAGAAATTAATAGAATTTGAGATGATTTCTTTGTCCTTATCATGGATAGTATTGCACCGAAGGTGCCAGGCCCTCCAAAGTAGTAGGAGGATCTGGACAACATGTTTCTTGCTGCAGCTGTCAAGGAGGACCAAAAGCTAATCGTTATCAACATGTATTCAGAAGGGAGATCCTAATGATCTCTCATCTTCTCCCTCAGGGCTCTAGATTTGGTATAAGCTACAGTGGTATGGTATCTATTTTCCTTGGCCATACCACACAGCTTACAAGTGCTCAAGGTTTCTAGAATTCTTCTTTGTTTATTTTTAGTCGTTGCAAGATTATCCTGAGTCGTCTGTCACCCAAAGATGTGCACTTTGGAAGGAACAGGGGCAAGCCACACAAAGTCCTAGATTGTCCCATCATTTCCTTTGGCCCCCTGTTTCCCGCAAACCACCTACCACCATTCTTCAGATTGTAAGACAATTTATAGGCACTTTTAATAGAGAAAGTATCATTCTGTTCATAATGCCACGCATGGAAGTCGTCACTAGGCTGAGAGGGTAGCTTGGTGTTCATAATACACTCCACATTCTCTGGATAGAAAATTTTCCTTACCAGATTTATATTCCAAATAGAGGACTCACTAGTTAGTAGTTGATTCACCCTTTGGATTCTAGTATTTGTCTTCCCAGCCCTTGGTTTCATGTTTAGGTCTCTTGGTAGTCAGTTATCCCGCCAAATATTAATCATTTCGCCATTCCCGGTCATCCATATTAGGCCCTCTTTTAGCAGCTCCAGCCCATGCTCAATGCCCCTCCAAGCCGGGGGGCGTCTTGGAGAAACACCGTGTCTAAGAAATTTCCTTATGTGTAGTAGACCGACTTTAGGAGCCTAGAGCATAAGCTATTGGGGTTTGATATAATCCTCCAGCATTGTCTAGCAAGCATGGCCTGATTTAACAATTTCATGTTCCTGAATTCTACACCACCGATGTCTAGCAAGCATGGTCGCCAACACTTTTATGAACCATCTCTTTTCACTAAGTACTTTCTTGAAAGGTTTTACATATAAAGGCACCCCATTTCAGCACATTTGGACTTTAGGGAGCTGGGCTTATTTGAGGAGGAAGCTGGGCTTATTCTGCAAGCAAATAGTTTGGTTTCGACACCAAAACATAGAGACGCTCATCATGCTAGTACGGAAGGATTCCCAAGGCCCTTCCATAGTCGACGACGTCGTCATATATCTCGTCTAGGGTCTTGTACCCGAATTCGAAACCTTCTCCGACGAGCTTTGCCGACGAAATAGAGACGCGAGGCTTCTCAGGGAGACCAGAGAACCTAAAAACAAACGGACACATAGGCATCATCAATGCACGAGGGTCAAAACTTCTCATGGCTAGAGAGATCCAAAAATCCAAAAGTAAAAAAAAATAGTTATTATAATTCAATAAAACAAAAAAAAGGTATGTCTAATTCTTAGTCGCAACTAGAAATGCTTGAGTTGCAATCACACTTGCAACTAAAAAGTCTCAGTTACAACCTAACTTCAGTTTCAGCCCCTATTACAACTGAAAGTACCACTTGCAACTCGAGATACACGAATAACGTTGTAAATCTAGTGGATTATAAGTTGACTGATTTTTAAATTAATTCTGAGTCGACTGAAGAATTATCAAACCCAAAAGGAAAAAAAGGGGACCGGTATTTTATTTCATTGCCCAAGCAAAATCACATTCAATCATTTAAATTTAATCATGGAATGAGTCCGTTGCAAAATTCAACCAATCTGGAGGAGGAGTTGGTACGCACCGGTCTGTCTTGACGTTGTACTGCGGGTACTTGGCGGCCAGGAAGCGGCCGAGCTCCAGGGCGGTGGTGTTGAGGCTGCAGCAGATGTACCTGCCACACGCCGCCTCCTCCTCGGCGAGGAAGATCTTGGCGCGGCAGAGGTCGTCGACGTGGACCATCGCGATCGAGCCGGACGCCCTCTGGATGAGTTCCAGGATGCGGATCCTCTCCTCGTCACCTGAAATCGTTCACCATATACGCACACCACGCGAGGCTCATTGCTCGAGGGATTGATCATTGATGAAGTTTCAAATGGTTTTGTCGTCGTTGCGTCTGTATTGCAGTTGTTGCAGGGCTCACCGGATAGCAGGGAGAGGACGTCGGGGACGCTGGTGCGGACCGTCGTCGCCGGCGCCGCGCCCACCACGACGACGGGGCACACGGTGACCAGGCTGATGCCCTTCTCCTGCGCGAACGCGCACGCCGCCTTCTCGACGAGCACCTTGGAGACGGCGTACGCCTGCAACGCCATACAAACACGGCGGTCGCGTGTCATCGTTTTATGAATCTCATCAGGATCAGGTAGATGATCGATGAAACGTGTGTATGTACCCAGCCAGTGGTCTGGTTGGCTCTGAGGAAATCGACGTCGGACCAGGACTCCTCGTCCAGGACATGGCCGTCGCCTTGCAGCAGAGGCCGGTCGGAGACGGCCGCCGCCGACGATGTCAGGACCACGCGCTTCACCGTCCCTGCCCTCACGCACGACCTCATCACGTTGATGGTCCCGTCGACGGCCAGCTCGATCACTTCCTTCTGCGATAAGCAAACGAACTCAGAACAGCACCGCGTGATCGTGCTATACCCCATCCCCATCTCAGAAATGCAAGTAAAAAGTTGTCCATAGTGTCTGGTTCTACAGTACAGTGTGACACAGTCGACAGTGTTTGTCTACCTCGGGGTTCTCTACGTTGAGGTTCATAGGAGCGGCGACGAGGAAGGCGTAGTCACAGCCAGCGACGGCGTCGTCGAAGCTGCCCTCGTCCTCCAGGTCGGCGCGGAAAACCTCCAAGGGGCCGAGCGCTTGCAAATCCTTGAGATGGGGGATCTTTTCCAAGTCGTCTGAGATCCCCCAAAAAAATCCCTCTGAGTTCTTGGCATATCATGCTCTGAGCTGAAAATAGAGTGATCTAGGAGGACGACGACAATCTAACCGGACTTTCTGACGGTCGTCTTCACGGCGTATCCCCTCTCCAGCAGCATCTTGACGAGCGCCGACCCGATGTACCCGTCCCCTCCGGTGACGCACGCCGTCTTCCTCCTCGTCGTGTCACCTCCTGCCACCGACTGCATCTCGCTGGCCGGCCACTACTGCTAGCTTCTCCTGGCAATTCTTGCACCTGATCGTGTTCGGTTCCCCTGGTGGAGTGGCGCTTTATGGGCGCTTGTGGCTGTCACGTATGTATCTGCACCGCATTATATATGACGCATACATATCTCGTGGCTGCTGCTGCTAAAGAAACGGTTCAAGACGGTCAAAATTTGGTCAACTAGGCCGCACCGCTTGCAAATACACTAGCGCCAAGAAGAGTGCATACTGCGTCAAAGATCATCACTATAAATGAAGCTTGCATATAAAATACTAGTATGACCATTTTGTTCAAGGGAAACGATTATGCCTCTATGGATGAATTAGTTCTGAACCTTGTACTACTTTGTTGTTCCATGAGTCGTTTGCTGCGGTTCTTTCATCAGCTACATTTTCAGGCATGGATGCAATGCAACTCGGCTTGTTGTAGCATTGTTCTATGGATCGCTTTAGGTAATTTAATTTTTAGATGGACAATGCGCACCGAGTAAACTGATTATTTCATCTATTATCTTGAAACAGGCTTTTGTTTCGCTTTATAAATAAAGCAAACTGTCAGGTTCACATAAACATCCAACCACCACAACCGGTCTCAGCCAATAGAAAAAAAAAAAAAGAGCACGTCCGCTAAGACCACAGTACAGCAAAGCCCAAAGCTAAAAAAAAAGAGGATGCAACCTAGAAGATACTCTAGCCACCAAGGGGAAGCTATCGTCACGAGCGAACCGGCGCCGAGAAGGGTATCGCCGCCGCCCTCAAGACCCGGAGTTGTGTAGGCTTGCGCTGCGCATAATAGAACACAATAGTGGATGGTAGTAATGATTTCAAAAGATACCAATTAAAGTCCTTTTGGATACTCTCTTGTCTTAAATTAAATGTCGAAAATTTGTCTAGATTCGCATATAAGTAGGACAACAAGATACGATGCAATGCTACGGTTATATCTAAAATCTTAGTTAATGCTAAAGATACAGTAGTAAGATACGGTGTATTGTGAGTGCATATATCGTTTTCTCTCTATTTAATCATCAGTAGCAAAATGTAGTAGTACTCGTACTAGCGTGTTTGGGTCTCAGTACAAAAATCCAAGAGAAGCAGAGAGACGTCGCTCGTTGGCGTGCGTTTGGACTGCGTAAAAAATATAGTTCTCCGCTTCCGACCCATACGGCCCACTGACGGCCGAACTAAAGCCCACGTTCCACTTCCGCAGCCCGCCCTAAAGAAATCCTCCCCTGCAGTTCGCGCACCAAACCCTCACCTCGCCGCCGCGGATGGCAGCACGCAGCACCGTCGCTCTCACCATTGCCCGCTTTGCAGATCGCACAGCGAGCACTTGGTACTTCTTCATCTCTCCCCGCCCCTCCCTCCCTCACTGATAGTATGGATTCTAATCTCTGCTCCTCCGCTCCGATCTGCAGATTCGGCGCTCCCTGTCTCCACGGACGGCGATGGCGCGGGGCCCCATGGAGAGGGCACTGATGAACTACGACCCGATGGCCAAGCTCACCGACGACATCCTCGTCGACATCATCTCGCGCCTGCCATACAAGTCCACCTGCTGCTGCAAGTGCGTCTCCACGCACTGGCGCGACCTCTTCTGGCACCCCGACCACCGCAAGAAGCTGCCCTGCCCCCTCGCCGGCTTCTTCCACGAAGGCTACAACAAGAACCGGTTCCCCAGTTCGGCTCGCTATTTCACCAACGTTTCAGGGGAAGGTGAGCCTCTCATCAACCCTGCCCTGTCCTTCCTGCCCAGATACGATAGCCTCGACATCTTGGACGGCTGCAATGGCCTCCTCCTCTGCCGCTGCTGGAAGCCGACTGATCCCAAGACACTGGATTACGTGGTGTGCAATCCCATCACCGAGAAGTGGGTGCTTGTGCCTGCCACCGAGTGGTCCAGCAAGGTGGACGTCGCTCGCCTCGGGTTCGAGCCGTCCGTCGCCTCCCACTTCTATGTGTTCGAGTTCATAGACGAGGAGGCCTGGGGTATACCTGAGTCCGAGCAAAGCGATTTCTTTGGGTGCATTGAGCAGCTGGCGATATACTCGTCTAAAACCGGAGTTTGGAGGCATCACAGCCTGAAATTTTTTGAATTTGAAGTACCCAAGAATTCAACAAGCATTTTCTTAAATGGGATCCTGCATTTCTCTATATCTTATCATATGATGGTAGCCATTGACGTTGAAGGAAGTGATTGGACGGTCGTTGGTATTCCTATGCCAGCAAAATATGAAGTTGAGCATGGTGATGCTATTTTTCTATCGCAGAGGCAGCTGTATGCCACAGACTGTACTGCTGGTTCTGGACTATCAGTCTGGGCTCTTGAGGACCTCGATAGAGAAAAGTGGACCTTGAAGCATAATGTCAGCCACTTGCAGCTGTTTGGGCCATGGTATTCAGCAGCTGCAAATCGTTTCAGTGTCGTCTCGTTCCACCCAGAACGCAATATGATTTTCATAGTTTTCGGGCATGACAACATACTAATGTCATATGAGATGGATTGCAGAAAGGCGTGTCTCATATGTAAACTTGGACAGGATTGTCAAGTTCAGTATGGCAAGACTCGTTATATTACATATGTTCCCTCGTTCTCGGATTCATGGCACTAAATGTCTTGCTTCCCTAATGCAGCTTCTGTTGATATTGCAGTTAGGTCTTGAGTACCAGCATAAACCATTATGAAGTTGCCATATATATCATAGCTGTTGTTGGTTCTTGAGTGCACTCATCAACCTGACTTTGTGCGGCTAGCTATTCAGTCGGCTTAGTAATTCCACCTGGGTGTGTGTACTTGTCCGTACTCATGGCTGTTCTGCAGCCCACACATTTGTAACACCCTACTACTTAAATGATGGATATTGTGATCTTCTTGTTGGCACATGATTTATGTCTTCAATATCTGGATTCTGTCATCTTCTTATTTCCCTCTTTGTGCATATTATATATGTGTGGCTGCATTTGGATTCTAATAATACTGTTAAGGATCTATAGTTTTTGAAGTTCATAGTGGATTTACGCCATTTCTTTCTAGTTTTTTAATTTAACTACACGATTAACTTACTGAGACAACAAACCCTTCACATTTGGAGTGAATGATGGGCTCCACCTGATAGCTGATGCCTTCTCTGTTTGCTGATTTCAAGTACTGAAGGATAGCTATCACAACTGTAGTAACATGTGGGTAGTATAGCAACTAGTAGTATTCTTGTAGACACCAATCAGCAATTCTGTCATTGGATTATCCAGTTATATTTCTTCAAGGCCTAACTTAACTCTGCGGTAATAAGTGAGACTTCATGATTTGGAGACGTTTCTCTTCAGTTTTGAGCAGGCAGTGGCAGTGATGTTCTTAGCTAGTTTTTTTTTTGTTCCGCATTTGAACCTTGGCATGGTGCCTACTCTATTTCCAAGAGTTCTGTTTTATGATTGGCCTGTTGAGTTCGACGGGTTGGCCACTGTGAGTGCCAAAACACTATAGAAACTCACGTTTATGCACTGGCATATATACTTGGTAGAAATTTAGTCTCGGATGTCCCTAAGAAGATGTCTACCAGTACCATGTATTCTAAATCTCAAGTGGCTTACCAAGATTTTCATCGGGTCAGTGCTGACTAACTAAACTAGCCAAAAGGTAGAAATTTGTTCTTAGAACGGAGCCTAGGGATGTAAACGGTGCCCCGTTTAATCCCGCATAATACCATTTATCAATACTTTAGTTTAATGGAATTTGTTTTTTCCGAAGAAATAAACTAACGAGTTGAATAAACGGGACTTGCGGCTGCCATTTACATCCCTAAGTCAGAGCCTGTTCGTGCTGACTCTACACTTGAATTTAGATGGAGCCTTCAACGATTCAACCAAGAATGGAGGATGGGGCTTTTGTATCAGGGACTTCCATCGCAATGTGCAAGGAACTGGGATTGGTTCATCTTCTGAGCCTCGTAGTTGCACTTCATGCTGAAAAACCATAGCTTGCCTGAAGGCTACCAAGTTCGCCGCTGATGCTGCAGTGCGGAAGATCATTATTGAAACTGATGCAAATTTCTTGTGATCATGATTTGGCTCCCTGACGAAGTGAAATTTCAACGTATCGCTAGTTTTTCAGATTTTAGAAGTTTGTTATTGTGATCGCATTTATAGTTCCATGGCGCATTACTTTTTTTTTTCAAGACTATATATGATGTACATGACCTTTTAACTCTTTGATGATCAGCGATTTAGCTGCAAGCCTGCAACAGCAGTTTGCTGTCCAAAAAAAAAACAATAGTTACAAGTTTCAGAGCCTGCAAGCCAAGACCGTAGTAAGAAGGAAGCCTGTCAAGCCCATCGGTCAGACTTGGGACTCTTTTTTCTCCACTCAATGATACTAACAGTTATTAGTGAAAGATCAAGAGCCTACAGAAAACATCATATGAGTCACTTGTAACTCATACATCGTATGTGACGAGCTCTGGCTGTTGTTTCGTCCACACATCTAAGATGAAGAATCAAAGACCGTTAAAAGAATCGGTATGTCTTGCCACAGTAAAATACTACAGGAAATAATAGGCTCCGTTGTTTCAAAAACAAATGCAAACAGAAACTTAAAAACGAGCTTGCTGTAAACTGCATATCAGGTGTAACAGATCAGATATGTTATCATTACAAGAGTCAAAATTTCGGCCACTAGGCCACAGCAATTGCAAAGAAGCAAACACAAGCCCAAATACAAGCCCTCATTTCCAGGCCTTCCGACCCCTGAATTGCTTTGCGGAGTGCTTGAATTTAAGTTTCTTCTCTTGGCGAGAACGCGCTGCCTTCGCTCTCTTTGCTGCGAGGGGCATCTTCTTCTGGTGTTGCTCGAGCCACCAGTCTAAGAGACAGCGAAAATAGTGTGATCAGACAAGGAATAAAAGATACATAAAACCCCCAGAAAAATTTGATAGGTAGCATACCTGGAAAGTTATGAAATTACATTTTCACAAGATACGAACATGCTAACCAAAGATAAAGGAAATAAGATTGTTTGGTTACCTTTTTCTGTTTGATAGCTGCTCTGGCCTGGTATTTTCCTCTATCCTCTCTTCCAGCTTTCACTAACTCTAATCTTTCTTCTTTCGACATCTTCCTTTTGACATGAGCCTGCATAAGCAGTTTTAACATCAGTCAGCTGTCTACGATTTTGTGTGCAAGGCGGGCGGGGTGGGAGTGAGAACACACCTCGAGATGCGATGGATCGACACGCTTCATGCTAAGCTGATCAGAAGATGGAAGCTTGAAGGTTACTGATCTTGTGTCACCCTTAGTTAGTCCATGTTGAACCAAAGCCAGCCTTGCTTCTTTCTTCGCCTGAAACTCAAACACTTTCAGTAAAATGTTCACCTAAAAGCAATTTTTGTCTTGGACACAAAAAAAGTTCTATAAAATGTACTATAGAACTTCACACAGCTTAACCCAGAAGTCTGAGTCACAATGCATAAGAGAAATGGAAAATTGAAAGCTATGAATTGTCTGAAATTCCCATACCTTCCGCTCTCTGATGAGCTTAAAATCTTCATCGGAGAAAATTCTACCAGCTTCATCTGTTGAAGTTTCAGCCTTCTTGGCTCCTGGCCTTTTCAGAGTTCGGAGGCTTGCATCGGCAGCATCGAGTTGTCCAATATAATCACTTAAATTCCTCTTCTGAACCTTCGAACTGCTATTCTTTGACTTATCCTCCTCATCACTGTCTTCAACCTGGTCCGAGCCTTCATTCTCGGAATCATCATTGAGCTTCTCATCCTCATCCTCGTCAGATACATCAGTATCACCATCCATGTCAGAGTCGTCTTCTATGTCATCCATATTATCATCACTATCATCCTCATCTACTTCCTCTGTATCATCTTGTTCCCAGATACTTCCTCTTCCCCTTTATGATCTTCATATGTGTTAAGATTGTTTGAGGAAACCTTCAAACTTTGTTGGGTATCATTTGTAGATGGCAACACTTCCTCATCATCGGAACCAAAAGCATCAGAGTCATCATCTGAACCTTCCCCTTCCGATGAAATGTCTTCATCTAGCAACTCAGCTCTAGGCACATCACTAGCAATAGTGGTTTCTCCAAATGCTTTCGGCCGAGTCGTTGGATTAATAGGACCGCCACGGTCTTTCTTGACTAACAACGAAGGGCAGATCTGAATTCAGATCAAAAGAAGGTTTAGCTAAGTGAGATATAAAACTATAAATGCCAAAAACAGAATAGAATCTGCAAGAAAAAAACTAACCTCCCTGAATAATGTGATAAGAGAGCGAACAACGATTGAAGTCAGAGCTTCTCCACTCTTTCCTAGTTTATGAGCTTCTTCTTGTTTGACACGCCCGGAGTTGGTAACTTCATGGGCCCCGTATTCATCGAGTTGTAGTAGGCTTCGTGAATCCTTAGCAGATCATCATATGGACCTCCTGTTGGGCCAAACCAGGTAGGCTAGAGGCTAGTGCATGTTGGGCATATCTATGTCACTAAGTATGAGGCCCTAATTGATGTTCATTTTGGTTCTTATTTGTTGCAGTGGCTCTGTATGATGTTCATTTTGTTGTTTTGTAGTTTTTGTGATATGCATGTGATCTCCTTTGCTTTCCGTTGCCTAATATACTATCTGCCTTGTGTACAGAGATGGCGAAGTGGTACATGGTGTACAAAGATTGGGTTTCAGGAGTCTACGACAGGTGGGAGGATTGTCTGAAAAAGTGAACAAGTTCAAAGGCAACAACTATAAAGGGTACAAGACTGGAGAGATGGCGGAAACTAGGTGGGAGAACCTGATGAAGGCCTTGATCGTGGTCCCCGTCTTGCTCACCGTCGTTGTGGTTCTACTTAGGTGATCGCACTTCATTTGTAATGTGATGACCAACTTGATACTCGATCGATCTCGGGACCTAAACTTGTGTAATAATCCGTCACTTATCGCTATATCGGATTCTAATTAATGTGATGAAATACAATTGTGTTTGGTCTTACCGTTGTCATATCTATACTGATGTGTAACTGTTATACATGTGTACAATATAATACATGTATAAATATGCAGACAACATATAAAAAATAAAATATGAAAATCTTACTAGTGCGTACCATAGATACAACCAGTGGTGTACCTGCTCAATATGCGCCACAGGTAATTTTACTTATCCGTGGTAGATCACTTATCAGTGGCGCACAGGCTGGCGCAGACACAAACCTACCAAAAAAAAGGGAAGATAATAAAAAGAGTGACTACAATTTCATAGAGGTGACTGGAATCTTACATAACTGACGGACACCACCTAAGAAATAATGAGTCACCTAAGCACAAAGAGACTAAAATATCACCCCAAAAAAGAAGTCACGGAAATGTTAGAATTTTAGATGCATATGTTTTGCCAGTTTATCTTAAACCGATGTAAATCCTAAAAGTAAACTAATATGCAATATATTGAAAAGTAGAGTGGTCACTGGAGATTGAACATAAAATATAAATGTCAGGCACAAGCATCACTCGAGGGTAGAAGATTCATTGATCAAGCGAGAGGCCATTGATTAGCACGCTTCCCAAGCTGTTTAAAGAGTTCTGATCAATCTAACACACCATGTGAGTATGCGACAATAAGCGGCAGTACCAATGAATAATTCTGTTGAATACATGTTAACAAAACATGAGAGGGCATTAGTGCCAGCACACAACCATGTTAACAGACCATTAATCTAGTGTCCCACTCGAGAGTCGAGACTCGGCTACAAAGACCGATTGTAGCTAGACAAGAAACACAAAAATAAGCCCAAACTAGCTAGGAAGATCGAGATCTAGCTTGTGCGAGAGTGAGTCATGGCGGACCTTGTGGTTGGTATGTCCAAGTCAGTGGTGGACGGGCTGCTATCCAAGACGCAGGCGCTTATCGATGAGGAGGGGAAGCTGCGGCAGAGCGTGGCGTGCAACCTATTGTTCATCAGTGGCGAATTCCAGATGATGGCGTAAGTTTCTTCAGAGATGGCGTAAGCGAAATAAGTATCAATTGCACAACATATTATTCTTTTATATTGCCTTGGATTCGCTAACTCATCTCTAAAAAAATCCGACACCACTATGTCTGCTGGGGCAAATTTGAACCCTTGGCTACAATAAAAAATTAAAATATAATCCTACGAAACAATATTCAGGGATATACATATTCAGGCACAAAAACAATCCTAAAATGTTATAGTTATAAATAACAAAAAACCCAAACAATATTCAGGAACATGCATGTTTATTTTTGACAAAAACAATAGGAAAGGCCCCTATTGTGCCATTATATTTTTTTAAAGAACTTTACAGGATGTCATAGTTCCCCGCCTTACATTCACAATGTGTCAAGCCATTCTTGCATCCCTTCCTTTAAACTAGGTTTAGCCCTATGAATAATAAGGGAGAAAGCTTCTCTAAATAAACATAAGCATATGATCAAAGTAGGGTTTATATCTCTAAAAATATAACCATTTCTCTGGTCCCAGATGCTCCAACAACCAGTGATAAGAATTTGCATGAGAAAATTGACGGTATATTTGTTGTTGGCATCAATGATCATTTGATAGATATCCATATCAGTATTCCATTCCATGCCAAGGGCCCACCAGAAACTTTGGCTAAAAGTGCATTCAAAAAGAGATGGAGTAGGGTTTCTTGTGGGCAAGTGTCAGATAGTACACAATCTTGGAATTCAACAAAGAAATTTTTTCTGGTCATCAGCTCCTTAGTGTTTAATCTCTTATTCAGTAATAGCCAGGCAAAGAATTTTTGTCTTGGGAGGTTGCATGATTCCATATATCCAGAATGGGTTTTGGTGTTGGGTGGGATCCGATCATGGCCTTGTAAACTTTCTTTGTACTAAAATACTCCCCCCATGGGAAGCTCCACGAGTCAAGTGTTCAGATGTGTTGTTTATGCTTAGTATGTCCTCCAGTAGCGAATTTAGCTCATCATGCGCAATAATGAAAAGAGGAAGTTGGAATAAATTATAGAAGTTGTTACCAGCAGCCTTAATTGCTTTATATATTGATAGATTTTCATCATTACAGAAGGAGAACACGTGAGGGTATTTGTCTTCAAAGCAGTTATTATTCCAAAGACCTTTCCATAGTAGCATCGTTAGGTACGTGCATGTAGAAACAACCTATGATCAAAAGCATGCATATACATATGCATCATATGAATCATTCAAAGATCATATAGCAGAAACAATTCAAAGATCATATAGTTCCATATAAGGATAAATAAGGGGCCTCATAATTTTTATACACTATGCAATAACAATTCAAAGATCATAGTTCATATGAATGTAGAATAAATCTAGGGGCCTCATAAGTTTTTTCAAAGACGTAGTAAGTGAACCAAATTACCAACAACACAACCTATATTGTTTGTGTATATTGCCTCAGGTTCACTTACCCGTCCCTAAAAAACCGACACCAACAAATGTGTGCCACCCCTGCAATCTTTTAGGAAAAATTTCAATCATCGGCCTCAGTAAGAAACTGAAATGTAATTCTTATACACTATGAATGCATGCAATAACAATTCAATATGATCATATGAATGTAGAATAAATCTGGGGGCCTCATAAGTTTTTTTTAGAGACGGCGTCAGCGGAGCAAAGTACCAACATCACATCCTCTATTGTAGTTGTGTATATTGCCTCAGGTTCACTCATCCGTCCTAAAAAAACCTGACACCAACAACAAAATGTGTGTCACCCCTGCAATCTTATGAGGCAAATTTCAATCATCAGCCTAAGTGAGAAATTGAAATGTAATTATTATACACTATATATAATAAATGCAATAACAAAGTATGATCACAATTTGTTGTGTGTGTATGTAGTAGCAGAAACAGTTCAAACATGGTAGTTCATATGTTTGTAGAATAAATCTGGGGTCTCATAAGTTTTTTAGAGATGGTGTTAGCGAACCAAACTACTAATTGCACAACTTATATTGTTGTACATTGCATCAGGTTCACTTACACCATCCCTAAAAAAATCTGGCACCATATGTGTCTCCCCCTTGCACTCTTTTTAGGAAAATTGAATCATTGGCTTTAGTAGGGAATAGAAACATAATGTTATATGCATGTTGTGTATCAAAATCAACACTCAGCTAGCAATACCTAAAAACCCTAAAAGCAAATGTTACAGATCGATTAAAACAACGAGAAGCCTAGCAAATGTATATTTACTAGATGGGAGATGGGTAGATCTAATCAAATCTCTAAAACAATCGATGGTTCAAACCACATATATTCCCTACATCAAGAGCAAATAAATTTATAGACGGTTGAGCAACTCCTACATATGAACAGTGAAATCTACTGTTGCGACTAAGAGAATCTAGCTATAAAAGTAGTACCTTGGATGCCTCATCGAAGACCTCCTCCTCGAACTTGTTGCTATCCGCTATTGTTTCAAGGATTTGTTCGTGGAGGATGGGGTCGTTAATGTAGAGCACCGTGTTGCCTCCGCCTACCGCCGCATGTCCCTCCTACAGATCTACCACTGGCACCACGACACCACAATGTTGTCTGCCACCTGCTGCTCGACGGTGATGGTGACTGCTGGTTGCATGGAGCCCAAAGCCTCCTCGACGGCGCGGCGACGAGCAGCGTGCGTGCCCGGAGGCGCCTCCGCCTGCTTAGTGACGACCGAGCCATCTGCTGCTGCGTCTCCAACTGGCTTCACCTCTGGCTCGTCGTCATGTGTACACTTCATGGCGCAACTAGGGAGGGTGGTGGTGCAAGCGAAGGATCTTCGGCGCGCGCGAAAGTTGAAGATTGGGGTTATGTGACTAGACAGATTGGGGGGAAATAACATTAGTCGTGGAAGAAGAAAGCCGAACGGGTTTATATACGCGGGACCGTTCGTAGTCCTCGAATGGAACGTGTGATTGTGGACGTGTGTGGGTGGGGATGCGGGACCGTTCTTAGCTACTGCACGATCTCCACTTTCTAAAATCATTAACAACACGCGCACTGATAGCTGGGGACAGCCATGGGTCGCGATGAAATCCATGACGAATTAAGCAGGAGACGAAACAACGAATTGGGCTTCAGGGCCCAGGATGAAAAATGCTACCAAATCCGCCTCGACGAACCAAGGAACATCATGGAAAATTGGGCTAGAGGGCCTTCGAGGCAGTTGTGACAAAACGAGCAAGAACATCAGGCATCCACGACGTTTTTACTACGCATCATAAAAGAAACTTCATGGACCGTCTAGATTCTTGTAGTGGAGGGTCGTTGCGATGTTCTGTTGTTGTGCAGAGGCGAGTCCTTTGATGCCGAGAAAGAGACGATCTTGTCCGGCTATGACACAGCTTATGTAACGACGCGACGTGTCCCCACGCGTCGTCATGGTGCTCCTTGGCAGCGGCGATCGGTCTCGGCCGAGGGTTGGCTCGCAAGGAGTGAGGCAACGGTGACGCCTCTCATAGAGACAAGCCAGAACATGGGGGTTCGGTCGGTGATTATGAGGGACGGTATTCCACGAAGTCGCAAGTGGACGGTGATGTTGGACTAGGCGCAACAACATGGCAGTGGGGCTAATTTGGCATGATCAGAGCCTGCAGGTGTTCAGGTATGATCTTTTCCTAATCGGCCCTGCTACTACGTCCGGACGACGACCATCTCATGTGATGGAGGAGGTTTCCCCTCCCCTGGGATACCATGTGACCTGATGGCTGTGGGCGATGGTGCTGCCATGCCCTGTCAATTCCATCGTCTTTGCAGTGTGTTGGTCAAGCCATGGGCTTGAAATCGTGGATGTTGGGGCGGTGGCTCCGAAAGGTGGACTGCACAGACATCTCTACATCGAGTGACGTGGTGGTGGTGGAGGTATCTATCTCTTCAGTCATGGGGATGGCGTGGAGCGGATAATGGGTGATCCTTGTGTTGGCGTTGCTTTGGCTTTGGCAGCTCCCAGATTGCGTTTTGAAGACCTAACTCGGAGACACCGGGCGACTGAGCTCTTGGAAGCGATGCGAGGATTTTTTTCTGGGAGAAAGCTTAGCGCTTCAGCGCCAATAGCCACGATTCCTGCAGGTGTCATAACCCTCTTGGGGCGTCGTTGCGGCTAACCTCCTCGTGTTATGGCTCCGGGGTGAACCCTTGACCTTGCGGTCTCGACAGCGGCGACGCAGTTTGTCGTTACCCTTTTGGGGGCATTGTCATGAAGCCCCGAATTTACTCGGCTGCATTTCGGTGTCTTTGGTGGCAAGTTTTGGTTATTTTTTTTAGTTTATCTTCTTTGCAAGAGGTTCTCCTCACCGCCTTGTATTGGTTCGGCCGTTGTGTCTTTATTTATAAAGCAGGATGAAAGCCGAGAAGGAGGAGGTTCCTCAGGGAATCCCACATGATCAACCCCATCACCAGCATGTGGCGACATCTGCGAGGGCATATTTAGGTCGGGGACGCTCTCAACCTACGGGTTCACAGTCACCTTAGATGGGATCTTCAAGTTGTTGGGCGGTGCCATCGAAAATCCTACCAAGCGTTTGCGATCTTGCCAAATCCCATGGTCGAAGACAACTTTTTATCTTCTTTAGAGACTGTATCCTTCACAAACTCTGAATCCTGACGTGAGAATCAAGATCTACTCAGACTCTTAGACTAGCCCTAATGGTGCTATTATAGGTGCTATCATGCATTACATGCATGTAAAATGCTCATGTGTCACTATAATTAATAATAATAGTGATTGTGTTAGTATTATAGGTAGATTTGGTATCATAGCATGTAGAACTAGAAAAACTAATCTCAAATACTCCCTCCATCCTAAGGCTTAAGGCCTATATTTTTTTCGAAAAGTAAAGCCATGAAAAGTTTGACCAAACTTTTAGAAAAAACTATCAAAAATATTATATTATGTAGATACCATATGAAAATATGTTTCATGATGTATGAAAGGATATGAATTACTTGTTGTAAATATTAAAAAATTTCTCTTAAAACTTGGTCAAACTTGAGATAGTTTGACTTCTGAAAAAAATAGACCTTAAGCCTTGGGACGTAGATAGTAAATCTTGTATATAATTTTACATTAAGATTCCATAAAAAAATACACTAAGACTATGATACTACTGCATGCATGTATATGATATTATGCATTATAAAGATGGTATCACATACTAGTATCATATACATAATACTACTATACACTATAGGAATTTTTTCTTTGCCGTGTAACAGTCCATACACCGCAAAGCCCCGAAAAAACACGGCAAAGACCGCATGGTAAAGATCGGGCCAGCAAAGGAGTCTTTGTCGTGTAAGACTACACAGCAAAGACCGCACGGTAAAGATCAGGCCAGCAAAGGAGTCTTTGCCGTGTGCCTAACACGGCGAAGGCTTTTCCGTGTGCCAGGCACCCCTGCATGGCACACAAAAGTAGCTTGACGCCGCCCCGAGCGAGACGGCGCCGTGACAATGGGTCCCATCACGCCTTTGCCGTGTGTTTTGCGAGTGGGTCCCATTGGTCGAGTTTTCCATGCGTCGATCGTCGCCGTGCATCTGTCTTTTGTCGTGACGGACTCTTTGTCGTGTACTGTGCATGGCAAAGTCTTTGTCGTGTGTTTTCCGTGGCTCCTTTGCCGTGTGTTTTTCTAGAGCCCTTTGCCGTGTGTGTGGAGACAAACTACATGGCAAAGACTCGTCAATACACATAAAAAACGCCGCCGCCGCCGGTTTGCACGGCAGGGCCTGCACCACGCACAGCCTGCAATCTGTGGCCGTGATGTCCTTCGGCGGCGACACGGGACATGCTAGAAGGCCTTGGTCTGGTCTGGTCTGGCCCGCGTCAGCGATGCCAGGGAAGGAAGGGAGCAAGAGGCGAACGGCCAGCTCGATGATGAGCAACGAGCCACAGAGGTCGGTTGTGACTGTGGGTTGGAGCACGGGAAGGTAGCAAGATGGCCAGCGAGAAGATGGAGCCGGCTAGGCCGACGGCCACGGCGCGGTCTCTGGGAAGCACGGAGGGTGCCACGGAGCTCGTGGTTGCGGCCGAGCACGGAGGGGACGAGTGAAGGGAATATGCCCTGAGAGACAATAATAAAGTGGTTATTATGTATATTCCAAGTATATGATAGATGTTTATTTTACATGCTATAATTGTATTAATACGGAAACGTTAATACATGTGTGTTTAATAAATAAACAGAAAGTTCATAGTTATGCCTCTCTCATAAACTAGCTCGTTGATTAACAAGATGATCAAGGTTTCCTGATCATGGACATTGGATGTTGTTAATAACAAGGTCACAACATTATTATAATGGTATGATGAACATTCATCCGGAGTATAGCATTACGATCAAAGTCATTGAGTTTATATTTCTATAACATCATACGAAGTGATCCTAATCCTTAGACCATGAGATCATGTCAATCACTAACACCGGAAGAGTATCTTGATAACATCAAACATCACACCGTAACAGGGTGATTATAAAGATGGGTTCCGTACTACTAAAGTGTTATGTTGAGGGCCATGGATCGAGAGTGGATTTTTTTCATCCTGATGACGGATAGATATACTCTGGGCCCTCTTGGTGATATCACATTGATTAGCTTGCAAGCAAGTGATTTGATCACTGGAATATTATATCACGAGAACCAGAAAAGAGTGCATGTCAGTAACGAGATAAAACTAGGTATGAGATACTGATGATCGAATCTCGTACATGTAATATATCGCGAAACAAAGAGATTAAGATACTAACATAAAAGGTTCTCGCGATCACAAGAAAGTCATCGCTGAATATGTGAGATTCAGTATGGGTCTCCAGATCCCGCTTCTGATTATTGATCTGAGAGGGGTCTCGATCATGTCCGCATTATTCGCGAACCGTAGGGTGACACACTTAAGAGACACCGACATCCATTTGGAGCACAAGTTTAATGCCAGATAGAATAACAAGCTCAGGAATTTATTCGGGTTTTCGGGTAAAATTGTAGAAAGTGTTTTTGCATGTGAAATGAAATACTAGCAAGGGGTTATATGTGAATGTTTGTCATTGAAATAATTGATAAAATTCTGAATAAATAAAAGGAGTTTTATTTAATGAGAGTTTGCATTAAATTTGGTGGAAATTTAATAGGAATTTGAGTGGGTTTTTGAGTGGAGGGAATTGAAAGGAATTTTTGTGAGTGGAGTGTCCACCCACATGAATGAGGGGAGGGAAAGGGGGCAGCCCCATGCGCCGGCCACCCCCTTGGGGTTTCCCCCCTCTCCTATAAAAGGAGCCCCCTCCTCACTTCTCACTCACACATCCTCGTGAAGGATCTCTCTCCCCCTCTAGTATTTATCCCCCATGGTCTCGGACTAGCAAGATATATGTTCCTGGTGGCTATTCGGCAAGAAAGAGTTGTGCTTCTGCTACATTGCTGGAGCGAGGAGGCGAAGGTTGCTCGGTGACTCGGATGTGTGTGCGAGCACGGATGCGCCGCTAAGTTGCGGTGCTAAGGACTTCCTCTCGATCTTGAGATCGGCAAGAGATCGTCTACATCAACCACGAGTTTGAACTCGTTAAGCTTTGTCGGTCTTCAAGGGTATATTATCTATGGATATACATCCGCCCAATGTTTGTATCTAGTAGATATATCTTGGTACATAGTTGTTCCCATCGTAGGAATTTTTTGTTTTCTATGCTGCGAACCCTACAGCGGTATCAGAGCCGGATCTATGCGTAGATGTTTTACATGGGTAGTACACATATGAGTATGTGGGCGATGATGATCATGTTATTACTTCTTAGTTGTATTTTAGATATTGGTGGCATAGTGGGATGAAGCGGCCCGGACAAACCTTACATGTCCTCGCACATGAGACATGTTCCACGCTTGACATGCAACTAGTTTTGCATAAGTGGATAGCGGGTGTCTGTCTCTCCTACTATAGTCAATATCTAATTTGCAACAAGTTGTCAACAATTTGGTTATCCTCGTTGTGGTTCATGTTCATAGGAAGAACGATTCTATCTTTGAAAGCCCTAAGCCACGTAAAACTTGCAATGGATAAATTATAGGCGTCTAGTTTAGATTGTTGCTAGGATAGTGTCATGATATGGTGATGTTGTAAGTAGAAGTATAAGTCGATACTATTACAACATGCATAACGTGTAAGTTGCATAGACCTTGGCCTTACACATAGAGGTATGATAGTGATCATACCACGATGCACATGATGGAGATCAAGTGCAAGGACCATATCATTTCACTTATAAACATGTGATGTTTGATTGCATCTTATATTACTTGTTTGGCATTTTATTAGCATAATAAGATGATCCCTCATTTAAATATCAAGATAAGAATGTGTTCTTCCTTAAGTTTGCACCGATTATGTTTCGTCGCTCCAAGACATCACGTGATGATCGGGTGTTCTTGGATCCACGACCATATTCCGGGTGTAAGACAGTTACACAAGCAAATACTAAGGTTCTTACTTGGCGAGCCTAGCATGTACAGACATGGCCTAGGAACACGGACCGAAAGGTTAAGCATGAGTCATATGGTAGATATGATGCCCATTTGATGCTCGCCTTTGAAGCTACACCGACTCACGTGATGATCGGACTTGGTGTAGTGGATTTGGTTCATGTAATCACCAAAAAGGCACGAGGGATGTCGTTTTTGAGTGGGAGTTCATTCTTAATGTGGATTTGGTTCATGTAATCTATCATAAACTTAGTCTAAACTTTACAAATTCTGTTGTAGATGGCACCACCTGCTTTTATTTTCAATGTGTTCATGGAGAAAGAGAAACTTGCAACAAACGGTAGCAACTTTACCGAATGGGCCATGAATTTGAGGATTCTCCTCTCTGCTGCACAAAATCAATATGTGCTAGAAGCACCGCTAGGCCCCCCACCGTTCGATGATGCCCCTTGCAAGGAGAAGAATGTCTATCAGACTCGTCAGGAGGACCAAAACTTAGTTCATTGCGGCATATTGTACGGGATAGAGCCAGAACTTCGAAAGCGTTTCGAAAACGCCAATGCATTTGATACGATGGGTGAGTTGAAAATGATTTTAGACACACATGCTGCTATAGAGAGATACAACGCTTCATAAAAGTTCTTTAGTTGCATGATGGAAGAGAAAAGCTCTGTAAGTGAGCATGTGCTCAAGATGTCGGGTTACACCGATAAGCTTGTGTCCTTGGGAATAACGATTCCCATTGACTTAGGCATCCATCCTGTTCTGCAGTCTCTGCCACCTAGCTATAAGAGCTTCGTGATGAACTATAATATGCAATGCATGAAGAAGTGATGACCCACAAGTATAGGGGGTGTATCGTAGTACTTTCGATAAATAGGAGTGTCGATTCCAACAAGGAGCAGAAGGTGCTGAACAGTGGTATGGAGCAGGAAATCCCTATGAATACTTAGCAAATGGGTTTGTAGTGGTTTTCTGATAAGGCAACAAAGCAAAGAGCAAGTAACAAAGGTAACGAACAAACGGAGCAAGTGGCCCAATCCTTTCTTAGCTAAGGACAAGCCGGTGGAAATACTTATAAGGACCAAACATTCTCGAGGACACATGGGAATTCTGTGAAGTGCTTTCGCTTCAAATAGCTGAGTACTCCTCTCTGGTGTTTGTAAGTGTTATGTGGGTGAACCTGTGCTAACACACCGACCTTACTTGGACTAATACATACTTGTGATTAAACCCCCTACAAACATCCGTAACTATAGGAAAGTAATTAAGGTATAAATCTAACCACGGCCTTAAACTCTGAGATCCTACGCTCCCTTGTGCAAAGGTGTCCTAATGGGGGTTTAGGTTTCTATCACTCCGGCAACCCCACAATTAGTAGCCAAATACACAATGCACTCCCCTAGGCCCATAAATGGTGAAGTGTCATGTAGTCGACGTTCACATGACACCACTAGAAGAATATCACCACAACTTAAATACTAAACCATTGAATAATAACTTATCACAGATTCCCTACTAACAACATGACTTCTCCCATGTCCTCAAGAACTAAACGAACTACTCACAAGAAAGCATATGGATCAAGATCAAATATGATATGGTAATGGATAACAATCTGAACATAAACAATAATCCAATGGTTCCACTCACAAGCATCAACTACAATATTTATTAACACCGGGAAAGTTTCCCCTAATGAACTAAAGCAAGATCCAGCACAATTGTTACAGCAGGATGGAGTGGTGATGATGGTGCTGATGGAGATGATGGTGTGGATGATGATGATGATGATCCCGATGAAGCCTAGCTTGATGATGGTGTTGATGGCGATGGTCTCTCCTCTCTGGGAAGGAATTCCCTTGGCTGAAATCTGTCTGCCGGAGAGATCTTTCTCTCTCGGTGTTTTCCGCCCCCTAGAGGCCGCGGAACTCTATCTGTGGTCGCCCCCTGAGACTTAGGGTTCTGTAGGAAAGATATAGGCGAAGGGGGAGAGTAGGAGGCCGGGCAGGTGGGCCACACCGGCCCTAGGAGCGGCCCAGGGTGGGCCCGCGCCTAGGGGGTGGGCCCCCTGCGGCCCCTCTTCGCTCCTCCTTCTGGCTCCCTTCATCCTCTGGTAAAATAATATGTTTCCATATTTTTCTGGTATTTTTCTAATCTTCGCGAAATTGCACCAAAACGCCTTCTTTTCCATCAGAATCTAGACTCCGGCAGTCCATCCTCCAAGAATCATCCAACATGCATAAACAGATGAAAAAGCCATAAGTAATACCTCATAATAAGAAAAATATCAATGAATAGAGGTAAATTATGATATAGAAGGGTGATGCAAATTGGGCGTATCAACTCCCCCAAGCTTAGAATTCGCTTGTCCCCAAGCGAAAACTGAGCTCAGTAAACATGTCCACAGGTTTATGGAGTGAAGTGTCGATAAAAGAATACGAACAAGAAGCATCACACTTACCATTGCACAACTCATAGAAGAAAGCAACTCACCATTATATAACTTAGCTTGCAACCAAGCATAGCAGTCACAATAGAGATGCATAAAGATAAATTATAATTGGAATTGGCAAACTTGTTCTTGGTCAGAAAACACCTGGCAAACAGTTTCACAAAAAGCTTTTTGTAGAAGTTTCAAAACGGGAGCACTTTGCTCAAAAAGGTTTTTCACAAGTGAAGGCTTTCAAAGTAATACTCAATAGATAAGAGTTTTGTGCAAACAAGGAAAATAAAGAACATGATTGAATAAGTCACCATATGAATGCTTGAAACACAACAAATCAAATGCTTGCTTGAGATAGAGAGGAAATAGGTTTACTGACTCAGCTTGGAAGTGGGAGAAAGGTCCCTTCTTAGAGGGTAGCAGGGATTACAAGTCATAAAGAGCTTCCAAAAGATTATGGTACTTACTAGCTTTGAGCCCTCATTGCGCCTATCATAAGCATCTTGAGATGATTAAGGTTAAAGTGAACAAAGATGGAGTATATGCTTAACGAAATATAAGTTGGCAATCTCATGTCCCTTGAATATGAGGGCCACTCCTCATGCTACTCAACTTCAATCTTAGGCAAGTTTTTGTCATTGTAAGTACTTGCATATCATTGAGAACCGCTAACGGGGTACCCCTTGCACATGGTACAGGAGCTTTCCCATAACCAAAATGACAAGGCAAGCAGACAAAGAGCATATCAGCAATCTTTTTATTTACCATATGCATAGCTTTTTATTGAGGATGCTTCATAGATTGCTCATTATGGTGATGCTGCAAGTTTCCACCATGATTAGGCATGGCTTAGGCTAGTGGCCCAGGCGTTTCTCTAACACAAAATACAGACTTCATGGACTTACAAGTTCCCTCTTTATTTCACACCGTTGACATCCATAGACAAAAGAGCACGATATCAACTATGTACAGAGTACAAGTGCAATATTGCAAACGTTCCCCGTGACAGCACGGTTCTACTAATTCTAACATATAGATGCAAGCATATACAACTTCGATGTTCACAATGGTTCAAGTCTATTAAGGGCAAGTAAATAAGGTGTGCCATCAAGTTCGTGAGAGCTTTACTAACTAGTTTTCACATAAAAAATACTTTTTAATTCGAAAGGTAGATGAAGCTTGAGAATTTGCTTGGAATAGCAAAAGCTACTAGGTAGATATGGTGGACACAAATGGAAAAATATTTTTGGTTCAAAGGGGTTTAGAAACACGAGAAGTATGCCTTCTCAAAACAGGTTTTTGGCTAGCAAGGCTGGGTAGCAAGCAAGAAAGTTAAAAGAAACAAGCAAACATACAAGTAATAAAGCCAAACATGCAATATTCCTTGAAGACACAAAAGAATCTTAAATAAATAATACTAAGCTTATGAGCCAACAAGAAAGAAAACAAATGATACCAAATACCTGTAAGATTTTTTATTTCTCTTTTTCTTTCAAACCTCAAAAATTGTTGCTACTAACCAGAACTCGGTTTGCCAAAACCAATTTAGAGTTCCTTGATGCTCCCAAAGTGATGCCAATACTGATCAACAAGATCCATCATATAATAGAGATTGCAAACTAAAATAAGAAGTGCAAAAAGTAAAAGATGAGACTTCTCATTAATATTCAATAAAGGCACTCACACCAAGGGATACATGGATAATCAACTAAAGGAGAGATACTTCCACATGCAAACCAAACTATAAGATAACCTCTCTACCACAGATATGAATCCACTAAAAAGGTAAAAGATAAAAGATAAAGGTGGTGATACCGCGACACTCCCCCAAGCTTGGAACAAGCCAAGGGGATGCCAAACCTGTTTTTTTTTTGGTGGTGGTGGTGTTCTATTGATAAGCTCTTCAATAAGTTTCTTCAAGTCCTCCATATCGAAGGTCAGAGTACGAATTAACTCCGAATTATGCTCAATGCAGCTCATGATCAACTCAGACCGAGGATCCTAGTTCTTGTTATTCTTTCTCCATTCTTCCAAATTAGAGTGTTTCTTCCCTGCACGGTTAGAACAAGGGGTACTAGGAGGAAGTGTGCGTGGAGGGAGGATATGACGTGGAGTTCCCCCTCCTATAGACATCCATGCTGTCCTCCTAAGCTTGGTAGGTCGTGCCACCAAACCAATGCTTGCGACGGTAGCGTGGGTTTCCGGATTCTTGTCCTCCTCCATGTCTCCTTCATACCCTACAAAAATCTCCTCCTCCTTGGGGACTTGAGGGTCTTCTTCCTCGAGCTTCTTGCCTTTGTTGTTGGCGGAGGCCATGGCGCTCTAAACTTGAGAAGATTTCCTGACAGAAACAGATCGAAACAAAAACACAACGAGAACATGATGCACGAACCTCGGTGGATCCGGGGGGTTATATATTACGAAGTTTCAATGCATAAGGAAGGTTTTGACACGGAAAAGAGGCGGAGACGGAGTTCGAGGGTGGAACACCCCCTCCAGGCGTGGCCCGCGCCTGGGGTGGGTTTGTCCACCCCGGACTTCGCTTCCTCCTCTGTTCTGTCTCGTAGTCTTCCTTATGTATTAAAAACATCAAAAATATAAAAATATTTGAGTTTCACAAACCTTCTGTTTTCACCACTTTTACCTATTCAAAGACGAACTCTACAGATTCTGGTGTTTGGCTTCTCATAAATTCTTCTGGAGTCGTCATTCGAATAACATCCACATCTTCATTATAAGAATCTCTAGAAATATAGTGTTTTAGTCTTTGCCCATTAACCACCTGTATTGTGTCATCCTTCAGAGAAGAGATTTTGATGGCACCTGAGCGGTATACTTCCTTGATAACAAAAGGTCCTTCCCATTTTGAGAGTAGTTTTCCTGCAAAAAATCTGAGACGAGACCTATACAAAAGAACTTTCTCACCAACATGGAATTACCTTTTGAGAATTCTCCTATCATGCCATATTTTTACTTTTACCTTAAAGAGCTTAGCATTTTCGTAAGCTTCCCCTCTCCACTCATCTAGATTACTTAAATCGAGCAGTCTTTTCTCATCAACAAGTCTAAAATCTCTATTCAACTCTTTCACTGCCCAATAAGCTTTGTGTTCTAATTCTAAAGGCAAGTGACAAGCTTTCCCATAGACCATTTTGTAAGGAGACATCCCCATAGGGTTTTTATAAGCAGTTCTATAAGCCCACAAAGCGTCATTCAACTTTTTAGCCCAATTTTTTTATTTAATTTCCCTATTGGAAAGTTCTACTTGCCCACTAGTTTGGGGGTGATAAGCTGAAGCAATTATGTGGTTTACATCATACTTAGCGAGAGTTTTTATAAAACCCCCATGAATAAAATGAGAGCCTCCATCAGTCATGAGATATCTAGGCACACCAAACCTAGGAAAAATTACATCTTTAAGCATTTTCAAAGAGGTCTTACCATCAGCATTGTTTGTAGGTATGGCTTCCACCCACTTTGTAACATAGTCAACAGCAACAAGAATATGAGTATACCCCTTTGAAGGAGGAAAAGGCCCCATAAAGTCAAATCCCCAACAATCAAAAGGTTCAATAACAAGAGAATAATTCATAGGCATTTCATTGCGTCTAGAGATGTTACCTACTCGTTGGCATTCATCACATGATAAGACAAACTTCCTTGCATCTTTAAAAAGGGTAGGCCAATAAAATCCAAATTGTAAAACCTTTTGTGCGGTCCTATCCCCAGCGTGATGTCCTCCATAAGCACTACCATGAAATTTTCTCAATACCTCTTGTTGTTCAAACTCTGGAACACATCTTCACATAATGCCATCTACTCCTTCTTTATATAAGTGTGGGTCATCCCAAAAGTAATGCCTTAGATCATAAAAGAATTTCCTTCTTTGTTGAGCTGCAAAGGTTGGAGGCAAATACTTGGAAACAATAAAGTTAGCATAATCAGCATACCAAGGACTTTCATGTGGACTTACCCTTATTGCAGCTAACTGCTCATTTGGAAAACTATCATTAACAGGCAATGGGTCAAAAGAAATGTTTTCCAGACGAGATAAATTATTAGCAACAGGATTATCAGTACCTTTCCTATCCACAATATGCAGATCAAACTCTTGTAAAAGCAACACCCACCTTATAAGCCTAGGCTTAGCGTCCTTCTTTGTCATAAGGTACTTAATAGCAGCATGATCAGTATGAATAGTAACCTTAGAATCAACAACATAAGGTCTAAACTTATCACAAGCAAAGATTACAACTAAGAACTCTTTTTAAGTAGTAGCATAATTCCTTTGAGCAGCATCAAGAGTCTTGCTACCATAATGAATAACATTCAACTTCTTATCAACACGTTGTCCAAGGACAGCAACCACAGCAAAATCACTAGCATCACACATAATTTCAAAAGGTAAAATCCAATCAGGAGGTTGGACAATAGGAGCAGTTGTCAAAGCTTTCTTCAAAGTTTCAAAATCTTCCTTACAATCATCATCAAAAACAAAAGGTACATCTTTTTGAAGAAGATTAGTAAGGGGCTTTGCAATTTTGGAGAAATCTTTAATAAGCCTCCTATAAAAACCCGCATGACCAAGGATACTATGAATACCTTTGATATCTCTAGGATAAGGCATCTTCTCAATTGCTTCAATTTTGGCTCTGTCAACTTCAATGCCTATTTCAGAGATCTTGTGTCCAAGAACAATCCCTTCATTAACCATGAAATGGCATTTCTCCCAATTAAGAACAAGGTTGGTTTCTTCACATCTCTACAAAACTTTATCAAGGTTGTGCAAACAGTTATCAAAAGAAGTTCCATAGACGGAAAAATCTTCCATGAAAACCTCCACAATTTCTTCACAAAAACCATGAAAGATAGCAGACATACATCTCTGAAAGGTAGCAGGAGCATTGCATAAACCAAAAGGCATACGCCTATAAGCATAAGTACCATAATGACAAGTGAAAGTAGTTTTCTCTTGGTCTTGTGCTTTCAGAGCAATTTGAGAAAACCTAGAATAACCATCAAGAAAGCAAAAGTGAGTCTTTTTGGACAACCTCTCAAGCATTTGATCAATAAAGGGCAAAGGAAAACGATCTTTCTTAGTAACTTTATTAATCTTTCTAAAATCAATGCACATTCTATACCCAACCAGTACTCTTTGGGGTATAAGATCATTATCCTCATTAGGCACAACAGTTATTCCCCCTTTCTTGGGAACACAATGACCAGGGCTAACCCATTTATTATCAGCAATAGGATAAATAATACCAGCATCAAGGAGTTTTAATACCTCATTTATTACCACATCCTTCATCTTAGGATTTAGACGGTGTTGGTGCTCAACAACTGGTTTTGCATCTAGTTCTATATTAATAGCATGCTGACATATAGTAGGAGAAATCCCCTTTAAATCATCAAGAGTATAGCCCATAGCTCCTCGGTGTTTCTTCAATATCTCCAATAACCTTTCTTCTTCCTTTCCTGAAAGTTTAGAACTGATAATAACATGATATATTTTCTTATCATCAAGATAAGCATATTTAAGATCATCAGGTAAAGGTTTTAATTCGAAAACAGGATCCCCTTTAGGTGGTAGTGTGGTACCCAAAGCTTCCACCGGTAGATTATGCTTTAGCTGTTCCGGCTGACGAAGGAAAACCTCGTCAATCTCATTTCTTTCCTTCATGAAGACATCGCTTTCATGATCTTCCATATACTGCTGCAAGGCATTGTCAGGAGCAAGAGAAATAGCAGAAAGTTGTTCAACCCTGAAATCCTCATCAGGCAGTTCATTTTCATAAGGAGTTTTGGCAAATTTGGAAAAATTGAACTCATAAGACTCTCCAGCAAACTTAGTCAAAAAAAATTCCTTCCTACAGTCTATGATAGCCCCACAAGTATTTAGGAAGGGTCTACCAAAGATAATAGGATAGGTTTTAATAGGATGGTTTTACTAGATAATAGGATAGGTTGTACTCTCTCCGTCAAGAGACCAAAAGTTATATATAAGATTTCTATCCTTATGAATCTCACTGGGGGATAAAATTTAGAGTAAAAGAGAGATGCCATCTCCTCCCATTCCATGGATTGTCCATTATTCAGCAGCTTATACCATTCTTCAGCTCTCCCTTTCAAGGATATGGAGAGTAACTTCTTCTTCACCTGTTCAGTTGTGATACCTGCACACTTAAACAACCCGCATAATTCATGGATAAAAAGCAAGTGATCACCGGGATGGACGATTCCATCCCCAAAATAATAATTATCCATAACACGATCAACAATACTTGTAGGTATCTTAAAAGGATCTATCTCAACAGGAGGTGGTTCATCTACTACCCTAGCAGTGGTAGTAGTTTTCCCAAACAGAAAACCAAGTGGGTTATCCATATTGGAAACAAAGTAACAAGCAGTAACAAAAGCAATACTCACAGTAAAAGTTTCCCTTACCAGTTCCACTCTTCATAGCGCTTCACTCCCCGGCAACGGCGCCAAAAAATAGTCTTGATGACCCACAAGTATAGGGGTGTATCATAGTACTTTCGATAAATAGGAGTGTCGATCCCAACAAGGAGCAGAAGGTGTTGAACAGTGGTATGGAGCAGGAAATCCCTGTGAATACTTAGCAAATGGATTTTTAGTGGTTTTCTGATAAGGCAACAAAACAAAGAGCAAGTAACAAAGGTAACAAACAAACGGAGCAAGTGGCCCAATCCTTTCTTAGAAAAGGACAACCCGGTGGAAATACTTATAAGGACCAAACGTTCTCGAGGACACATGGGAATTCTATCAAGTGCTTTCGCTTCAAATAGCTGAGTACTCTTCTCTGGTGTTTATAAGTGTTGTGTGGGTGAACCTGTGCTAACATACCGACCTTACTTGGACTAATACATACTTGTGATTAAAACCCTTGAAACATCTGTAACTACATGAAAGCAATTAAGATATAAATCTAACCACGGCCTTAAACTCTGAGATCCTACGCTCCCTTGTGCAAAGGTGTCATAACGGGGGTTCAGGTTTCTGTCACTCCGGCAACCCCACAATTAGTAGCCAAATACACAATGCACTCCCCTAGGCCCATAAATGGTGAAGTGTCATGTATTCGACGTTCACATGACACCACTAGAAGAATAGCACCACAACTTAAATACTAAACCATTGAATAATAACTCATCACGGATTCACTACTAACAACATGACTTATCCCATGTCCTCAAGAACTAAACGAACTACTCACAAGACATCATATGGATCAAGATCAAATATGATATGGTAATGGATAACAATCTGAACATAAACAATAATCCAATGGTTCCACTCACAAGCATCAACTACAATAGTAATTAACACCGGGAAAGTTCCCCCTAATGAACTAAAGCAAGATCCAACACAATTGTTATAGCGGGATGGAGTGGTGATGATGGTGCTGATGGAGATGATGGTGTGGATGATGATGATCCTGATGAATCCTAGCTTCATGATGGTGTTGATGGCGACGGTCTCCCCTCCCCGGGAAAGAATTCCCCCGGCAGAAATCTATCTGCCAAAGAGATCTTTCTCTCTCGGTGTTTTCCGCCCCCCCCCCCCCCAGAGGCGGCGGAAATCTATCTGTGGTCACCCCCTGAGACTTACGGTTCCGTAGGGAAGATATAGGTGAAGGGGGAGAGTCGGTGGTCAGGCAGGTGGGCCACACCTGCCCTAGGCGCGGCCTAGGGTGGGCCCGCTCCTAGGGGGTGTGGGCCCCCTGTGTCCATCTTCGCTCCTCCTTCTGGCTCCCTTCATCCTCTGGTAAAATAATATGTTTCCATATTTTTCTGGTATTTTTCTGATCTTCGTGGAATTGCACCGAAACGCCTTCTTTTCCATCAGAATCCAGACTCCCGCGGTCCATCCTCCAATAATCTTCTAACATGCATAAACAAATTAAAAAGCCATAAGTAATACCTCATAATAAGACAAATATCAATGGATAGAGGTAAATTATGATATAGAAGGGTGATGCAAATTGGGCATATCAAGAACTCTCTCCCTGAGCTTCTGTCAATGCTTAAAACTGCAGAAGTGGAGATCAAGAAAGAACATCAAGTGTTGATGATCAATAAGAACACTGGTTTCAAGAAAGACAAGAAGGGAAACGGAATGGAAGTAAGGGAGGCAAGACGGTTGCCGTGCCTAAAAAGAAACCCCGAGTTGGCCCTAAGTCTGATACCGAGTGCTATTATTGTAAGGGGACTGGCCACTGGAAGCGCAACTGCCCCAAGTATTTGGCAGACAAGAAGGCCGGCAAGGCAAACAAAGGTATGTATGATATACATGTTATTTATGTGTATTTGACTAGTACTCGCAGTAGCACCTGGGTATTTGATACTGGTTCAGTTGCTAATATTTGTAACTCGAATCAGGGGCTGCGGAACAAGCGATCGCTAGCAAGGGGTGATGTCAGTATGCATGTCGGCAATGGATCAAGTGTTGATGTGATCGTCGTCGGAATGCTACCTCTCCACTTACCGTCGTGATTAGTAATAACTTGAATAATTGTTATCTGGTGCCAACACTGAGCATGAACATTGTATCTGGATCGTGTTTGATGCGAAGTGGTTATTCATTTAAATCCGAGAACAATGGTTGTTCTATTTATATGAATGAAATCTTTTATGGTCATGCACCGATGATGAATGGTTTATTTCTGTTGGATCTCGATAATAGTATTACACATATTCATAATGTTGATGCTAAAAGGATTAAACTTAATGATGATATATCCGCATATATGTGGCACTGTCGTCTAGGTCATATTGGCGTTAAACGCATGAAGAAGCTCCATTTGGATGGACTTTTGGAATCACTTGATTTTGAATCATTTGATACATGTGAGCCATGCCTTATGGGCAAGATGACTAGAACGCCATTTTCTGGTTCAATGGAACGGGCGACAGATTTATTAGAAATCATACATTCTGATGTATGTGGTCCAATGAGTGTGTCGGCGCGAGGTGGATATCGTTATTTTGTTACTTTCATGGATGATTTGAGTAGATACAGTTATATCTACTTGATGAAACACAAGTCTGAAACCTTTGAAAAGTTCAAGGAATTTCAGAGTGAAGTGGAAAATCATCATAATAGAAAGATCAAATTTCTACGGTTCGACCGTGGAGGAGAGTATCTAAGTTACAAGTTTAGCACTCATATGAAAGAGTGTGGAATTGTTTCACAACTCACACTAGCTAGAACACCACAACGAAATGGTGTGTCGGAACGTCGTAATCGTACTTTATTGGATATGGTTCGATCTATGATGTCTCTGATGGACTTGCCATTGTCATTTTGGGGTTATGCACTAGAAACTGTTGCATTCACTTTAAATAGGGCACCATATAAATCTGTTGAAAAGACACCGTATGAATTGTGGTTTGGAAACAAACCTAAGCTGCCATTTCTTAAAGTTTGAGGATGCGATGTTTATGTGAAGAAACTTCAACCTGATAAACTCGAACCCAAAGCGGAAAAATGCGTCTTCATAGGATACCCTAAGGAAACTATTGTGTATTCCTTCTATCACAGATCCGAGGGCAAGGTTTTTGTTGCCAAGACTGGATCCTTTCTAGAGAAAGAGTTTCTCGTGAAAGGCGTGAGTAGTCGGAAGGTAGAACTCGAAGAGGTTGTAGAACTTTCTCTTCATAGTATGGCGAGTAGCGCAGCGCCGGAAGTCGTTCCGGAGTTGGCTTCACCAATTGAAGAGGGAACTAATGATAATGATCATGAAACTCTGAAAGAGAGTACTTGATGCAGCCCGACCTACGGTCGTTACTACATCAAGGTCTCCAACTTACGCCAAGTCGTCATGGACTCCAAAGGTGAATCCGTTCCTCTATGCGAGCCCCCTTCCTGCCCTATTGAATGGTATGCTACTTCATACTCCGTCACATATGCATGATAGGTTCACACCGACCAGTACGGAGGCAAGGGAGGAAGACCGGAACATCAAGCCCGACAAGACGGAGGCTTGGAAGAGGAGACGGAAGAAGACAGGTCGATAGCTGCCAGGTCCAAGCGGTACTACCGGTTGTGGGAACCGGTACTACCGGTCAGCGGTACTACCGCCCCCTTCTACCGCTCGCTACTGACGGATCCAACGGATTCTCCAAGACCGCAAGCGGTACTACCGGTGCTAGAGCGGTACTACCGGTGATGACCGGTACTACCGGTCCCAAGTCCGGTACTACCGGTCATATATGTGCCTGCGCACCTGTTGGGCCACAGCCCATGTATCCCCCTTTTACTTACCTATTCGCCTAGTTTATCCCCAAACTACCCTTGTTTAGTGGCTGGCCTATAAATAGAGCCCCCACCCCTCATGTATCCCTTAGGCATAGATGATAGACTAAAGAAAACCCCCATTGTGGAATCTCTAGTTTTGCCTCATCCCCTTTACCAAGGGGACCGACTATCGTCATCAACCTCGATTGGACTTTGCATCACGCATCCATCGTTGAACAAGGCCTTGGGTTCTCGGTTTCTCGCCCCCAAGTCGTCAAGACCCTCCTCAAGGTGTTCTTCCCTCTCCGATGTGGATTTGAGGGAGCACGTTGACCGATCTTTCCTTGCGAGGATTCTATCGGACCGGTGGCCGCCGTTCGGGAGCAATCGGCCTTGTATCGTGTGAGTTTTGCGTGTGTTCATCGTGTTCTTCGCAAGGTGTGTGTTCGCTTCCGCTACCTTCTCCCTTTCCCCTCACTTTCCCATCGATTTGACCACGAGATCCGTGAAGATCGGGCACCCAAGAGGTTAACCCCTCCATCATCTGGTATCAGCAGCTTTTGGTTGCCACGGATTTCTCATCGATTTGGTCTTTTCCCCATAAATTCGAAAATTCCACCAAAAACAGCCCCAATTCATGTTTTGGATCGATCTGTGATTTGAGTGCGTTTTGGTAGGTTTTGATCCGTGAATTACTTGCTAAACTTGTTGATCTACCTTCCTTTGCGTTCCCATGGCCTAATTCCTTGATTTCCCCTTTCGATTTGGTGTTTTTTTTGAAGATTTTCTGCCCAAATCACCCCAAAATCGCGAAAACGCGTCAAATCTGGGCATCCCAGGTCCAAGCGGTACTACCGGGTCCAAAATCCGGTACTACCGCACTTAACCGGTACTACCGGGCTCAAAAATCCGGTACTACCGCCCTATACTGATCAAAACAGCAAGTTCCAGATTTCAGCCCCTCACCGTTTTGAGCATAACTTTTGCATTCGAACTCGGATTTTGGTGTTCTTTAGCTCGTTTCGAAGAGGAGAAGGAGCTCTACATCATCATCCACGTTGTTCATGCTATCTACTCCATCCAAATTCCGTGAGCAAGGCGGAATCCAACAATAAAGGGTGAAGATCGTCGACGAAAGGTATAAACATTCCGCGACTTCTCCCCACTTGCATTCCTTTGTGAACCCCACTATCTTTGCGAGCAACAAACACCTATTGAGACTAGTTCCTCTTATGATTTCTTGGGCTATGCACATTTGATACCTTGTAGAATTCCGAGCAAACATTGTGAGGCGCTATCTCTTATAGTTATCTTGTATAGTTGTTGGCACAAAGAAGAGGCAAGTGAAAAAGAAATAAAAATAAAAAGAGTGATACAAAAAGAAAAAAAAGAGAGAAAAAAGGAAAAGAGAAAAAGAGAAAAAGAAAGAATTATACATGTGCTTTATAGAATAGGAAGCGCAAGCTCGATGAACATCATATAGGTGGTACTTATTGTGCATATCTTGTAGCCCACCAATTTTATGCAATCGAACTAGCGTCTCTCCTTGTACTTGTGTGACACGAGCTTATAGTCTTCGCTAGGTAATCATTTGGTTCTTAGCTCACTTTCTCCGTCGCACAAGTCCCATTTATCCCACCGTGTGTGTTTTCTTGTACATATTTCCTATCTTGTGGATTAACTTGTTTTGCTTTGTGATCATTGTGGTTCTTTACTTGCCATTACAACATCTTGATTTCGGATTGGTTCTTGACATGCCACTTTCCATACCTATACACCATAGGCCTTGTGTGTGTGTGTTTTTTGGTTCGTAGTTGGTTTTGGTGTTCCGCGTGAACTTCACTTTGCTTGGTTTATTGCTCTCAAGTGTGGCCACTTGTACGATACGATCTTCCAAGGTAAAGTAAGGTTTGATGTTGTATCCCTAACTCCCACTACCACTTCCATATACACCGCTTGGTCTTGTGCATCATGTCTAGGGACTCCGGAACCGAGGATGATATCTATGAAGAATCCATGATGAGCCACCAAGACTACGACTCCACAAGTATAGAGGACATGACGGAGCACAACACCGACAATGGCTCCGCATGCTTTGAGGACCCGGAGCACTACACCTACGACGACTCCACATGCATGGAAGACATGGAGCTCTACGTCGACAATGGCTCCTCATGCATGGAGCCTATGGAGCACTACACCGACAATGGCTCCACATGCTTGGGTTATATGGAGTACTACACCAACAATTACTCCCCAAGCATGGACGACTTCGAGTGCGACATCGATGACACCTCGCCAAGCATGGAGGACACGGATAACTTCATCGACTTTGATGGCTCCTCCATGAGCCATGAAGAATTCCTCCACCGTGTGGAGATGGAAGCCTACTACGCCAAGCAAGAGGAGGCGCATCATCAAGATTCCATGATCTTCAAGGCCAAGCGTGCCACACCAAAGGGAACCACCTACTTCGATGATCCACCTCCAAGGCGACAAGTGCCACCACCTAGATGGCGTCAAGCGCCACCATCTCCAAGGCGCCAAGCTCCATCACCTCCAAGGCGTCAAGCTCCACCATCTCCAAGGCGCCAAGCTACATCACCTCCAAGGCGCCAAGCTCCAACTCCTATCCAAACAAGAGTGGCGTCGCCAAGAAACAAGACTCTTCATCGACAAACATCCTCTCATGAGCATCACCACCATAAAGAGGATACAAGACATCGCCAAAGGCATCTTCGCCACCAAGACAAAGAATTCGTGATGAGCACCAACCATAATGCTCAAGCAAGCTCAAGATGGCACCACAAGCACAAGAAGAGTGCCAAGACAAGTGATCATCGTCGGGAGCATCATATGGATGACCAAGTGCGCCACCTACATCAACCATCGGCAAGGCACGCCAATGACCTCCGTCGACACCATCATAGGGCACCTTCAACTACTCGTGCCACCACCACAATGGCACCAAGAGCAAGCCTTCCACCACGCCATCAAGCTTCAACGCCTACGCTTGACTTCTACGGCCTCGCGAACGAGGAAAATGTAGACGCCTACTTCGCCAAGTTGGATAGCATGAGCCTACCTCCACCACTACTACGAGATGGCCACAAGACGGTCGAGCATGGGATTTTCCCTTCGACCATGGAGGAGAGCAATGATGCCCATCTTATGGCATCCAACCTTGGAGGCGACATGGTCAAGAATGGTGAGCATGGGATTTTACCTTCACCAAAGGAGGCGCATGGAGTTGAGGAAACCGAGCCTACCCCCATATGCTTGAGTGATGATGTGGTACCAATCCCATGTGAGTATGAGAGCCACTTAGCCCACTTGAGTGAGAACAAGAGTGAGATGAGTGACTCCACCTTATGTGAGATTGAGTGCTTCCACTTGGAGGGCATGAGTGATACTCCTAGTGAGTTGAGAGTGGTAGTTGATAGGTCAAGTGAGACCATTTCGAATTCTAAAAACTTACCCTCTACCTCTAGTGTGTTCTCTTGTGTTGTGCTAGGTTCCATGGATGAAGACGCCCAAAGCTATGAAGCAATGATGCCTCAATTGGAGAAGATGTACATGGTGCACGAAGATGATGCGACGCCATGGCTACATGAAGAAGACGAAGTCGTCCACAAGGAGGCCACTACTTCCACAACACCCACTTCATATGAAAGGTATGAACAAGGTAACAATAAGGGTGTTGATGATGCCATGATCCCACTAGTGGACATGATGAATTGTGAGGATATGCATGCTATGGATGATACTTGTGACATTACATATGCTTCATCCACTTTCCCATGTGATGATTTGCCTTTGCATAATATTGATCATGTGGAATTGTTTGATTGCGATATCATTGCCATAAACATGCCATGCTATGCATCTTGTGTGTATCCTCCAATTGCTTTGGACTTGCCTTGTCATGCTAGTCATTCAATTTCTCCCGTTGCTTGCGATAAGATGAATGCTTGCTATTTCACTTGTTTTGCTTGCAACAATATTGATCATATGCGTTATAATGAGATGGCCCCCATAGCTTTCTCAATTTTTGGAGATTTTGATGATGGCCATGATAAGCATGTTCCCCACTTGCATACTCACCATGCATCTAGTTCATACTTGATTGACATTAATGGTGATGTGCACAAGAAGAGATACGTCATGATGGATGATGTGTATCTCTACCATGCACACACGTTCTTCCTTTTGTGTTTGATGCGTGTAGGTACCCGCATTATCATGTCAACCTCGGTTGAGCACGAGTTGACAAAAAGAGCTCTTGAGAGCATCCCACAAGTGAGTTCAAGATCGAACCCAGCTCTGATACCTTTTGCATGCTTTGCATCTTTCATGTTGGCAAATTGCTCTTTCCTATGGTTTGATTGCAAGCATGTTGATGGTATCATCCCTCCTTGTGACATTCATGCTTCTTCGCTTTTAGATAATGATGCTTTGTGTGTTGCAACAAATATGTTGAACATTTTCTCTTTCCGATGTTTTGGGTGCAACCACAATTCCATTAAGAGCATGCATTGTCATAAGAGATTCCAAGAATCTCGTCTTGTTGTTGCAACAAACATAAGGACCACTTGCTCTTTCATTTGGTTTGTTTGCAAACATAATACTTTTGTTTTGGATATGCTTGCTTGTGTGTTTTTGCCAAATTCTCCTATTCTTGCATCAAAGATGTTGTTTGAAATTTGGATCCAATTCTTTGAATGCCCCACTTCTATGTTATATGGAGTTTTTGAGTTTCCACATTTGGATGATGTTCAAACGATTTCCATGCACATTGACCTTGCATATGCATCCCGTTTGCTATACTTGAGTTGTGCTAATCGTGTTGTGAACAAGAATGGACATGCCACAAATGACATGCTCCTCTATCACACACAAACATATGTTGCTTGGTCTTTGTTGTATGAAGGTACAAATGCATACACGTCAACCTCTATGGACTATATGTTGACAAGAAGAACAGAAGAGAGTTACCTATGGCTACCCTTCATCGAGCTATCTCTACAAGCTAAGGTGACTTCCTTCTACTTGAGGACTCATGCAATCTTCATGAATTGGCTACGCTTTGAGTGTTGCTTTGCTTTTGTTGTGAGCTTTGTAGGCTTCAAGAAAGGTGAAGGAACATTGAAGTGTTGTCAAGTCAATCTTCCCGAGGACGACTATATGGTGAACCCCAGGATCAAGAAGGTCTCTCGACTGCTTCTACTTTGTGATGAACATGTAGAGTCGAGGACGACTCTTTTTGAAGGGGGGGGTAGATGATGCAGCCCGACCTACGGTCGTTACTACATCAAGGTCTCCAACTTACGCCAAGTCGTCATGGACTCCAAAGGTGAATCCGTTCCTCTATGCGAGCCCCCTTCCTGCCCTATTGAATGGTATGCTACTTCATACTCCGTCACATATGCATGATAGGTTCACACCGACCAGTACGGAGGCAAGGGAGGAAGCCCGGAACATCAAGCCCGACAAGACGGAGGCTTGGAAGAGGAGACGGAAGAAGACAGGTCGATAGCTGCCAGGTCCAAGCGGTACTACCGGTTGTGGGAACCGGTACTACCGGTCAGCGGTACTACCGCCCCCTTCTACCGCTCGCTACTGACGGATCCAACGGATGCTCCAAGACCGCAAGCGGTACTACCGGTGCTAGAGCGGTACTACCGGTGATGACCGGTACTACCGGTCCCAAGTCTGGTACTACCGGTCATATATGTGCCTGCGCGCACCTGTTGGGCCACAACCCATGTATCCCCTTTTACTTACCTATTCGCCTAGTTTATCCCCAAACTACCCTTGTTTAGTGGCTGGCCTATAAATAGAGCCCCCACCCCTCATGTATCCCTTAGGCATAGATGATAGACTAAAGAAAACCCCCATTGTGGAATCTCTAGTTTTGCCTCATCGCCTTTACCAAGGGGACCGACTATCGTCACCAACCTCGATTGGACTTTGCATCACGCATCCATCGTTGAACAAGGCCTTGGGTTCTCGGTTTCTCGCCCCCAAGTCGTCAAGACCCTCCTCAAGGTGTTCTTCCCTCTCCGATGTGGATTTGAGGGAGCACGTTGACCGATCTTTCCTTGCGAGGATTCTATCGGACCAGTGGCCGCCGTTCGGGAGCAATCGGCCTTGTATCGTGTGAGTTTTGCGTGTGTTCATCGTGTTCTTCGCGAGGTGTGTGTTCGCTTCCGCTACCTTCTCCCTTTCCCCTTGCTTTCCCATCGATTTGACCACGAGATCCGTGAAGATCGGGCACCCAAGAGGTTAACCCCTCCATCAGTACTACCGAACCTCGCAGGTATAGCAGGACGCATGCAACTCCCGAGCTATATGGAAACCCTGTTATGAATTTCTTGGTTGATGAAATTGATGACCCTGCGATGTATGAAGAAGCGATGATGAGCCCGGATTCCAACAAATGGTTAGAAGCCATGAAATCCGAGATGGAATCCATGTATGAAAATCAAGTTTGGAACTTGGTGGACTTACCTCACGACCGAAAGGCCATGAAGAATAAATGGATTTTCAAAAGGAAAACTGATGCTGATGGTAATGTGACCATCTATAAAGCTCGACTTGTTGCAAAGGGGGTTCAACAAATTCAAGTAGTTAACTACGATGAGACATTCTCTCCCGTAGCGATGTTAAAGTAAGTTAGGATTATGTTAGCAATTGCTGCATATTTCGATTATGAGATATGGCAGATGGATCGCGTTCCTTAATGGTAATATTGAATAAGAGTTGTATATGATACAACCAAAGGGTTTTGTCGATCCTAAGGATGCTAACAAGGTGTGCAAGCTTCAGCGATCCATCTATGGACTGAAGCAAGCATCACGAAGTTGGAATCTCCGCTTTGATGAGGTGATCAAAGAGTTTGGATTTGTCCAAAATTATGGAGAGGCTTGTATTTACAAGAAAGTGAGTGGGAGCAATGTCGCATTTCTGATATTATATGTGGATGACATATTATTGATCGGAAATGATATAGATCTTTTAAACAGTGCTAAAAGTTATCTAAATAGCAAATTTTCAATGAAGGACCTAGGTGAAGCATCATACATATTAGGCATAAAGATCTACAGATATAGATCTAGGCGGCTAATAGGGCTATCACAAAGTACATACCTTGATAAGATTTTAAAGAAGTTTAAAATGGACGGAAGTAAGAAGGGGTTCTTACTTATGTTGCAAGGCAAGACATTGAGTAAGACAAAGTCCGGCTACGGTGGAAGAAAGAGAGATAATGGACAAAGTCCCCTATGCTTCAGCCATAGGCTCTATAGTGTACGCCATGCTATGTACAAGACCGGATATGGCACATGCTATTAGTTTGACTAGTAGGTACCAATCGGATCCAGGTTCGGAACACTGGATAGCGGTCAAGAATATCCTTAAGTACTTGCGAAGAACTAAGGATATGTTTCTTGTGTACGGAGGTGAAGAAGAGATCGTCGTTAAGTGTTACGTCGATGCTAGCTTTGACAACGATCCGGATGACTCTAAGTCTCAATCCGGATACGTATTTCTCATGAATGGTGTAGCGGTTAGTTGGAGGAGTTCCAAACAACCCGTGGTGGCGGGATCAACAACGGAGGCCAAATATGTTGCTGCTTTGGAAGCGGCTCAGGAAGCGGTTTGGATGAAGGAGTTCATATCCGAACTAGGCGTGGTTGCGAGCGCGTTGGACCCAATGGTGATCTATTGTGACAACAATGGTGCCATTGCCAATGCCAAAGAACCAAGGTCTCACAAGAATTCCAAGCATATTAAGCGCCAATTTCACTCCATCCGCGAGCATGTCAAGGATGGAGATATAAAGATTTGTAAAGTACATACGGATCTCAATGTAGCAGATCCGTTGACTAAAACTCTCCCTAGAGCAAAACATGATCAACACCAGAATTCCATGGGTGTTAGATTCATCACTATGTAGCTAGATTATTATCTCTAGTGCAAGTGGGAGACTGAGGGGAATATGTCCTGAGAGGCAATAATAAAGTGGTTATTATGTTTATTCCAAGTATATGATAAATGTTTATTTTACATGCTATAATTGTATTAATACGGAAATGTTAATACATGTGTGTTTAATAAACAAATAGAAAGTTCCTAGTTATGCCTCTCTCATAAACTAGCTCGTTGATTAACAAGATGATCAAGGTTTCCTGATCATGGACATTGGATGTTGTTAATAACGAGGTCACAACATTAGTGTAATGGTGTGATGAACATTCATCCGAAGTATAGCATTATGATCAAATTCATTGAGTTTATATTGCTATAACATCATACGAAGTGATCCTAATCCTTAGACCATGAGATCATGTCAATCACTAACACCGGAAGAGTATCTTGATAACATCAAACGTCACACTGTAACAGGGTGATTATAAATATGGGTTCAGTACTACTAAAGTGTTATGTTGAGTCCCATGGATCGAGAGTAGAATTTTTTCATCCTGATGACGGATAGATATACTCTAGGCCCTCTCGGTGATATCACATTGATTAGTTTCCAAGCAAGTGATTTGATCACTAGAATGTTATATCTCGAGAACGAGAAAAGAGTGCATGTCAGTAACGAGATAAAACTAGGTATTTAGATACCGATGATCGAATCTCGGACATGTAATATATCGCGAAACAAAGGGATTAAGGTACTAGTGTAAAAGGTTCTCGCTATCACAAGTCATCGCTGAATATGTGGGAGTCGGTATGGGTCTCCAGATCCCGCTTCTGATTATTGATCTGAGAGGGGTCTCGATCATGTCCGCATTATTAGCAAACCGTAGGGTGACACACTTAAGAGACACCGACATCCATTTGGAGCAAAAGTTTCTTGCCAAAAATAATAACAAGTGCGGGAATTTATTTCACTAGATACCGAAATGGGTTTTCGGGTGAAATTGCAGAAAGTGTTTTTGCATGTGAAATGAAATAATAGCAAGGGGTTAGATGTGAATGTTTGTCATTAAAGTAATTGACAAAATTCTGAATAAATAAAAGGAGTTTTATTTAATAAGTGTTTGCATTAAATTTGGTGGAAATTTAATGGGAATTTGAGTGGGTTTTTGAGTGGAGGGAATTGAAAGGGATTTTTGTGAGTGGAGTGTCCACTAACATGAATGAGGGGAGGGCAAGGGGCAGCCCCATGCGCCGGCCACCCCCTTGGGGTTTCCCCCTCTCGTATAAAAGGAGCCCCCTCCTCACTTCTCACTCACACCTCCTCATGAAGGATCTCTCTCTCCCTCTAGTATTTATCCCCCATGGTCTCAGACTAGCGAGATTCATGTTCCCGTTGGCTATTCGGCAAGAAAGAGTTGTGCTTCCGCTGCATCGCTAGAGCGAGGAGGCGGAGGTTGCTCGGTGCCTCGGACGTGTGTGCGAGCACGGATGCGCCGCTAAGTTGCGGTGCTAAGGACTTCCTCTCGATCTTGAGATCGATAAGAAATCATCTACATCAACCACGAGTTTGAACTTGTTAAGCTTTGTCGGTCTTCAAGGGTATGTTCTCTACGGATATACATCCACCCATTGTTTATATCTAGTAGATAGATCTTGGTACATAGTTGTTCCCATCGTAGGAAAAAATTTGTTTTCTATGTTGCGAACCCTACAACGAGGAGGACGTCGACGAGCATGTGAGTGACGAATCGGGACTGGCCGAGGCGGCGGAGCACGTGGTGGGCGGCGATGGAGAGGAGGAGGATGAGGGAGACCTGGATGAGGAGGAGCACAGGGAGAAGTGCAGCGGCAGGTCCCCCAGAACATGCCCCATGGCAGCCGTCAGGTTCTCGGGCGCGCTTCCACGCAACTGCTTCCGTGAGAGTCGGTGGTATACGTGTGGTGGAGGGGGGGATAAGACAGAGGAGAGTGGATAAGTAGAGAGAGGGGTGGTTTAGGAGAGAGGTGGGTTGTTGGATCTTTACGGAATGGACGACTGAGATTAATTTGGAGGGGTGATCCGTGGGTAGTCTTTTCTCCTCTTCTAATTGGCTTGATTTGTGTTTGTTTGGTTTGGTTTTGACCACAGAACCAGAAACACCGTGACTTTCTCATACAAACTCGGAAAATTATGAAACCAATTTTGTTGTAAAGCTAACGACAAGTAGTATCCAACATAAAGTGAAAATATAAACAACCTACAAAGGAGAAAATACTTGGGTAGAGAGGCTTTCGGGTCAAATAACCAATGTTATGGCTAGAATCAAGGCATAGTTTGTGATAATGTTTCCATATAGTGCATGCGTGTGCATCATGGGATAGCGAACAAAGTTCTAGCAGAAAGTTTTCCTTTTCGTCACATGGAAAATCCATTTTCCCAGCGCAAAAAAGTGGGGATTTTATGAAGCAACCACCAAATGGATAATTCCAAATGCTACCACCCTATTTTTAAAAAAATACTAGACCACCTTACATGGATAATGTCCCAATCGGGGGATCTCAAACCTTTCCGTCCACCCCTGGTGAAAAAGACAAATGTCGACCGAATCGGCCGGAAGTGGGTCCGGTTTGAACTACGGGTACATGATCTAATTCTCATGATTTTTTGCAAAAATCATTTTTAGACTAACAATATGATGTTTCTTCGGAGATCCAGTGCAAGTTTAGCGAGGCTCGGCCCCGAGCTAAGAATCTTCATGCCCGCCGTTTTAGAAAGTTTGAAGATGGTGAAAGAACATTTCTTAATCCCTAGTGTTTTGTGTGTTAGATAACAATATCAAGGATTATTTAACATGTGTTGAAGTGTTGCAGCTCTCTCTAAGAAAAAGGGAAAAGTATCTGCCTTTGGGGGGAGGATAATCCACCCCTCCCTCTTCCCAAGAGTGCGCGAGCCCCAGAGAGGGGGCGTTTGTGGCCGGATTTTCCGGCCATGCCGGATAGTCCACCCCTTGGGGGCGTACAGTCCGCCCCCTCGAGGATTTCCTTCAAGCCTAGCCTGTGTCACTCTCTGTATGGGGGCGGAGTTTCCCTCGGACTTTCCGGTCCTTGGGCGGACTTTCTCCCAAGGGCGGATAGTCCGCCCCCGGCAGGGGCGGATAATCCGCCCCCTCAGGAATTTTCTCCAAGTCAAGGCTGCGTCGCTCTCTGTTTGGGGGGCGGAGTTTTCCCCGGAGTTTCCGTCCTGGGGGGCGGATTTTCTCCCCAGGGCGGATAGTCCGCCCCAAAGGGGGGCGGATAATCCGCCCCCAATTTTCTCCAACGGCTTGTTCTGGGCAGGGGGTATTTAAGCCCGTCTTCCCCTCTGTCCAGAACTCTTGATTGATTCGAAAAAGAAAAGACCTGACCTACAACCTTCATCCAAGAGAACTCCACCTAGGTCCACTCAAAGGCTTCGTCCATTGGGGAATCAAAGGAGGACGACTCGATCATCATCAACTACAATCAAGCGCTTCATCTCCTCTCCATTCATTTGGAGAACCACCGATCTAGTATTTCTTGCAAATACCTAGATCCTTGTTGTTGTTTATATTGATAAACCTTGTTCTTGTGGCAGCTTGTTTTCATCTCGGGAGCCCCCAATTCGGTTGTGGGTGTGTGCCCCGATAGTGTTGTAAAAGGCACTGGTTCCCGCCTCGAAGGGATCTAATGGTGGAGAAGGTGGATCAGGCCTCTCGTGGCGAGATCCATCGGAGAATAGGGTGAGGCCTATTGTGGCGTGGTGGTCTTAGAACCGCCCACCCCTCCAACGCAGATGTACTTCCCTTAACAAGGAAGGAACTGCGGTAAAACAAATCCCTGTGTCTCCGCGTGCTCCACTACGGTTCCTTCGCTCCTCTCTTTACGTGCTTAGTAGTTAGGGTTGCATATAGGGAAATTCTCGTAGTTTCATATCTAGAGAATTTACTTTGTGTCAAGCCTAAAATTGAAAAAGTAATAAAAATTGGTTAGCACCTATTCACCCCCCCCCCCCTCTAGGTGCCCATACGATCCATTTCAATTGGTATCAGAGCCCCGGCTCTTGTTTCGGGCTTAACCGCCTAAGAGAAGTATGGGTTCCAAGGTAGATGGGAGTGATGCTCCGGAGGTAGTCACCATTAACGATCTCAAGACGTTGGAAACAACCTTGGTGAGTTCAATGGAGGCTAAGATGGAAGAGATGCGTCAATTGATAATGCGTCTCTCCACATCCGCAGCATCACCTCCATCTAACTCTGAGGATACCACTCCGCAATCCAAGGAAACAGGTAAAATTGTTTCCAAAGATAACGAAGTGGGTGGTGATGACACTAGCAAGAGCTCCTCATCGAAAAAGGATAGCGGTAAGGATGGATACAATGAGGTTTCTCATGTGTATTCCCCTGATCCACCTATCCCTCACCCACATATACATAATAGGGGTGATCCACCCAAACTTTCAGCATCTACTTTTACTCAATGGCAATTTTTGATGAAATCTCATGTGTGCAGTTCCTCCATAGAGTTGTGGAAGATCATCGAAAATGGTCTTCATGTTGGAAACCCCAACAATCTTACAAGAAGAGAAGTTTTCGATAGCCAACTCAACGCTACAGCTCTACACATGATACAGCTTGGTGTGGGTGACAAAGATATGCCATACATTCAGCATCTTAGTACAGCTAAGGAAGCTTGGGATGCTCTCACCGAGCTCCTCATCAGAAATGAAAGTATGAAAAGGAATAGATATGATGCATTGAGCAACTAAGCTGAAGGATTCTATATGTTGGATGGAGAAGACCATGAAGACATGTATAGGAGGCTTAAGGCAATAGCCACAAATTTCAGAAATCATGGTGCCGCTCATCTTGATGATGCATGGATCAAGCGCAAGTATGTCAGTGCTCTTATGCCATTTGAGCCCACAGATTTTAAAAGTCTCCAACGTAGGCATAACTATCACCTCATGACATCCAATGAGGTAATGCAAGAAATGGCCGCTTTCAAAGTGGTTGCCAAGAATGCCGAAGATGCTCGTGCTCGAGCTATGGGGATGCAAAAGGGGGTCAACGTGGCCTTGAAGACTAGTGTGATTGATCATGATTAATATGCCATAGAAGGTATGGACTGTCCCGAGGATATAAAAAGGATCCATGGACAATACTTGGCTCTTTATGCTAGAAACTTTTGGAAAGATCCAGCCAAGGCTAAAGTTGAACTAGAACACAAGAGTGGAGCCTATGGAAGAAAAGAAAATGGTCCCAAGCTGAGAACATGTTTCAACTTTGGTGATCGGCTGCACTTTGTAGCTGAGTGTCCATATCAAAGTAGGGAAGATAATGGAGGAAGACTTATTTTCAAGGACAAGTCAAAGGCTCCACGCAAGAAATAGTTTGTAAAGAAGAATGCTCCCTTCAAGAAGCAACCAAAGAATGTTCTTGTAGCTCAAGAAGAATATTCATCGGGAAGTGAAGATGAGGACGAAGACGATAGCTCTCAATAGGTGGCTGCTATAGCCACCACGTCTCCTTCAACATCTCTCTTAGACTCTCCGAATGAAAACATCATCAACAAGAATGCTACTTATCTCATGGCAAGAAGCTCCAAGGTAACGACTTCTAACTCTTCTTTTTCTAAGGCTATGATTGACATGGATGATCCTACTAGTCTTAAGGTTATAGTAGAGATTATTGCTTTGGATTACTTCTACACTAACTTGCAAGGTGAGCACAAAGTTCGTTTTGAAGCTCTTATGGATCAGCTGGCCCAAAATGAAGCTCTTCTCGAAGAAAAGGGCAGAATTGAAAGGGAGGATGCAATGGAAATTGCATCCTTAAAAAATGCCCTTGAGGAAGAAGAATAAGCTCGGGTCTCTCTTGAAGAGAGGCTTGAATCCATTGAAGAGTCACATGAAGAAATTGTGGCTAAACTTGTTAAGGAACGTGACAATGCAGCCACCAAAGCAAAGAAGTTAAAGAAGGAAAAGATTGACTTTGGGGCTGCTCATGATAGACTCTCCGAGGAATTGCAGAAACTTGACAATGCTCCCAAGGCATTGAAAAATGATTTCTCCATTCTCAATGAGTCACATGATCAGCTTCAAAGTCGATTGGTCAAATTTGATGTTCCTAGCTCATCCAACTCAACATATAGTCACAAGGAAAATGCTAGTGTGGAAAAAGAAGTGGTCAAGGACATCACTCCCAAGGATAAGGGTGTGCTTGATGAAGTTCTTGGCAAGCAAAGGTCAAATCATGGTAAAGAGGGACTTGGGTATGTCACCAAGTCCAAGAAAAAGAAAAACAAGAAGAACAAGACCAAAAATGTGCAATCAAAGACAAGCACTATTGAGAAGAATGTCACAAAAGACAAGACTAACATTATTGGTTTTGCAGGGTCTCACAATCCAAACTATGAACTCTTTTGTGATGATTATGGCGATGTTTATGCTTATTATGTTGGCCCCTTTGATGAATATATTGCTTGTTCTATTTGGGTCCCAAAGACCCTTGTTACTAACATGAAAGGACCCATTGAAAAATGGGTACCTAAAACCAAGAAGTAATTCTCTTGCAGGGCTATGCTTCCGGTGGGTCGAAATGGGTGCTTGATAGTGGATGCACTAGTCATATGACCGGAAGCAAGGAGATCATCACGGAGATGCGTTCAAATCATGATAATATCACGGTCTCCTATGGTGATAAGTCTAAATCTCAGGTATTGGGTCTTGGCAAGGTTGTGGTTGCCCACGATATCTCTCTCGTGGACGTCATGCTTGTTGAGACCCTCGGTTACAACCTTCTTTCTGTTCGTGCCCTTGGCAAGATGGGCTTTGTTGTTTTTATCGATCATGATTTGGTGGTACTCTTGTGGAGCAAGTCTCTAAAGGTCGCTTTCGTTGGATACGTCGAAAATGACCTGTGTGTGGTGGACTTTTCGGGGAAAACCACTTCGGGTCCGATGTGTCTATTCGGAAAGGCCGACGTGGGCTGGCTATGGCATCGCCGTTTAGCCCATGTCAACATTATAACTTTGCAAAGTCTCCACAAGGGTAGCCACATCCTTGGACTAAAAGACAATGTCTCCTTTGCCAAAGATCGTGTTTGCAGGGCTTGTGTTGAAGGCAAAATGCACGACTCTCCCCACAAGAGGAAGATTATTGTGTCTTCAAAGAGGATCTTGGAATTACTTCATGTGGATTTATTTGGTCATCCTTCTCATGCAAGTCTTGGTGGGAAGAAATATTGCTTGGTCATTGTTGATGATTACTCAAGATATACATGGGTCTATTTCTTCAAACTAAAGAGTGAGAATCAACAAACTGTCATTGACTTTGCCAATGAAGTTCAACGCCAACACAATGTTCCTATCTTGGCAATAAGGAGTGACAACGGCTCTGAATTCAAAAACTACACCTTGAATGAGTTTCTAAGCGAAGAGGGGATTAGACATCAATATTCCGCTGCGTACACCCCTCAACAAAATGGTGTAGCCAAGAGCAAGAACCGGACTTTGATGGATATGGCAAGATCAATGTTGGCTGAATTCAAGTCTCCTTATAATTTTTGGGCTAAAGCCATATCCACTACTTGTCACTCATCGAACCGGCTCTACCTCCGAAAGATTAGACAAGACTCCATATGAAATACTTACCGGTAACAAGCCCAACATATCATACTTTAGGGTATTCGGGTGTAAGTGTTTAAGGTATCCGTTTGTCAAAATTTGAGTCCAAGGCTTTAGAAGGTATTTTTGTTGGTTACGGTGTCGAATCCCACACTTATAGAGTCTACAACAAGCTCACTGGGATTGTTGTAGAATCTTGTGGTGTGGAGTTCGATGAAAATAACGGCTCCTTTGTAGGGCAAGTTGATGTTTGTGATGCAGATGTTGAAATACCCCAAGATGCCATAAGAAGAATGGGTGTGGGATTTTTCTGCCCCATTGAGGAACCCCTTGTGGCGGATCGGGAAGGAAAATGCTCCACTCAAGTGGAGCCCTCATCTACACAATATCAACAAGCTCCTACTATTGGAGAAAACTCTGCACCAACACCGCAACCTGCTGAAGATCATCTGTCTCCTAGACAAGTTGGTAGTCCCAGGCCAGACTATCCGCCCCCTCCAAGGGGCGGACAATCCGCCCCTGGCACTCCAACTCGTTCCAGGGGATCCGAAGGAGAAAACAACAGCCAAGAAACTCCCAGGCCGGATTCTCCGGCCCCCAAGGGCGGATTATCCGGCTCTGTCTCTCCAAGTCCTGTTAGGCATGCTCACGAAGAAGTCACTGATGGTTCATCTCCCTGGCCGGATAGTCCGGCCCCTCCAAGGGGCGGATTATCTGCCCCTGAAGAACAATCTCTACAGCAACCTCCTGGTGTTATCTCAGACCAAGATCAAGGGCAAGGCAGTGGTCAAGACAAGGATACAAATACCGAATCTACTCCTTCTAGAAACAATAAGGACATTGAGGCTTGTCGCAAGGCTCGTGCTGATCGGAACCTTGAACTAAGGGGTCACACTCTTGACAAGCTTGTTGGTGATCTACGATGAAGGGTATCTACTAGAAGAGAACTTGCAAGATTCTGTGATCATCAAGCTCACATTTCCATGGTTGAACCGAAGAAGGTCTTTGATGCTCTTGAAGACCCCGATTGGGTTTTTACAATGCATGAATAATTAAATAACTTCGAATGCAACAAAGTTTGGAAGCTCGTAGAGAAACCAAAGGATTGCCGCAATGTTATCGGCACCAAGTGGATCTTCAAGAACAAACAAGATGAAAATGGCATTGTTGTGAGTAATAAAGCAAGACTCGTGGATCAAGGATTCTCTCAAGTGGAAGGAATTGATTTTGGCGAGACTTATGATCCTGTGGCTCGTCTTGAGTCCATCCGTATCCTTCTTGCCTATGCAGCCCATCATAATTTTATATTACAGCAAATGGATGTTAAGAGTGTGTTTCTTAATGGTCCTCTACATGAGTTAGTATACGTCAAGCAGCCCCGGGGTTTTGAGGACCCCAAATTTCCGAACCATGTCTACAAATTCGATAAGGTGCTCTATGGCCTTAAAAAAGCCCCACGTGCGTGGTATGAGCACCTTAAAGAGCTTTTGCTAGAACGTGGATTCGAAGTTGGGCAAATCGATCCCACTCTTTTTACTAAGAAGGTTAATGGGGAGCTTTTTGTATGCCAACTTTATGTAGATGACATTATTTTTGGTTCTACTAACCAAGCTTTTAACGATGAATTTTCAAAGCTTATGACTGACAGGTTTGAGATGTCCATGATGGATGAGCTGATGTTCTTTCTTGGATTTGAGATCAAACAACTTAGAGAGGGAACCTTTATTAATCAAGCTAAGTACATCCAAGACATGCTCAAAAGTTTCAAGATGACGGATCTCAACGGTGTGGCTACTCCAATGCAAACAAAGTGTCATCTTGAGCTCAATCCCAAGGGTAAAGATGTGGACCAAAAGTTATACCGATCTATGATCGGATCTCTCCTTTACCTTTGCGCATCTAGGCCCGATATCGTGTTAAGTGTAGGAGTGTGTGCAAGGTACCAAGCCGCTCCTAAAGAAATCCACTTAGTGGCGGTCAAACGAATCTTCAGATATTTGGTTCATTCCCCAAATTTTGGGTTATGGTATCCCAAGGGTTCAAGTTTCTCTCTATGTGGTTACACTGATTCAGATTGGGATGGTGACAAAGATGATAGGAAATCAACCTCTGGTGCATGTCAATTCTTGGGCAGGTCTCTAGTGTGTTGGTCTTCAAAGAAACAAAATTGTATTTCACTCTCAACCGCTGAAGCTGAATATGTTGCTGCTGCAAGTGCTTGTACACAATTATTATGGATGAGGCAAACTTTAAAGGAATATGGTGTCAATTGTGACAAAGTGCCTCTATTATGTGACAATGAAAGTGCTATCAAGATTGCTTACAATCCCGTGCAGCATACAAGAACAAAACATATAGAGATTCGCAACCACTTCATTCGGGATCATGTTGCTCGTGGTGATATTGCCCTATCCTTTGTGAGCACGAAGAACCAACTTGCTGATATTTTCATGAAGCCCCTTGACGAAGCAAGATTTTGTTATTTGAGGAATGAGCTAAATATCATAGATTCAAGGAGCTTGGCTTGACTATCCTTGCACACTCACTTGCTATTTTTCATGTATTTGGTTTAGATGCGGGCATAGACATAGGGGGAGTGTGGTCCTAATTGATTGGGCCAACCCTCCCCCCATAATGCCGAAAGCAAGTAAAATCATTTCCCTTAATATCATTTTGTGATATGTGGGTCATCGATGAGCATTGGTTTTGAACTCAAGATACATCTTCGTGGTGTCATGCCACGTGCTCCAACATGGTGGCTTTGGCCACCACCCTCTTCCTAGTGAAGAGTTGGTTTCTAATGGTTCTCTTTGGATTTTCTTGCTCATCTTTTGTTCTTATGGAAAACACACTCAATTTTGGCTTTTGTTTTATTTGATTCTTGCAAATTTGGGTGTGTAGTACCATCTCAGTTTGTTGATCTAAACCCAATCCTTTCTTTCCCTCCTTGAACCATCTATTCTTGCACACAAGTCCTACATACACCATCGAGGGGTTTTGCTAGGTTGCTCCGGCCTGAATCTGTCATGTACAGAATTTTCAGAGGGGGCGGACTATCCGCCCTAAGTGGGGGCGGATAATCCGCCCGGGCGAATTTCGTCTGTTATATGCAGGGTCAGGGAGGGCAGGCTCAAACAGAGCAGCCCGTCCTCCCCCAACCCTCCCTCAGACCCCAGCCGCCGCCAGAGCTTCCGCCCCTCCCCGGTGTCGATTTGACCACCGGATTCTCCGGGCCCTCCCTGGATCTTCTTCCTCACGCCTCCGGGTACCTTCTCCTCCGAGCTCTTCCTCCAATGAGTGAGGGTAACTCCATCATCCATCTCTTTTGCTTGAGATTCATTGTTGTGGTGGAAATCTCGTGGTAGATGTTACTTGGTGTCTTCCCGTGCATGTCAGAATTCGTAGAAATACATCCCTTGTGCCCGATCTGTGGTGCCATGGTGAATCTGGGCCAAACCAGAAAAATTTCGACAGGGGCGGATTATCCGCCCCCATGGCCGGAAAGTCCGGCCTGGAGACAATGTGTCTGGTCTGGTTTGGTTCCGATTTTCTCACATGCACTCTTCTGGCTCATGGACTGCTTTCTTCCTTGTTCTAGCATGTCTCCTGGACTTGTGTGTGCGCTTATCCCCATGCTACCTTTCCCTGCTTTTCACAGGTGGTTCTCGTCCTCCTAAGACTTACAAGCGTCATCCTCGTGCCTGTTATCCCAGGCCCACTGCAGAGGGCACATTTGTTGACGAAACTGAGGTTCGCAGGTTAGCCAGAGAAGCTGAACGGATGGCAGAGGCAGCAAGGAAAGCCAAGCGGGTTGCATCTCGCAAGGGCAAGGGTAAAGGCAAGGAGGCTTGGCCTAACTACAAGGCCATGGACAACACCGATTACTCTTCCATGCGCTAGACAGATCATTATGCAGATGTTGACAGTGATGGTGAGCCCGAGGATTCTATGTTTTGGTGCTCTCATTTTCGGTATATCCATGATGATGTCTATGTTCCTCTCAAGATTCGCCCCATGCACCCTCTGAATATGACTGAGGCTCAATCAAAGGCTCGCCTTCGTAAAGCTTTGGATGTGACAAACAAGATGGGACTTCATCCCCTTATGACTCTGCAGTGCCACTATGATTCCAAGATTGTGAAGAAGTTTTTCTCCACCCTGGTTATCTGCGGCGATGAACTTCGTACTATGAAGTGGATGACGGGAACATCAATGATCCAGTCTGATTTCCGCACCTTTGGTCAGGTTCTTGGCTATGCTTTTCACGGGCGGGACACCCCTTCAGGACACCGCATTATCTCTCCGCTCAGGCCATCCAAGGATACTGTTCTTGCTCCATGTTTGTCGTCCAATGTCTTTGTTGGCACCTTCGCTGGCCTTTCACCACTGTATGCCACCCTTGCTGGCATGTTTCGGGACAGCATTACTCCCAGTGGAGGAAACAATGACAAAATCCGTGGTCACCTGGTTCCTCTTCTTGCCTTTGCTCATGAGTGTGCCACCAATGCTGGCTCTTCTATAGGATACAAGTTGGATGTGATGGATTTCATTTATCATGAGATGACCGATGCGATGCTCAACAGGATTTCCATCCCATATGCTCCTTTTATCATGATGCTCATCAAGCATATGCTGCCTCATGAGGATTTTGGCACTGATTTGGATGGTTTGCACAAGTCAAAGAAAATTTACAACAAAGCTCAGAAGACCTCTCACCCCTCCACTGCCCTTGAGTCCTTTATGCGCGATGCACGGACTAGTGGTCGTCGTTCTATCGTGTCCCCAATGGCACGCGAGGTTAAACAGCTCACTTGGTTCCAGCGGCACATTCTTTGCATGGGTGTTGACACTCACAAGGGCCAGTATGAGGCGTACCGCAGGGACCATGCGAGGGATCACACTCAGCAGCTCATTCTTCACCATGTTTCTGGTGCCACTGGCAATCCTCCTCCTCCCACTGATCCGGAACCGTATGCTCAATGGAACACTTTAGGGATCAACTATGGTGAGCTTGAGAGTTTCCTGTTTGCTCCACCTCCGAGGGCACCCACTCCTCCAGCTGATGACGATGATGATGAGTATGACAAAGAGGAAGGGGACGGGGACGACTACGACGAGGACGAGGAGGCGTGATCTTTTGGGGCGTTAGCATCGCTCTTCTTCCTTTTTAGCGTTTCGATGCCAAAGGGGGGGAAGTAGTTCTATTAGATCTCGTGGATTTGCAAGGGTCGGGCACAAGCAATTGTCTTTCGTTGTTTTTATTTGCTTGCTTGTGCTCTCTTTAGCGTGAACTTATTTGCTATTTGTGCTTGGATTATGTAAGACTATGTCGTGCTCCACTACGTCTGGTACTATGTTTGGTATTCATGGAAGTTTGGATTTATCTATTGTGGATCTCATGGAATTCTGGATTTACCTATGGAGCATATTTGATGGCATATGGAATCATGCGATTATCTAATGTATGCATCAATATTGTTGGGATGTGCTTGGAGGCTATCAAGCTAATTATTTTCTTTGGCTATAATCACATCCCGGTGGTATGACCTTGTTTCCCAACCCACCTTGTTTCAATTATCTTTGATATGAAAGGTGTGCTCTCTCTAGTGTGTGTATTTGTATTCAAATGCAAATTTTAAATATGCACACATCTAGGGGGAGCGTCTTTCATTTTTAAGGTGGTGTTAGCCGGTTTCATTGCAAATCCTAGTATTGTCATCTAACACCAAAAAGGGGGAGATTGAAAGAACATTTCTTAATCCCTAGTGTTTTGTGTGTTAGATAACAATATCAAGAATTATTTAACGTGTGTTGAAGCGTTGCAGCTCTCTCTAAGAAAAAGGGAAAAGTATCTGCCTTTGGGGGGCGGATAATCCGCCCCTCCCTCTTCCCAAGAGTGCGCGAGCCCCAAAGAGGGGGCGGAGTTTGTGGCCGGATTTTTCGGCCATGCCGGATAGTCCGTCCCTTGGGGGCGGACAGTCCGCCCCCTCGAGGATTTCCTTCAAGCCTAGCCTGCGTCGCTCTCTGTATGGGGAGCGGAGTTTCCCTCGGACTTTCCGGTCCTTGGGCATACTTTCTCCCAAGGGTGGATAGTCCGCTCCCGGCAGGGGCGGATAATCCGCCCCCTCAGGAATTTTCTCCAAGTCAAGGCTGCGTCGCTCTCTGTTTGGGAGGCGGAGTTTTCCCCGGAGTTTTCGTCCTGGGGGCGGATTTTCTCCCCAGGGAGGATAGTCCGCCCCAAAGGGGGGCGGATAATCCGCCCCCAATTTTCTCCAACGGCTTGTTCTAGGCAGGGGGTATTTAAGCATGTCTTCCCCTCTGTCCAGAACTCTTGATTGATTCGAAAAAGAAAAGACCTGACCTGCAACCTTCATCCAAGAGAACTCCACCTAGCTCCACTCAAAGGCTCCGTCCATTGGGGAATCAAAGGAGGAGGACTCGATCATCATCAACTACAATCAAGCGCTTCATCTCCTCTCTATTCATTTGGAGAACCACTGATCTAGTATTTCTTGCAAATACCTCGATCCTTGTTTTTGTTTATATTGATAAACCTTGTTCTTGTGGCACTCTCGGGAGCCCCCAATTCGGTTGTGGGTGTGTGCCCCAATAGTGTTGTAAAAGGCACCGGTTCCCGCCTCGAAGGGATCCAATAGTGGAGAAGGTGGATCAGGCCTCTCGTGGCGAGATCCATCGGAGAATAGGGTGAGGCCTATTGTGGCGTGGTGGTCTTAGAACCGCCCACCCCTCCAACGCAGATGTACTTCCCTTAACAAGGAAGGAACTGCGGTAAAACAAATCCCTGTGTCTCCGCGTGCTCCACTACGGTTCCTTCGCTCCTCTCTTTACGTGCTTAGTAGTTAGGGTTGGATATAGGGAAATTCTCGTAGTTGCATATCTAGAGAATTTACTTTGTGTCAAGCCTAAAATTGGTTAGCACCTATTCACCCCCCCCCTATAGGTGCCCATACGATCCATTTCAGATGGTTTGAAACATGCATAATAATTCAAAAACGATCCACACGATGTGAAACCTTCGCGTGGTGTCATATTATGTGACATAGTTGGAAGGAAAAATGTCAAACTTGGTATATTTATTATGTCTCAAAAAAACCTTCACAAAATGACCTATCTCATTCGAGGTTTCTTGATTTTCGGGTCAAATGCCCAATGTTATGGCTAGAATTAAGACATAGCTTGTGATAATGTTCCCATATAGTGCATACATATACATCATGGGATGGCGAACAATGTTCCAGGAGAAAGTTTTCCTTTTCGTTGCACGGAAAATCCATTTTCCGAGCGCAAAAAAGGGGGGATTTTATGAAGAAACCACCAAATAGATAATTCCAAATGCTACCACCATATTTTTTAAAAATACTAGACCACCTTACACGGATAATGTCCCAACCGGGAGATCTCAAACCTTTCCGTCCACCCTAGTGAAAAAGACAAATGTTGGCCGAATAGGGAGGAAGTGGGTCCGGTTTGAACTACATGTACATGATATAATGATCATGATTTTTTGAAAAAATCATTTTTAGACTAACAATATGATGTTTCTTCGGAGATCCAGTGCAAGTTTAGCGAGGCTCGGCCCCGAGCTAAGAATCTCCATGCCTGCCTTTTGAGAAAGTTTGAAGATGGTTTAAACAGGCATAAAAAATTCAAAAACGATCCAAATGATGCGAAACCTTTGCGTGGTGTCATATTATATGATATAGTTGGAAGGAAAAGTTTCAAACTTGGTATATTGATTATGTCTCAAAAAAACCTTCGGAATATGACCTATCTCATTCGAGGTTCCTGGTTTTCGGGTCAAATGGCCAATTTTATGGCTAGAATTAAGGCATAGTTTGTGATAATGTTCGCATGTAGTGCATACATGTGCATCATGGGATGGCGAACATTATTCCAATAGAAAGTTTTCCTTTTCGTCGCATGAAAAAACCATTTTCCATTTTCCGAGCGCAAAAAGGGGGATTTTGTGAAGCAACCACCAAATGGATAATTCCAAATGCTGCCACCCTATTTTTTAAAAAAATACTAGACCACCTTACATGGATAATGTCCCAACCGGTAGATCTCATACCTTTCCGTCCACCCTGGTAAAAAAACAAATGTCAGCCAAATCGACAGGAAGTGGGTCCAGTTTGAACTACAGGTACATGATCTAATGCTCTTGATTTTTTGCAAATTATTTTAGACTAAAAATATGATGTTTCTTCAGAGATCCAGTGCAAGTTTAGCGAGTCTCGGGCCCGAGCTAAGAATCTTCATGCTCGCCGTTTGAGAAAGTTTGAAGATGGTTCAAAACGGGCATAAAAAATTCAAAAACAATCCAAACGATGTGAAACCTTCGCGTGGTGTAATTTTATGTGACATAGTTGGAAGGAAAAATTTCAAACTTGGTATATTGATTATGTCTCAAAAAACCTTCACAAAATGACCTATCTCGTTCGAGGTTTCCTGGTTTCGGGTCAAATGGGCAATGTTATGGCTAGAATTAAGGCATAGTTTGTGATAATGTTCCCATATAGTGCATACATGTGCATCATGGGATGGCGAACAATGTTCCAGGCGGAAGTTTTCCTTTCCGTCGCACGGAAAATCCATTTTCCATTTTTCGAGCGCAAAAAAGGGGGGATTTTGTGTAGCAACCACCAAATGGATAATTCAAAATGCTACCACCCAATTTTTTTTAAAAAATACTAGACCACCTTACATGGATAATGTCCCAATCAGGAGATCTCAAACCTTTCTGTCCACCCCTGGTGAAAAAGACAAATGTCGGCCGAATCGGTAGGAAGTGGGTCCGGTTTGAACTACAGGTACATGAACTAATGCTCATGATTTTTTGCAAAAATCATTTTTAGACTAACAATATGATGTTTTTTCGGAGATCGAGTGCAAGTTTAGAGAGGCTCGGCCCGAGCTAAGAATCTTCATGCCCGTCGTTTGAGAAAGTTTGAAGAGGTTTGAAACGAGCATAAAAAATTCAAAAACGATCCAAATGATGCGAAACATTCGCCTTGTGTCATATTATGTGACATAGTTAGAAGGAAAAATGTCAAACTTGGTATATTGATTATGTCTCAAAAAAACCTTCACAAAATGACCTATCTCATTCGAGGTTTCCTGGCTGTCGGATCAAATGACCAATACTATGGCTAGAATCAAGGCATAGTTTGTGATAATGTGCCCATATTGTGCATCAATGTGTATCATGGGATGAAGAACAATGTTGCAAGAGAGAGTTTTCCTTTTTGTGGCACGGAAAAGCCATTTTCCATTTTTCGAGCGCAAAAAACGGGGATTTTTATGAAGCAACCACCAAATGGATAAGTCCAATTGCTACAACCCCATTTTATTAAAATACTAGACCAACTTACATGGACAATGTCCCAACAGGGAGATCTCAAACCTCTCCGTCCACCCCTGGTGAAAAACACAAATGTCTACCAAATCGGTAGGAAGTGGGTCCGGTTTAAACTACAGTATATGATATAATGCTCATGATTTTTTGCAAAAATAATGTTTAGACTCACAATATGATGTTTGTTTAGAGATCCAATGCAAGTTTAGTGAGGCTAGGCCCCTAGGTAAGAATCATCATTCCCGTCGTTCGAGAAAGTTTGACGATAGTTTGAAATAGGCATAAAAAAATTCAAAAACGTTCCAATCAATGCGAAACCTTCGCGTGATGGTATATTATGTGACATAGTTGGAAGGAAAAAATATAAAACTTGGTATATTGATTATATCTCAAAAAAAACTTCACAAAATGACCTATCTCAATCGAGGTTTCCAGGCTTTCGGATCAAATGACCAATACTATGGTTATAATCAAGGCATAGTTTGTGATAATGTGCCCATATTGTGCATCAATGTGTATCATGGGATGACGAACAATTTTGTAGGAGAAAGTTTTCCTTTTCGTGGCACGGAAAATCCATTTCCCATTTTTCGAGTGCAAAAAACTAGGATTTTTATGAAGCAACCACCAAATGGATAATTCCAATTGCTACCACCCTATTTTTAAAAAATACTAGACCATCTTACATGGACAATGTCCCAACAGGGAGATCTCAAACCTCTTCGTCCACCCCTGGTGAAAAAGACAAATGTTCGTCGAATCCGTAGGAAGTGGGTCCGGTTTGAACTACAGGTATGATATGTCGGAAACATATCTATAATTTTTTATATCACATGCTTGTTTAGTATCTACTTTGCTTTGCTTTGTCTACACTTTGACGTGTTTTTATATGTTTTCTGGTACTAACCTATTAACAAGTTGCCATAATGCCATTTGCCTGTTTTCTTCTGTTTTTGGTTCCAGAAAGTCAGAAAATCGATATTCTCGGAATTGGACGGGACAAAAGCCAAAGTCAATATTTTACCGTGGGCAACACGAAGCCAGAATACGAGACGGAGGAGGCTCAACAGGGGGCCACAACCCCTGGCGGTGCTGCCTAGGGTTGGGCGCGCCTGGGGGTGTAGCCGTCCTGGTGGCCCCCCTACCTCGCCTCTTCGCCTATAAAGTCCCCCCGATGCCAAAACCCTAAGCACCCGATCAAAATTCCATGAAATCGTTTGTAGCTGCTGCCACCATCGTCCCTAGATCAGGGGGATCTGAAGTTCTTCCTGGCACCCTGCCGGAGGGGAGATCATCCTGGAGGCCTTCTTCTTCATCATGCCATCCTCCGGTATGAAGCGTGAGTAGTTCCACCTTGGACTACGGGTCCATGTAGTAGCTAGATGGTTGTATCTCCTCCTTGTGTTTTCATGTCTAGATCGTGTGAGCTCCGTTCATGATCAAGATCTCATCTATTTGTAATCATGCATGTTGTGTTTGCGGGGATCTGATGGATATTGAGATTACTATGTCAGATTGATTAATGGTTTTGTCTTATTGATTCTATCATGTCTGTGTTGTTTGTGATCTTGCATGTTCTCCGTTGTTAGCAGCTATCTTGGCCAAGTAGTTGCTAGTGACTCCAAGAGGGGGTATTTATGCTCGATAGTGGGTTCATCCCTCTACTTATCAAGGGAAGTGATAGAAATATCTTCGGTAGTAGATGTGTTGTTTCCACCAGGGAGAAAACAATGGTCTCTTGTTCATGGAACAAGTGGACTGTTTACCTTACACACTTTGCTTAAAGTAGTTGTCTGTTGCTTGCAACTTAATACTGGAGGGGGTTCGGATGTTAACCCAAAGGTGGACTTCTAGTCATAGATGCAGTTGGATGGCGGTCTATGTATATTGTTGTATTGCCCAATCGAATCTCATAGGATCTTTATGTCTAGTATTGCATTGTTATGCCTTGCTCAGTCCTGTCAATTGCCCTGCTGTAATTTGTTTACCCTTCATGCCATGTTTGTTTATCTAAGGAAAGCACCTCTAGTGAACTATGGACCCCGGTCCAATCTTTACCATTGATACATCTTCCACTGTTACTGTTTACTTGCTGCAAACCACTTTCACCTTCCACACCATACAGTTAATCTTTTGTTAGAGCAACCGGTGAGATTGACAACCTTACTGTTAGTTGGGGCAAAGTCTTGAGTTTGTGTTGTGCAGGTTTCCACCTTGCTTGCAACACCTTTGGGACGTTTCCTTCCTCCTACTGGTTCGATAACCTCGGTTTCTTACTAAGGGAAACTTGCCTGCTGTACTGCATCATACCTTCCGCTTGGGGTATCCCAACGAAGTGCTGCTGCACTCATCTAGGCTTTTTCTGGTGCCATTGCCGGGGAAGCTAGAAGAAGAAACTCCCATGTCAACCACGCGCTAGCAAACAAGATTTTCTGGCACCGTTGCCGGGGAGGCTAAGTACGTCTTCACAAGGGGAGTCCTCCTCAACCTTTTTCTTTACTTTGTTTTTAGTTTTCTTAGTTTATTTTGTTTGGTTTTGTTTTCCTCTTTTTATCAAAAACTCCAAAAAAAATAGTTTGGTTTGGTTTGCTTTCTCTTATCAAAAACACAAAAAAAAATTAGTTTCTACTCTAGTTGATGGTCTGTTATTGCCTTGCTTGGTCATGCTCTCTATCAATGGATGGTTTCTTTGAAACTAGTTCTTATTGGCAAGGTGGGTTCACAGAAGAACAAAAGTACTATTATAAGGAACACCGTTTGTCACAAAAAGGGAAACACTTATGGGAACAAATTGATAAATTGAATACTATTGCTAGAGAGGTGTGCTCTACTTATAATGTTACTTATTGCTTTGATAAAGCTTGTTGTTGTAGGAGGTATAAACACCTCTCATTTCAATGTGAGTATAATGATAATGTTACCATATCTTCTTATGTTAAAGGAAATTATGACTTTTATAATGTGGAATAAATTGAAGAATTTATTGCTTTCAAGGGTGCATTTGAACTTGTCAGTTTGCTTAAAAATACTGATGATGCACCTTATGAATATGAGGTTTATGAGATACTTAAATTTTGCTTTGATAATTACAAGGAAGAAAATGGCTATATTCTTGAATATTTTAATAGGTGTTTTCCACAAATGGAAGAGACTAATGCCTTGTAGGAGCCTATGGAAGAAGAAATTGCTGAAACAAAAAGATCATTAGATGAAAAAGAGGAGGATGAATGTTATGCTCCTGTGGATTCTTTTGAAATATCTATTATAGGTAAAACTTTTGATGGTGTTCCTATGCCTGTACCTATAGTAGTGATCATGATTGGGAAAAGCACATTACTTTTGATATTGAAAATCTCTTTGGTAGCAATTCTGAAAATTCTATTGCCTATGATGATACTTTACCTCCAATTTATGATGATTACAATGATGATTATGATATTTTTATTCCACCTACTATTGAGGATAAAATTAATTATGATTACAATATGCCTCCTGTATTTGATGACTATGGTGATGAGAATAATAATGATAGCTACTTTGTTGAATTTGCTCCCACTACAAATAAGATTGACTATTCTTATGTGAAGAGTAATAATTATTATATGCATGTGGCTCATGATATGAATGTTTTATGTGATAGTTATATTGTTAATTTTATTCATGATGCTACTGAAAGTTATTATGAGAGAGGGAAACATGGTTTTATGCATCTCAATAATATTAAGTTCCTTCTCTTTATGTTGAAAATTTTGGAGTTGCACCTGTTTTGCTTTCCTATGCTTGTTGCTTTGCACTTTCATGAATTGTTTCTTCACAAGATTCCTATGCATAGGAAGTGGGTTAGACTTAAATGTGTTTTGTATTTGCTTCTTGATGCTCTCTTTTACTTCAATTCATATTTCTCATGAGAGCATCTTCTCAAACTATCAAGCCTAACTTAAAGGCGTTAAAAAAAGTACTTGTTGGGAGATAACCCAAGAGTTTCCTTGAGTCTCGGAAGTTATTAGTTCAGTAATTACCTCTCCTTATCCTTTTTGTTTGCTTTTTGTACCAAGAATGACCTCTAATGAGAGGGAAGTACGATTTGGGGAGTTGCTGTCCCGAAACAGATTTCTGTCCTCCACCATAAAAATTCGTGAGGAGTCTCTGTAAGTAGGATTGAGTTGAAAATTTACGAATAAATCCCCCAGCATGTTAGCTAACTTTCTTTAGTTAAACACTTTGTATTTGAGCAACAGAATATCTTCGAAAAAACGGTTTCTACCTGCTGGTCTGTTTTGACAGATTTTTGCCATTATTTGCATTTGCTTCTTATTGATTCCTTTTTGGGTTCTTTTTGGGAAATTAAGGTTTTTTAAGGAGTTGATACAATATCTTGTGTTTTTAGTGAAAAGTTTTGCTGTTCCAAAGCTAAGCCTAAAGGTCTATTATCTTTTGAATACACTAATGTTGCTAATGAAGATTGTGTGAAGTTTTGTATGAAGGAAAATTTTCAAGTGTAGAGAGAGAATGATGTAATGAGATGAAGAATGGACAAAAGCTCAAGCTTGGGTAGTCCACCCCGGTGTCACCCCAAGAAATATCCAAGAGGTACAAGCGTTAAAGCTTGGGGATGCCCAAGGCATCCCCTTCTTCATCAATAAAAAGCTTGGGTCTTTCTAGACACTTCATTTTTATTGTTTCATGCACAGTTGTGTTGTTCTTTGAGCGTCTTAGTTTTCGTTTGCTTTGATTATTTTGCTTGAATAAAGTAGTTTGGACCCCCGTTCTCGCTGTGTTGTTTCAAATAAGTCGATTGGTGTTGGAAAGGAGTAGAAAGTTCTTGCTTGAAAAGTGCAAGAGGAGCTTGCTTTGACTGTGACTTAGACTTTAGCATGTCATGCTAGGTGTTGTTTTGACCTTATGCTTAGTGATTATTGTTGTAGCATGTCTTGTTCCAAACAATTAGGATTGCTTAGTGTGCCTTGAAAGAATCATGCGTTGTTTTAGCATACAAAAGCATAGTATTGTGGTATTCTCCTTTGATGCTTTGTTTGGGTTGACTTGGCACATGCTCACACCATGTTATGACTATGAACAAGTCACCATAGCCTCTATGATCATTTAGTCCTTGACGTGTAGTACCACTCTATGCTTTGATTAGTAATGTTTTGTCGCTCTGCATGATTATGGCCATTATTGTTCTCTTAGTTGGTTGCTCCCAGTCTTTTGCTAGCCTCCACTTGTATGAGTAAGATCTGCTCATGCTTCCAACTCCCAAGAAACCAAATTGTTCCAAAGTGTCCACTATAAATTCCTATGAATGGTGTGTTACACAATTCCAAGTATATTCTTGTTTTCAGCTATCTTCCAATTAAAAAGTATTTTGTTATGTGAAAACTTAGTTATTAAATCCCTCACGAACTTGATGGCACACTTTATATTCCTTGCCCCTAATAAACTTGAACCAATATGTCATCTATATTGTATATGTTTGCACTTATACGTTGGAATTAGCAGAACCATGCTGTCATGGGGAACGTTTTCAACATTGCACGTGTACTTTGCACTCAGTTGATATCATGCTCTTTTGTCTATGGATGTCACTGGTGTGAAATAAAGAGGGAGCTTTTAAGTCCATGGAGTTATGTATTTCGTGTTAGATAATCGCCTGGGCCGCTAGCCTAAGCCATGCCTAATCATGGTGGAAACTTGCAGCATCACCATAATGAGCATTCTGTGAAGCATCCTCAATAAAAATCTATGCAAATAGTAAATAAAAAGATCGCTGAGATGCTCATTGTCTGCTTGCCTTGTCATTTTGGTTATGGGATAGCTCTTGTACCATGTGCAAGGGGTACCCCATTGGCGGTTCTCTATGATACATATGTACTTACTATGACAAGAACTTACAGGTGACCAAAGTTGAGTAGAATGAGGTGTGGCCCTCGTATTCAAGGGACATGAGATTGCCAACTTATACTTTGTCAAGCATATACTCCATAGTTTGCTCACGTTAACCTTAATCACTTCAAGATGCTTATGATAGGGGCAATGAGGGTTGAAAGCTAACTAGTACCATAATTTTTAGAGGCTCTTTTTGAAACTTGAAATCCCTGCTTCCCTTTATGAAGGGCATTTCTTCCACCATTATATTGATTCTCCACCTTCTTCTTTTAGGAACCATTAAGAGAGCATAGTTGCCATTCTTAGTTCTATGTGCAGTGTTCCAAAGCTTATTGATTGATGGATATTGTGATATTACTTGTTCTTGTGCTATTTGTATCTAGTCACTCTTATAAACTTTGAAGTTTTCATATGCATCTATTTGCTACTCCATGAGGGACAAACTGATTGCCACTATGCCATGTTTTCGGTATGTGAAACAAACAAACGTTTTTCAATGCATGTTATTCATGATCTTTGTTTGTAGCCTTTTATGTTGCATGCATAGTTACTTTGCCTTATTGTTAGAACTCCATCTTTCATGCACATGTTTAGAGTAATTTGATCCCAGATTTCAATGTTTGAAAATGGTTTGATCTTGGTTTTGATGGTGCAGGTCACCTCAAAAATTATTCTTTTATCACTTACCTATTCAAGGACAAGCAGGAGTTAAGCTTGGGGATGCTTGATACGTCGGAAACGTATCTATAATTTTTGATGTTCCATGCTTGTTTAGTATCTACTTTGCTTTGCTTTGTCTACACTTTGAGGTGTTTTTATATGTTTCCTGGTACTAACCTATTAACAAGTTGCCACAGTGCTAGTTGCCTATTTTTTCTATTTTTGGTTCCAGGAAGTCAGAAAATCAATATTCTCGGAATTGTACGGGACAAAAGCCAAAGTCAATATTTTATCGTGGGCAACACGAACCCAGAATACGATACGGAGGAGGATCACCAGGGGGCCACACCCCCTGGCGGTGCGAACTAGGGCTGGGCGCGCCTGGGGGGTGCAGCCAATGCCAAAATCCTAAGAACCCGATCAAAATTCCACGAAACCGTCTATAGCCACCGCCACCATCGTTCCTAGATCGGAGGGATCTGAAGTTCTTCCTGGCACCCTGCCGGAGAGGAGATCATCCCGGAGGCCTTCTTCTTCATCATGCCAGCCTCCGGTATGAAGCGTGAGTAGTTCCACCTTGGACTACAGGTCCATGTAGTAGCTAGATGGTTGTATCTCCTCCTTGTGATATTGTGAGCTCCGTTCATGATCAATATCTCATCTATTTGTAATCATGCATGTTGTGTTTGCAGGGATCCGATGGATATTGAGATTACTATGTTAGATTGATTAATGGTTTTGTCTGATTGATTCTATCATGTCTGTGTTGTTTGTGATCTTGCATGATCTCCATTGTTAGTAGCTATCTTGGCCAAGTAGTTGCTAGTGACTCCAAGAGGGGGTATTTATGCTCGATAGTGGGTTCATGCCTCTACTTATCAAGGGAAGTGACAGAATCTCTTCGATAGTAGATGTGTTGTTGCCACTAGGGAGAAAACAACGGTCTCTTGTTCATGGAACAAGTGGATTGTTTACCTTACACACTTTGCTTAAAGCAGTTGTCTGTTGCTTGCAACTTAATATTGGAGGGGGTTCGGATGATAACCCAAAGGTGGACTTCTAGTCATAGATGCAGTTGGATGGCGGTCTGTGTATATTGTTGTATTGCCTAATCGAATCTCATAGGATCTTTATGTCTAGTATTGCATTGTTATGCCTTGCTCAGTCCTGTTAATTGCCCTGCTGTAATTTTTTTACCCTTCATGCCATGTTTGTTTATCTAAGGAGAGCACCTCTAGTGAACTATGGACCCCGGTCCAATCTTTACCATTGATACATCTTCCATTGTTACTGTTTACTTGATGCAAACCACTTTCACCTTCCACATCATATAGTTAATCCTTTATTACAGAAATCGATGAGATTGACAATCTCACTGTTAGTTGGGGCAAAGTCTTGAGTTTGTGTTGTGCAGGTTTACACGTTGCTTGCAACACCTTTGGGACGTTTCCTTCCTCCTACTGATTCGATAACCTCGGTTTCTTACTGAGGGAAACTTGCCTGATGTACTGCATCATACCTTCCGCTTGGGGTCTTCCAACGAAGTGCTGCTGCACTCATCAATGTACATGATCTAATGCTCATGATTTTTTGAAAAAATCATTTTTAGAATCACAATATGATATTTGTTCAGAGATCCAATGCAAGTTTAGCGATGCTCAGCTCTTAGGTAAGAAGTTCAAAGACTAGGGTTTCATTGGGAAACGGCCTCCGGAGCGCCGGGATCCAACCAAAACTTGCATGTGGACATTCCATGTGTACACAAGTGTGGTATATCGTCCATAGATGCAATGTCTAGATCCCAGGGGTCACCGTCTTCACACGCATGCGATAACACTTAGTGGATTCCTAGATCTCTAGGTGGAAATGTCCCTCTGCGGGTATACCGGTGGCTAGCATATGCCACAAGGTCCAAATCTTGGTTTTCCTTGTATCTATGGCCTAAACATACCTTAACAAACAAAAAGTATATTGGTAGAACCTTGTGCCGAGAAACCTATGGGGTAGATCCCCGCGTGCCCCGTAGACTAGGGTTTCGATGCGAGACAGCCGCTGGAGCGCCAGAATCTCAAAAAACCACATAATTAAAGTGGGATGGCCAAACATAATTAAAGTATACATAGATGCAATATGGGTGATATTTGAGATAAAATATGCGCTAAAAGAAAATGGAGGCAAAAAAGGGAGGAAATAGGGAAAAACAGGGCTTTGCCGGAACGGCCCCACGAGAGGTTGTGTAGTGCGAATTCTTTGCCGTGGGCCTTTTTGGCCTTTGTCGTGTATAGTTTCTTTGCCGTGTGTCATTTCTGGGCTTTGCCGTGAGGATTTTCTCTGTTGTTTATCATGTATCGTGTCGTCGTGCGACACTTCTTTGCCGTGTGTCGTGCTGTTTGATTACACGGCAAAGAGATCTTATTGCCGTGCATATGGCAAAGCCCAAGTGCACGGCAGCGCCGAATTTTCCCTAGTGATATGATACTTTCTAATGTTACTAGTCTTAGTTCTCCCGTCTAGGTTTAATGGTGGTGGCGCATAGTCACCCATGCGGTCGTCAGGCAAAACTGCCCATTTTTTCTAGCTTCGTCCCTGTGGAAATTTGGAGGGATGATGAGAAGAGCTACCATGCTGGCAAGTACTATACAAAATTGACATCACTAATTCACATAAATGCAGCTGCAGAAATAAAAGTCTACAATTGCAGCAAACATATAGAGTCGGTTGTATAATACTCCCTCCCTCCCAATATAAGATGCGTATTATTTTTTCACAAATTTCCCGATTTAGGATGCGTATTCTAGTTGGGAGCTGAAGTTAGCAATAAGTAGACTCTTTTACCCCTAATAACTAGCTGCTCGATACTTTAATTCCCGAAGCGTTGCCTTCTCGTCTTCCTCGTCTATTCATTTGTCTTCCTCGTCCTTCCATCCCATCTCTCAACTCTCCTGTGACACATCTCCACCTCGTCCTTTCCTAATCCCCTCTCACTAGACGACGGCGCTGGCATGGATCCCCGGTTCAATCCGTCCTGGTATGAGGATAGCCAGCAGGAAGAAGAAGTTTGGGATGAAGAAGACTTGCTCTCTCGAGCTCGTGGTCTCGTCGGCGACGAAGAAAAGTTGCGTCGTCCACTTTGCCTGGATGATATGAACACGGAGGAGGTGCTGGACTATGTAGCAGTGGAGGAGGAAAATGGAGGCGGGGAGCTGCACGGCGGCCACGACGAAGTGCGCGGCGAGGTGCGCGGCCGCAGGGAGCTGCACGACGCCCACGACGAAGTGCGCGGCGAGCTGCATGACAGCCGTAGCGAGGTGCGCGGCCGCGGGGAGCTGCGCGGCGGCCACGACGAAGTGCGCGGCGAGCTGCCTGGCAGCCGCAGTGAGGTGCACGGCCGTGGGGAGCTGCGCGGCGAGCTGCATGGCAGCCACGAAAAAGTGCGCGCCGGTCGCGTGGAGCTGCGCCATGAGCGGACTGAAGACATGGCATGCAGGCTGCTCCATGGCATGCATGGTGCATGCAGGGACCGTGGTGAGCCGCATGGAAGCCCCGTGTGCACCTTCTTTCGATTGTCGTCAAGCCGAGAGAGTGGACATGGTGTCTGCACTGTTTTCAGCACGTCGCGTCGGTGCAGTGCTTCAGTCAGTTCGTCCGCCGAGCAGACCAGGGACAACCCCATGATTGTGCTGACTCATTGCCAGAGTCGATGTCGTTCCCTCAGTACATCGACGACATGGATGAGGTAAGGAACAAAATGTGGGAAATCCTCATTCCTTCTGACGAGGTTTGATCTCGTCAATGCCCATTGTTATGGACTTGGGTTTTGGAGAAGATGGGGATGCTGGAGATCGTGGCACGGTTAACAGACAAGCAACCAGGGGACACAAGATTTACCCAGGTTCAGGCCCCCGGAGGGAAAACCCTACTCCTGCTTGTCTGCTCTTGATTACGGCGGAACCGAAGGTTACAGGGTGCGCAGATTCGATCTGGCGTGGATGCGTGTGCGAAAGTATGAGTCGAGGTGGGTTGAGTTGCCCTAGGACGTGCCCTCTTGGCCTTTATATAGACTTAGGCAGGTCCCGGGCATAGTCCTAGTCGGTTACAAGTTCTAGGGAGTTTGCCCTTTTGAGTTTCCTATCTAAACTAGTCTTGTTCTCCAAGGTTCCGAAGATGTCTTGGGCCTTGGTCACCCGAAAATCTTCATGGGCCAGCGTATGCCTGCAGTGGGCCTTCCTTGGGCTGGACTAGGTATGCTGAAGTTCCGTACCCGTAGGGTATAACCATGTCAGTAGCCCCCGAGTGATCAGTCGAATCGTAGATTCGGCTGAGGACTCTTCGATCCTTCGGGTGCAACTCTGTCTTTCAAGAGAATGTGTAGGGATTGTTGATACGTGTGCCTGACTCATCCGACGGGTCAGGGTCAGTTAACTGTCTTAGGACGAAACAACACGATCTTCTTCAGGTTCAGGTCCCTTAACCCGGGCCTGGAACATATGCTGGCGTAATTCAACTCAGGCCGCGGAGGACTTACAGGAGAGGAATTCCAGTGATTTTAATTGGTGTACCCAACGCGTCCGTCAGGATTTTTCATTGTACCTGTTGGTACGGATTCATACTAGCAGAGCGCAGTCAGGTGCGTTGCCAGGCCATCAGATGATATCTGTAGGTCTTATCTTTGCGTCGCAGACGCAGCATCCGAACATTTACCACCTCGGAGGTGCTTCGGGTGGCCAAGGAGACTGTTGCTCACTTAGCGTTTTGTTGGGGCAGAGTTGCCAAAAAGTTTTTGCGTGCTGATCCGAAAGATCGCAGTCGAAGACTTCATAGGGTGCGCGACCAGCGCTCCCTATGGGAGTAGCCCCCAAGTGTCTGTTCGAGTTGTAGACTTGAGCGGAGACTCTTAGTTCAAGCATTGTTTCAGTCTTTAGGTCCGCAGGACTCGAAAATTTTCGGATGCTTAAATCCATCCTCCCTATGGGAGTAGCCCCCGAGTCCTTAGTGGAGTCGTAGACTCGATGTAGGACTCAAAGAAGCAATTTTGTCCTTAGTTGTCTGTCGGGTGCGCGACCAGTGCTCCTGATAGGAGTAGTCCCCAAGTATTTAGTCGAATCGTAGATTCGAGTGAGTACTCTTAGCTGTGGAGCCGAAGTGGTGCTAGTATAGCTTTTGATGACGTCAGTGCTTACGATTGATGACCTCAAGCGTCTGCTGCGCCAGAGATGACTTGACGGGACGAAGCGTGGGTCCCACTTGCTGACTTTGAATTGACCGGTCACGCGGGGCGTGGAGATGATTACAGCGCCTCCTCGATTTCCGTGCGTAGTGGACGGCGTGGTAAGGACGGTTCGTTGTGGTGTTGACACGTGTACGGCCAGATCTACCGTTGGCGTTAGGTCTTCTCGATGGACGGCCAACGCGCGTCGTCTTCGCTGTTATAATCCTGAGTGAAATCGTGGTTTGTTTTTCACCGCACCAGTTCATCTGCTCTCTTCCTCTTTGTTCTTGAGCGATTCTTGCTGCGCATTGAGCTTTTCCTCCACATTTCCTTTGTCCGTCGTCCTTGCTAACGGCACCACCGCTGTAGCGCCATGGGGAAGACGAAGAAATCCTCATCTGCAGTTGGGACCAGCGCCGCCGGAGGCAAGAAGGGCACCGCCGCTGCGCGCGTCACCGATGGTGGCTGGCGGCGATCGGAAACGTGGGAGAGCGATCTCCGCAAGCTGCGCAAGCGGAGCCTGATCCCGCAAGATGCGACGGCCATGCGACTCCCTGGCAATGAGGTAATCCCCCGTCCCCCAGCTGGGTATCGGGTTATGTTTCTTGCCTTTGTCTTGCGTGGTTTCTCGTATCCAGTCCATGACTTCCTTCGTGGACTGCTCTTCTTCTATGGAGTTCAGTTGCATCATCTGTCTCCCAACTCCCTTCTCCACATTGCGTGTTTTATCACGCTTTGCGAGTGTTGGCTTGGCATTGAGCCGCACTTTGGCCTCTTCCGGAAGCTTTATTCCGTGAAGAGGCAATCTGGGTCGGATGGCGTGTATCCCATTGGGGGTTTCATCATCTCTCTTAGTCCCAATGTCCAATTCTTTTCCTTTTCCATGTCTGAATCTGTCCAGTACTGGCGGAGGAAATGGTTTTACATCTGTGACTCCGTGCTACCTCGACAAGATTTTGGTCTTGTTCCTTTCGACCCCTCCCAGTTGATTGAGAAGAAAAGATCCTGGAAAAACCAAATCTTAGACGGTGAGGTGGCGGAGATTGAGGCCCTGTACCGTCGAGTGGAGGATCTCCAACTGATTCCTGAGAAGAAGGTGAACGGTGTCGACGTTATCCGAACGTTTCTTGAGCGTCGGGTGCAGCCTCTCCAAGCGAGGGCGCATCCGATGTTTCTTTACTCTGGGCGCCGTGACCCGATGAGGGTTTCGAGTGAGAAAATCTCCGAGGCGGAACTTGACAAGACTCTTCGCGCGCTGTTGAAGTTCAAGGCAGACGAAGAAATTCCGGGGAAGTCGCAGACTCCTCCCTTTTCTTCGGCGTTGGCCGTACCGAAGGTGTAGATTTGCGCACGTAGTGCTCCCTTTTTGTTTTTGTCGGCTGTGTACTTTTTCCTTTGTTTGCTAACAAAGTTCCTTTTCCTTTTGCAGAGCTTCAAAGTGCCGGGCATGGCACCACCATTGCCCGAAAGGTATCCGAATGCCCCGGATAATGAAGTCGTGGACTCCGTGTCCGAGCTGCCGTCAGCGCGATCTCCAGCGGAGGATGCCGACGAGTCGAGTGAGAACCATTCCCGCAAGCGATCGCGAAGCTCCAGCGAGTCTTCGGATGCCTCGACTCCTCCGACTCCCAGAAATCCGCTGGGCCTTGAGCGTCATGATGATGTTCAGGGGGGTTCTTCCTCTCCCCTTCCTGCCATTCCTGTGCGGGCTGTTGCTCTGCAGCCGCCAGCAAAGCGGAAGAAGGAAGAAAAGAAGGAGGAGAGGAAGGAAGAAAAGAAGGAAGAGAAGAGGGCCCGAAGGGCTTCTCCTATCTTCGACCTGAGCGCGTTGGGCTCATAAGTTTTCTTCGTGCCACTGTTTTCCTTTGTTTCCTTGCAATTTTGGCACCTGTGTTGATTGGTTCATGTGCAGGCAATCTTACGACGGCTCTAGTGATGGAGCGCACGAGATGATGGGGGAGTCGAACATTGCGTCGCCTCCTCCTCAGACGGTGGCGACTTCTGGTGATGCTGCACCAGTTCCTCCTGTGCAGGAGAGGCTGGTGGTTGCGCCCCAGAATTTCGGAGGCGGGCCTGCGGGTTCGCCTTTGGAGCACGTAAGTTGTCCTTCTTGATGTTATGGGGGGAAGCCCCCGAGTGTCTTCGAGTGCTGATGTTGTTGTTGCTTCTTTGTGTGGGGCGTAGCCCCCAAGTCATGTTCTTACTGCTGTTGTCTTTTCCTGCAGCCTTTTGTCCAAGAGGCCAAGCGGCTGGTGGAGGAGCGCCTGACGCTGGAGGCAAAACTGCGGCAGCTGCAAGGTATTCGTCTGCCTTGTAGTATTTTTCTTGCGTATCCTGATCCTTTTCTTTGACACTTGCTTGTTGTAAATGCAGAGGAACATAATGACTCTCTCCGCGAGGTTGATGCTTTGAAGAAGAGCCTTGGCCAAGCGGAGCAGAAGGCCGAAGCTGCTGCAGGTGCAAAAGAGCGTCTTGAGCTGGAGCTGACGAAGGCAGCCGAAGCGAAGGAGCGTCTGCAGCAGGATGCTGCAGATCGTGAGGAGCAGCTGGCCACCGTTGCGGCTGCTCGTGAAAAGGGGTGGCAGATAAGCTCATGGCTGCTGCCAAGGCCGTTTCAGGTGAGTACAAGCTTTTGGACTTGTTTCTTTTCCTGCGGATCTTTTTCTGTGTTGCCGTTCTTCATGTTTTCTTTTCTTTTGTCTCAGATGCCGCAGGCATCGAGTTCGACCGCGGTGCTCTGGAGCACGGGAGTGCTCTAGATGATGCCACTGTGGCGGTCGAAGACCGCTGCAGCACCGTCGTCAACTCCCTTGCCAAGGCGAAAGAAGTCCTTGGTCGCTTCTACCAGGAGCTCTTCCCGAAGGGTGCATCCCTTGAAGATGTGGATGCCCTAGCGGAGGCTCTGTCGCGCGAAGCGTCTGCAGCGTACAAGCGCAAACAGAAGGGCATCGGCGCATCCGTCGGGCTGGCAATGGCCATGGCGTCTGGGGCGGAGCTGGACCTGCCCCAGATTACTTCTCGGATGCCGACGGCCGCGGATGGATCCGAGGTAGCCTTCGCCGCCTACTCCGCTCATTGCCGACGATATGGGTCCAAGCTCATTGACTTGTTGTCTGAGTACGCGCTGCGGCAGCAGGGCGAGGCTAAGGCTAGGCAGTCTGGCTCTGAGGCGACTCAGTGTCCTGCACCTTAGGCATAGTAGGCGTAGAGTAGTTTGTAGTCTTCTTCTATTGTAAATATCTTTTGTAGTACCATCCTTGTGCCACGTAGTGGCCTTATTTTAATGAATTCCTCCGTGTTGTGCTTTTATCCTTGGCTGAATGTCTGAGTACCTTTCTGCTGCTATAGGTTCCTTCGGGTGCTGACCCAGTTGACACTTCATCCGAAAGGCCCTTGCGAGCATCATTGGATGATTCCTCGCAGCTTGCTTTTCTTCGGGATCGCGTGCGTAGCTTGGAGAGGGATTTGCTTGGGTTACGCGGTCGTGCTGATGTTTGGAAATCCAAAGCAGACCGTGGTGCAGCCAGAGAGGAGTATTTGATGGCGGAGCTGGGTCGACTGTCCGAGCAGCTGCAATGTAAGTTGATCCTTTTTTCGGGCTGTAGCCCAGTTCTTCTGGTGAGCCTGCTGGCCTTACTCTTGTTTTGTGCGTTTGTCGTAGGTGCCAATATTGCTCCGAGGGAAGAGAAAGAGCGTATTGCTGTTCGAGTCAACTATTTGACTCAACAGGACATGGAGGCCGGCGGCTTCTTCTGGATGGACCGTGATCGCGCCATGGTTCTGGCGACGGTGCAGGATCGCGTCTACCAGGTTTTGCGGGTGCTCCGCCAGGTGCAAACATCACTGTCTTCGGTACTGCACGTCATGTTTCCGTTGGATGCCGTGCCAACGACTCTTGCGGGTCTTCTGACGAAGTTTCGGAATGCCGACAACGTCAAGGAGCTGGTGCGGCAGCAGCTCGTCGCAGGAGTGAAGGCTGCCTTGTCTCTTGTGAGGGTGCACCGCCCTGACGTAGATTTGGATGTTGTAGCGACCGGGCCGCCTCCTCGACCAGATGGTGGCGAGTGGAACATGCGTCCGCATTACGCGGCTGTAAGGCAGTATGCCGAGCAAATTGTAGACTTGTTTGAGCAGCGTGCGCAGGTTATTCTTCAGAGTAGATAGGACCTGAAAATAAACAGATAGATGTAAAATGTGCGTGTTGCGGCTGGGCGTTTATGTGCCCTTTGTTGTAAAGGTTTTCTTGTTTGTGAGCACGCAGTGCTTTGATTGAGTACGTGCCCTTTTCGTTTGCCTGACGTGGTCAGCTACTCAGGTGTACACGTTTTGTCCTCAGTCGATGAAATCGTGAGGTGGGGGGAGCCCCCGAGTGCGTTTGTAGCATGTAGTAAGGTTGCAGAAAAGTAGTCAACCGAAGGTTGGGAGCGAGACACTTAGCTTTATTTATATCGTAATGGAGGAGGTACATGGTCCGGCTGAGTAGCCTTGGCTGAAAGCCTTATTGAAAGTAAAAGGGGGGGTAGGTTGCTACGGGTAGAATCGTCGCAGGTGCGAGACGTTCCACGGGTTGGAGTATGCGACTCCGGACTCCACGTGCTTTAGGCGATAGGCGCCACCTGGGATGACCTCGGTGATGGGGTAGGGTCCTTCCCATGGTGAATCGAGTTTGTTCGGTCGTTTTTGCTTGAGTCGCAAAACGAGGTCTCCTTCGACGAAGGACCTTGGGCGCAGCCGGCGGCTGTGATAGTTGCAGAGACTCTGCTGGTACACCGCTGATCTAGCTGCTGCTATATCCCGTGCCTCATCGAGTGTGTCGACGGCATCTTCGAGTGCCTCCGTGGACTCGGCTTCGCTGTAAGCGACGACGCGTGGAGCCTGATGGCGTACTTCGGCAGGCAGACGGTAGCTCTTCCGTCCAGTTCCCAGCTTTGTGCTCGAGTGAGATCATGAGGCGCTTCTTGATGCCAGCGCCGATTAGGCTGTTGGCCTTTTCCACCTGCCCATTTGTTTGCGGGTGTGCCACTAAGGCATACGTGATATTGATCCCGAGGCCTTCGCAGAAGTCCTGGAATTCTTCGGAGATGAAGTTCGATCCGTTGTCGGTGATGATGCTGTGCGGTACGCCAAATCTGTAGACAATGGATTCAAAGAACTTGACGGCGGTTGTGCCCTTCTGGTTGGTGACTGGCATGGCTTTGATCCACTTGGTGAATTTGTCGACTGCGACCAGGAGGAAGACGTGTCCTCCCTTCGAGGATTTTGGCAGTTTGCCAATCATGTCAAGGCCCCATTGGGCAAAAGGCTAGGCTATGGGTATGGGTCGAAGTTCGGACCCAGGTGCGTGCGGTTTGTCGGCGAACCGTTGGCACCCGTTGCATCTTCGGACGATGTCCTTCGCGTCGCTCATGGCCGTTGGCCAGTAGAATCCTGCTCGCAGAGCTTTGGCGACGAGGGAGCGGCTGCCTGCGTGGTGGCCGCAGATGCCCTCATGGATATCTTGGAGTATGGCCTTGCCGTCGTCGATGGTGACGCACCGTTGTAGTACACCCGTAATGCTACGTTTGTACAGCTCGTCGTTGATGATGGTGAAGGCTTTTGACCGACGAGATATGCGCCGGGCATCTGTCGGGCTGTCTGGCAATTCTCCGTTTATCAGGAACTGGAGGTATGGACGTGTCCAAGTTTCTTCGACTGCCATGACCTGCATTAGGTTGACCATAGCAACTTCGGTGTCCATCTTTTCGGGTCCTTCGTGACCTTCGGGTGGCGTAGCCCCCGAGTGTTCTGCTTCTTCGGGTGATCCCTTGGGGAATTTCCGCTTGATGGATGGCACGCAGATCTGTTCGAGGAACACACCTGGTGGTACCTTTGCACAAATGGAGCCGATGTTGGCGAGTCTATCGGCCTCCTCGTTGCTCTCTCTTCCAACGTGTCGAAGTTCGCAGCCGTCGAATTCTCCTTCGAGTGCGTTGTATAGCGTGCGGTACGCGATCATGTTTTCGGCGTGTGTGTCGCACTCATTCATCGTCTGCTGTACGACAAGGTTGGAGTCACCGTAGATGACCAGGCGTGTTGCGCCGCATATTTTTGCCATCTTCATGCCATGGATGAGGGCTTCGTATTCGGCCTCGTTGTTGGAGGCTCTGAATTTCATCCGAAGGACGTACTTCATCTTGTCACCTTGCGGGGAGGTCAGTATGACTCCTGCCCCTGCTTCGGCTTCGCGTTTGGAGCCTTCGAAATGCATTGTCTAGGACTGTGACATGTCTGGGGTGTCAGGCAGCTGCAGCTCCATCCAGTGCACCAGGAAGTCCGGAAGGACTTGAGATTTGATTGCGTGTCGCTTCTCGTAGACGATGTCCAAGGGTGATAGTTCGATGCCCCACAAGGCCACGCGTCCTGTGGCCTCTGGATTATTCAGGATGCTGTTCAGGGGTGCCTCGTTGACAACCATCACCTGATGCTCCTGGAAGTAGTGGCTCAGTCGTCGAGTCGTCATGAACACGCCGTAGGCCAGCTTCTGGTAGTGCGGGTACCGCTGTTTTGTTGGAGTGAGTACCTCGCTGAGGTAGTAAATTGGGCGTTGTACCCCGTGGGTCTTGCCTTCTTCAGGTCGTTCGACCACGAGTACTGTGCTGACCACCTGGTGCGTGGCTGCTATGTACAGCAGAAGGGGTTCGCGCTCTTTTGGCGTGACCAAATCGGGCGAGGTGGAGAGGAGCCGCTTGAGGCTTTCGAATGCGTCGTTGGCTTCTGGTGTCCACTCGAACTTGTCCGCCTTGCGCAGCAGTTGGTAAAATGGTAGGGCCTTCTCGCCCATGCGGCTGATGAACCTGCTTAGTGCCGCTACTCGCCCTGCGAGCTGCTGAACGCCCTTGAGGTTTTTCGGCTTCTCCATTGTCATGATAGCTTTGATTTTCTTCGGGTTCGCTTCAATCCCTCGTTGAGAGATGAAGTACCCGAGTAGCTGACCCGAGGGGACGCCGAAGGCGCACTTTTCTGGATTGAGCTTGATCCTGTAGCGATCAAGGTTGTCGAACGTCTCGCGGAGATCGTCGATAAGTGTTTTTGCCTCCCTGGTTTTTATGACTATGTCGTCGACATAGACTTGGACATTGCGACCGATCTGGTCCTTGAGGCAGGCCTGCATGCATCGCTGGTACGTGGCACCCGCGTTCTTTAGCCCGAAGGGCATTGTGTTGTAGCAGAATACTCCGAACGGTGTGATGAACGCCGTATTTTCTTGATCTTCGACCTTGAGTCGAATCTGGTTATAGCCTGAGTAGGCGTCGAGGAAGGAGAGCTTCTCACAACCTGCAGCCGAATCGATGATCTGGTCGATCCGAGGAAGAGGGAAGTGGTCCTTTGGGCAGTGTTTATTTAGTGACGTGAAGTCTACGCACATCCGCAGGATGTCCGTGTCCTTCTTCGGGACCGTCACCGTATTTGCCAGCCACTCGCTTTCCTTGATTTCCCGGATGAAGTCCGCTGCGAGTAATCTGTTGATCTCCTTGCCGATGGCTTCGGCTCGTGGCTCCGACACTCTTCGGATAGACTGCTTGACTGGCTTGGTGTCTGGGAAGACATTGAGTGCGTGCTCGGCGAATTCCCTGGGAACTCCTGGCATGTCTGCAGGACACCAGGCGAAGATTTCCCAGTGCTCACGGAGGAATTCGACGAGCGCGCCTTCCTATGCGGTGCTGAGGTCGTTGGCGATCAGCGCCGTCTTGAAGGCGTCTGTCGGATGGACCTGCACTTTCTTGGTGTTGACGGTGGAGTCGAAGGACATGTCGGGTGCGTTCTGCCTTGTGACTGGGGGTAGCCCGTTGTCCGTCTCCTCGCGGAGCCTTACGAGCTCGTCTTGCATGCCGAAGGACTGGGAGATTTTGTTGAAATCCCTGTCACATTGGTCCGATCGGGTGAAGCTCCCGTGGATTGTGATGACGCCCCTTGGTCCTGGCATCTTGAGTAGTAGGTATGCGTAGTGTGGGACGGCCAGGAACCTTGCGAATGCTACGCGTCCCAGGATGGCATGGTATTGCGATGGCCAGTCCACCACTTCGAATTCTAGGCGCTCCTGCCGAAAGTTGTCCGGCTTCCCGAAGATGACGTCGAGCCCTATTTTGCCCAGAGGGAATATGCCCTTCCCTGGGACAATGCCATGGAACGTTGTGTCTGATTGCTCCAGGCTGCATTGCGGGATCCGCATAGCTGCTAGAGTGCTTGCGAACATTAGGTTGATGCCGCTACCGCCGTCCATGAAGACGCGACTCATCTCGAAGCCTCCGATCTGTGCCTCCAGCACCAGGGCAGCATGACCTGGGCGAGGGATCTGGCAAGGGTGATCCGCGCGAGTGAATGTGATGCAGGACTCCGATCCGCTGAGGTACTCAGGGATTGCAGGCGGAGTTGCCACGGCCAAGTTGATTTGTCGGGTGATTTTCTTCTGCACCCTATTAGTGGGGCGTCCCTTCTGTATCATATTGAGTGCTCCTTTTGATGGGGGATATGGGACCCCGGTGTTGTTTTGCGCTGGTGCGACTGGTTGGTTTTGACCTCCAATAGGCAGCGGTGGAGGAGCTCCGTGTGCTATTTCACCTGGTGCAGGTGCGTTTCCGAACGCAAGAATTGGAGTTTGTTGCCTCATCTGCATCATGCCTTCGCTGAGTTTTTGGAACTCGCGGCAGTCCTTGAGCATGTGGCTGGCTTTCTTTTTGCCATCCTGTTTGTCGATGTAGAAGTGGATGGTGCATGGACCCGAAAGTTTGTCGAATGCCGAGGGTCCGCTGTCGCAGTCGCGGCGTTGCCACGACTGTGTTGGTCGTCCGCTGTCGCGGAAGTTTCCGCTGCGGTATCCTCCGCTATTGCGGCTGTTGTCGATGCGGCGGTCGGCGTAGCCGGCCGCGACCATGTCGGGTCCGTCGCGGTCCTCGTAGACGAGCGATCTCCTCTTGCTGCGGCGTTCGCGTCTTCGGCCGTAGTCGTCCTCTTCATCTGATTGCGGTTGCTGGATGCAATCTTCGCCGTCTGCCCAGCTGTTGGCGATTTCCATGAGGTGATCGAGTGTCTTGGGCTTTACACGCCCAAGTTCCTCCTTGAAGTCTGGGCGCTTGACGCCGTCCCTGAAGGCGTCGATGGCCCTCTCTTCGGAGATGTGTGCTGCGGAGTTCTTGGTCGTAGACCAGCGTAGTATGTATGAGCGAATAGATTCACCTGTTCTTTGAGTGCAGGCTCGCAATTCTTCGATTGAGGCGGGCCTCTTGCTGGTGCCTTTGAAGTTTTGGATGAAGTTGTAAGCGAGCTCCTCCCAGCTTCGGATGGATCCTGATGATAGGCTGCTGAGCCAGACTCGCGCCGCGCCTGTCAGCTGCAGCTGAAGGCATTGCATGGCGGTTTCTTTGTTGCCTCCGTGGAGCTTGACGGATGACAGATGGTCACTGAGCCAGGACTTTGGATCTTGTGTGCCGTTGAACTTCGGAGTATCAGAAGGAAGCTTGAAGTTGCGTGGCATCTGCGTTCGCCGGACGGATCTGCTGAAGCATCGAGCCCCGCAGAGTTCTCCTTCGTCTTCGTCCATCTCAGATTCAGATGAGCATGCGCGTTTGGCGCGTGCTTTGTCGATCTTACGCTGTGTAAGCTTGTCTCTGGCGTCGTAGTCGTGTTTGTGGCGGTTGGAGCTCTTCTTCCTTCGAGGAAGATCGTGCTCCTCTTCCTCTTCGGATGAGGGTGTGGGGCTCCGGTCGCGCCTGGCTGGAGCTTTTTTCTTCGGCTCCGCAGGAGCGTATTCGTGGAGCGCAGCTCCGATTAGTCCTAGTCCGGTGAGTGCGGACTTATGCATGGCCCTTTTCGGGTCCCCCTCTGGAGGTGGGTGAGCCGCGAGATATGCAGTGGCTGCCATGATCGCAGCTTGTGGCGTCTTCGGGATGATGTTGCCGTCAGCGTCCATGTCCATGAACGATGTATGGAGAGTTCGGGTCACGTCACGCCGTTCCTTCGGGTCCATGTTTTCCACCCTAGAGCGGTGCTTGTTTCCCTGGTTTCTGTTTGTGCTAGAGCCGGGTTCCATGGCGGAAAGCGCGGCTCGTCGCGCACTAGACTCAGAGGCTGCTTGCTTGCGTTTGTCGAGCGTCTTCTGCATCTCGACTTGCTTCTTGTGCTCCTCGATGAGGAGGTAGTGGTATGCCCTCAGCAGATCACGTGGGGAGTCCAGAGGTAGGACTATTTCGCCTGCGACGGCGCGGCGTGCTTCGACCCATCCTTCTTTGCTAAGTTGGATGAGGTGGCCGCCGTTTTCCCCGTTATCGCCGTTTCCACCGTTTTCGCCGTTTCTATCCGGGTTGGGGTTGGGCGGTGGGTTAGGCGTTTCCTCGTCAGTTTGGATGACTGCGGCGCACAGGTAGCGCCTGCAGATTGGTTGGCTGCTGCCACAGCTTTCGGATCCGGAGCCGTAGGTCCCTTCATCCGAAGGTGGATCGCACAGATCGGAGTTGCAGCTGCTGCTGCTGTAGAACTCATCTGTTGATGGCGATGTGCGTAGCACGGGGTGTGGAGCCCACGAAGCAGGCCTGATTGACGGTACGGGCACCCGCTCAGGGAGGCGGAGGGTGCCAGTTTGTCCCACCTGGAAGCAGAAGCTCCCGAACAAAATTTCGAGTCCGTCGCCTACGGGCTCGAAATCTTTCATGGTGGCCGGCGAGTGGGCGGTGAAGTCTAAAGTGCCGAAGAGGAGGTGATTCTCCGTCGTTGCAGAGTTGTAGATCGATCGGGTCGGAACCGTCACGACCGCACAATCAGCAGCCCCAATTCCCACAGACGGCGCCAATTGACGAGGTTTGATCTCGTCAATGCCCATTGTTATGGACTTGGGTTTTGGAGAAGATGGGGATGCTGGAGATCGTGGCACGGTTAACAGACAAGCAACCAGGGGACACGAGATTTACCCAGGTTCAGGCCCCCGGAGGGAAAACCCTACTCCTGCTTGTCTGCTCTTGATTACGGCGGAACCGAAGGTTACAGGGTGCGCGGATTCGATCTGGCGTGGATGCGTGTGCGAAAGTATGAGTCGAGGTGGGTTGAGTTGCCCTAGGACGTGCCCTCCTGGCCTTTATATAGACTTAGGCAGGTCGCGGGCATAGTCCTAGTCGGTTACAAGTTCTAGGGCGTTTGCCCTTTTGAGTTTCCTATCTAAACTAGTCTTGTTCTCCAAGGTTCCGAAGATGTCTTGGGCCTTGGTCACCCAAAAATCTTCATGGGCCAGCGTATGCCTGCAGTGGGCCTTCCTTGGGCTGGACTAGGTATGCTGAAGTTACGTACCCGTAGGGTATAACCGTGTCACCTTCCATCAAAGAAATTAAGGGTTTAAAGAGAAGGAAGAAATGACCATACTCCATGCGTTATTTTCTTGTTGATGAATCAGTGTTGAATGTTCTTGTTATTTTCTGTGGATGAACAGTACCATGCATTATTGTCAGAGTATTAAGATCATGAAAATTGTTCTTGTTGAATGTTCTTGTTCTTTTCAGAGTACTCACAGTAGGCACTTCATAGTTTCATTGCATAAAATGAACAATAGCATAAAAAGCCTTACATTCACCTGACCATACAAAGCATCCCAAGTTTCTAATGACCTAGCCACTCCATGGCCTCATCCACAATTGCTCGAGTGCACTCCAACCTTACCGGTAGGATACCAAGGCGTTGTAGCGCCAGCTTCCTCATGTGCGGGATCTTGTAATGGTTACCACCATTTTGCTTCAAAATTTCAATCATGCAAGATTGTAGCGTGAGAAAAATTCGATTGCTTCTCTCCACCGGGTACTGATAATATGCTTGGTGCACCTTTAAAACAATGTCATCAACCGATCCTGGAAATAGCTTGTGAAACAAAGATTGTAGGGCTGCAAAGAACCCTAGATCAAGGATGTTAAGATCAGGAGAGTTAGGTGGTTGACACACCAACCTAATATCCCAACCATCCGCCTTGGCCGTGGCCAAAAAAACAGGATCATTAGGATCAATGTGAGTTCTAGCATTATCTTGCTGTATGTATATAGTCCTACCACGCTCCGTGGCAGGCCATTTCTCCTTTATAGCAGGAAGAACCTTGTTCACCAACCATTCTCTACTCACATCCTTAGTCACCGATGTCACAAGCTTTGTAACCATCGTTTCGGCTAGACGGTTAGGACTATCCCTTTTCGCCGCCTCCTGAAATGTGAATGGCCATATGCCAATTCTTCCATCAAAGGTCTCGGTACCATCTACGCTGTACCGAGGCCTCGCCACAGCCGCGAGGAACATAACCTTTTCAATATAATTTTTGTTTTGTGTGACTCTTTCAGGTTCAGGCTCATCTAGTGCCAAATAAAACTTCTGACTTTTGCGGGTGCGATAAAACCACTTTTCGTCAATATGAATCACGTTGAACATTCCATTAAAAGTTGGCTCATCCGGCATGCTCTCCTCTTGAATTTGAGATAGGCACCAACGAACCCTACAAAATTTTAGTAGACATGGAAAAACTGAGATAGTTACTCATAAGACATGAAAAAATGCAAACAAATAAAAATACATGCCTACGCTTCTTGTTTTCATCGGTGAGAGTGGATTTGATGGCATTTGTGTGCCGCCTAAGTTTACGCTCTTTCAACCTTCTATGGAGAGTGCTCCTGGACATTCCTAGCGCATTTGCAAGATCTTGAAGTGTTGTTTTGTACTTTGGCTCAATCTCTTTGATTGCCTCTGGATCAAAAGCTATCCTCTTACGACCACAATTCTTTGGTTTCTTGGTCATCACTTCAAGTATACTTCCAGCTCTTTTTCCCTTCGTCCAAATGTTCTGTACAGTTCTCAATGGCATGTGTGAAATACTGGAAACCTCCTTAGCAACTCCACGCTTAAGTCTCCCTACTGATGTCCTCTCCAAAAGCATGCCATACACTCTTAGCTTTTCTTCTTCTGACCATTGGTGCTTAATGCAGCCAGGATGGTTATCTACTCAAGATTTAGCAACAGAAATAAACCATGTGTAGTATTCATGATTTGAATCATCGTAAAACAGAAAAATCTAAACTAAGCATGGTTGTTAATGATCTTACTTTTGACGTGTCCTTGGTTGCCTTGCCCGCCAGCACCATTATCACCGTTCTCGTTTTCATCAGCATCGTCGACGTTCGCCATCGTGTTCAAATCAAGAGTTCATCCTCGGCCAGTACTGTGTCCGGCAAGGCCTAGCCGTCCACGACCACGTCCAGCAAGGCCTAGTCGTCCACGCCCGCGGTCAGAGCTGATCGGTGGAGTGAAGGTTGTTGTTTGATGCCAGGTTATTGTACCACGCCCTCGACCAGCAAGCCCAAGACGCCCGCGTCCCCGACCGCGCACAGCTTCACCGTGTCCCCGACCATGTCCCGACCCGTCTTGCTCGGTTCCACCTCGACCATGCCCACTCCCGCCACCACCGCGTCCTCGCATGGCTCGCCCAGTTCCACCGCGGCAGGCGTCGTCTTGACCGGCACCATCGCGCCCACTGCCAAGACGTCCGCGTCCCTGACTGGACACAGCTTCACCGTGTCCCCGACCAAGTCCTGGATCGACTTGGCTGGTTCCAGCTCGAGCATGGCCACGCCGGCCACCACCGCTTCCTGGCATGGCTCGCCCAGTTTCACCGCGGCCGGCTTCGCCTTGATCGGCACCATCGCACCCGTTGTGGCCGCTGCCAGGAACACCTCGTCCGGCCTGGATATGCTCAAGCTCGTGCTCCCCTTGCTCCTCTGCAAACAGACCAGCTACGAGTCAGTTTCAATGGAGTATCAAACGAAACAATTGAAGTCCCAAAACAACTGCACCATACGTACCGTCGTCACTTTCTTCAAAGACATATGTGTAGTTTAGGTCGATGGCCACACCGTCGTACTGATCCTCAACAACGTCCCAGTCTATAGGACTGTCCATGAGAGAGAAGGAGAGAAAGGAAAGGGAGGTGATGAGAAAGGTTTCAAGCGCCATGGAGTATTTATAGACTACGGCTGAAATTTTCATTTGAATCTGATAAGCTGCCGCCATTGTTTAGTTCCCTCCTAACTGCAGCTCTCTTAGTGAAATGCAAACGAAAATTTCGCAGCCCGTTCCCTCCACTGTGCTCTGTTTGCAAAGCCATGAAATTTTTTTACCGCTCAAAGACATGGGAAGAAGAGAGGAGGAAGAACGAAGAGACGGGAGAGCCAACGTCCAATGCATGCAGGAGTATTAATGGAGGAGGATGGGTAGTGTTGCATAGGAGGCTATTTCGGTCCAAAAAAATTCCACCACAAGGCTGCATGTGGTTCATTGGTATGCGCTTCAGAAACTATGCGCATCTTATATTGGGAAGGAGGGAGTATGAAATAACAAAGAAGTGTAAGAAAAATTGCATGAAAGACAAAGTGCAAAGGTAGCAAACACAAACCTACCAAAAAAGGAAGATAATAAAAAGAGTGACTACAATTTTATAGAAGTGACTGGAATCTTACATGAGTGACCGACACCACCTAACAAAAAATGAGTCACCTAAGCACAAAGAGACTAAAACATCACCCAAAAAAGAAGCCACAAAAATATTAGAATTTTAGATGCATATATGAATATGCAATATATTAAAAATAATAGAGAGATCACTGGAGATTGAACATAAAATATTAATGTGCAGGCACACAAAGCATCACTCGAGATCACTGGAGATTGAACATAAAATATTAATGTGCAGGCACACAAAGCATCACTCGAGTGTAGAAGATTCATCGATCAAGTTAGAGAGGCCATTGATTAGCACGCTTTCCAAGCTGTTTAAATAGTTGTGGTCAATCTACCACCATGTGAGTATGCGACAATAAGCAGCGGTACCAATGAATAACTCTGTTGAATACCCCCTCCGTTTTAAACCGTTGTATGTGAACACTTTATAGTGTGTACGTTCCGAGCAGCTTAAACATGTACACTAAAAGACGTCTTGATACGTGTGTTTAATAAAAAAGTTTAAACATCTTATATTTTGAAACTGGGGAAGTAGTACATGTCAACGGAACATTAGAGGGTATTAGTGCCAGCACACATAACAAAGCAACAATCTATTGTCTCACTCCACTACAAAGACTGCTTGTAGCTAGACAAGAAACACAAAAATAAGCTCAAACTAGTAGCTAGGAAGATCGAGATCTAGCTTGTGGGAGAGTGAGTCATGGCGGACCTTGTGGTTGGTATGTCCAAGTCAGTGGTGGAGGGGCTGCTGTCCAAGGTGTTAGAATAATCTTGTCTAATGTGTTTAGAGTAAAAGTTGGTTTAGACCTAATCTAGTGTGTCATAGTTCGAATCAATTTAGTACTATGTGGAGTACTGATCCGTACTGATCCGTGTAGGTCTAGGGGTTCAATGTTGAGTCGGTTTGGTACTGCTAGCTGCCTCGTGCGTGTATATAAGCACACCTCGGGTTTAAAGAAGCTTGTACCGTGTGAAGTTGAGAAGCAAATAAAGAAAGAGCGGGTACGACACGTGCCCTTGGCTATAATATTTTTCGAGAGTGTTTTTGTCTAGTTTAATGTAGTCGATTTGTGGGCAAATTCCAACAATTGGTATCAGAGCGAGGTCGAAGATTTGAAGCCACGCTTGCCCCGGGGAGGCGACCCTACTAGCGCCTCGGGGCGGGCGACCAGGTGGAGGTGGCGAACATGCCGTCGTCGGTGAGGCGGCGGGCGGTCGTCGCTCGGAGGAGCGACAAGGAGGAAGATAGCGGGCGAGGCGTCGTCGGTAAAGTGGTGGATGGGGATGATCGTTGATGAGTGCGGTGGTGCCGGGGTATGGTGCTGGAGAATCTTGTCAAGATCATCGTCCGGGAGAGTATAAGTAAAGGAGTCAAGTGTGTGCAAGGTAGCATGTTAAGTCGGTGTTGCGTCTGTGAGTCGTTGTCGTGTCCAAGTGCTTGTCTCTGTGAGAATCCGTTGCAGCCGAAGCGAATGAAGGTTGAGGGACTGTTCATCCTATGGATGAAGACGCAATTTGCGTGCCTCGATCAGGTCGTCCATGTGTCTCGACGAGAGGATCAAGTTCAAGTGTGAAGGGGGCGGTAAACCAGTGAAGGGGAACCTCTTTAATGAGGACCTGTCTCTACATGAGGCCGAAGTGGATGGTCTAGTCCACGCCAGGAGGTCGGCATGTATTGCGCTAGGGTGGACGGTGTGTTCCACGGGTGGTGCGATTCCACAAGGTTGCTAGCGTGGCTGGGTAGTCCGGATCATACTTGAGTTGTTCCGTAAATTCGCCAAGTCGAAATTGGGGAGAGCCAATTAGACTTGTCGTGGTGCGAGACCTAGACAAGACGCGAATCTACAACGAGTCAAGATCAAAAGAAGCACGGAAGACAAAGAGTCGTCGATCAAGATTAGGGAGAGATTGTTAGAATAATCTTGTCTAATGTGTTTAGAGTAAAAGTTGGTTTAGTCCTAATCTAGTGTGTCATAGTTCGAATCAATTTAGTACTATGTGGAGTACTGATCCGTACTGATCCGTGTAGGTCTAGGGGTTCAATGTTGAGTCGTTTGGTACTGCTAGCTGCCTCGTGCGTGTATATAAGCACATCTCGGGTTTAAAGAAGCTTGTACCGTGTGAAGTTGAGAAGCAAATAAAGAAAGAGCGGGTACGACACGTGCCCTTGGCTATAATATTTTTCAAGAGTGTTTTTGTCTAGTTTAATGTAGTCGATTTGTGGGCAAATTCCAACACAAGGCACAGGCGGCGATCGATGAGGAGGGGCAGCTGCGGCAGAGCGCGGCGCGCAACCTGGTGTTCATCACTGGCGAATTCCAGATGATGCAGTCTTTCCTGACTGTGGCTGACAGCGAGCGGCTGCAGAACCCGGTGGTGAGGACGTGGGTGCGGCAGATCCGCGACCTCGCCTATGACGTTGAGGACTGCATCGAGTTCGTCGTCCACCTCGACCAGAAGAACCGCTGGTGGCTCCGGCTGCTGAAGCCCGCGATGTCCTGCGGGGTGATGGCGCCGCTGCCGCTTGACGTGGCGGTGGCTGAGCTGGAGTGGCTCAAGGCCAGGGTGGAGGACGTGAGCAACAGGAATGCACGCTACAGCCTCATCAACGACACCGGCTCCAAGCCTTCCGCCGACGGGCAGCAGCAGCAGCAGCAAAAGAAGGCATTCAAGAGCCTCATCGAGGCGGCAGACAATACCAACCGGAAAGGACCTAATCAGGACCTCAGCTTGCTGTTCACAAAGGAAAACCGTGACCTAGGAGTGATTTCAATCTGGGGCACTGGAAGTGGAAGCGGTGATCTTGGTATGGCAGCCATCGCTTGGAAAGCCTACATCGACAAAGAGACCTGCAAAAACTTCGCGTGCCGTGCCTGGGTGAAGCTGATGTATCCTTTCAATCCCCACACGTTCATCCGTTCTTTAACAGAGCAGTTCTACGCCAACCTCTACAGCATAGAGGAACCAGCTGCGCCATCGTCCGTAGGTGGCGTGCAGGTCCTGATGAAGATGGAGTCCGCTGGAGGTGGAGAAGGAGGAGGAGATCACCATCATCGTCTCAAGGACTTCGAGCGGCTTGTCATGGAGAATAGGTTCCTCCTTGTGTTGGAGGACCTGTCCACTATGACAGAGTGGGATGCTATCAGGAGGTTGCTTCCTAACATGAAGAATGGCAGCTGCGTCATATTGTCCACACCGCAGTTCGAGGTGGCGAGCTTGTCTGTGGGACATCCGTACCAAGTATTGCATCTAAACCAGTTATCAGCTGAGCACTCCGTTTATGCCTTCTTTACACAGGTAATAAGCCTAGCTAGAAGCACATCAATTAATATTATTATAGTATTATTACTAACTCCTTCCACACTGTATATATATATAGTCTAAATTTGTGTAGTAATTTCTGTACATTGTATATGTGTGTATGTATACCACACATACAATATTTATTTAGTATATAGGTTCATCTATCCAAATTTTAACTAATCAAAGTCAATTAATATGGATCGGAGGGAATATTAATTGATTCGTGACATCAACAGAAAAAGTAATCGTAAAATTGAAATGTGTGGGGAAATAATCCAAGCGTAAAATATCGAAAACATATGCACTTAAATTTTTACACATTCAAGTCTGGAATGCTCTAATTGTTATATATTATAACCTGATTTGTAGGGATCTCAGTCTGATGGAGATGAGGGAATGGATACCAAAAATGCATTTTCAATTGGCACCAATAAAGGGAGAGCAGCCAAGGAGTGGTTGATGCGCCATCCCCTTGTTGGGCGGGAGTCAGAAATGAAGGATATTGGATTCACTCTAATTTATGCACGATCCAAAAGAAAGCAAGTTATGTCCGTGTGGGGGATAGCTGGCGTTGGGAAATCGGCTCTCGTCAAATGCATGTTCTGTGATAGAATTCTTAAAGGCACATTATTTCAAAAGTTTGGTTGGGTGGATGTATCACATCCTTTCAGTTTATGGGACCTCTGTCGAGTCTTACTTTCTAATCTCGGTTCTGAATATCTTGAAGCCAATGAGACTGCAGAACTATATACAATTCGAAGCCAAAATCCAATTGTGGAGTGTCGCGAGATTCTCAAAAAGCATAAATGCATGGTTGTTATTGATGGACTGTTGTCCAAAATGAGTGGGATCTCATAAAGGATGAGTTGGTATTTGGATCTAATTGGCATAATGTGTTCATCGTCGTTACAACTGAAGAAGAAATTGCAACTCATTGTTCCAGATATGATGCAAAGCTCTTGTTCAATCTCAAAGGTCTAGAAGCTGACACTGCCCTTGAACTCGCCAGGAAGGTGCGCTTTTCATGAAAACTTAAATGCACGTTTAGGAGTAAGCCTTTTTTATAGGTTGTGAACTAGAATACATGTGTGTCACTCTATTTCCATTATTTACTTGAGGTTCTAGTTATATCCTAATGTTTTTACATTAAATAAGTACGGGATATACTACTATACCCGGATTTTTAAGCAATTGGCAAATTTTTACTTTAGTTGTTCTTATAACCTGCAACAACCAGATTTTATCTCACTCTAGAATCCTTTTTGGCTCCTTGAATCCACCACAATGTGTTACCAAAAGGGAGTAAAATATTTGGAGAACATTTGATAACATTGATATCCTAGTGTTTTTAGAAGTTGAAAACCCTAATATCTGAGCTCTGGCTCAACTGGTTGGAAGAGTGGATGTATAAACCCAACGCCTGAGTTCAAATCCTCAAAGATGCAAAATTATGTTTCTATTTATACTTGAGGACCAGGCTCTCCTGATACTCATGCAATTTAACCTGATGACCATGCTTGGTATTTTACCGAGATTAATAATCATGCTACTCATAGTTAATGTTTGTGTGCATCTCTAGTTGGTGTAGAGGCCCGGGAAGTGAAATTCTCCCCCTTTTTTGGACGATGCCAGGGCGACCCGCGTGAGCCCCCGCCGCTGCCGCTGGCCCTCGCCGTGGGGGTAGCGGGCACAGCCACCAAAGGAGGTCTGGGGTGGTGGTTGCCAGAGGTACCCGCCGGATCTGCTAGAGCAGGGATAGTCGGCGCGCTGACGTGCGGCTGCAAGGGCGGCGCCCCTGGTCAGGGTGGTGGCGGAGATCTTCTCTCGGCGGTGCCATGGATGGTGGCGGAGGTGAGACTGGACCTGGTGGCCATGGACGAAACCCTAGATTAAAATTTGGGTGTCTCCCATGCCATCCCCCAATTCCTCTTCGATGCATGGTTGGGCCGGATCCGGTGGAGGGTCGATCCTGCTCTACCGCTGCCTTTCTTGATGCTAGCCTAGCCCACGAGCTGCTGCTAGGGGTCGGATCAGCGGATCTTGCAGGTCACCGGTAGGTGTCGTGGGGGCTGCCAGATAGGCATGAATAAAGGTGGTGGTCCTCGGATCTCTCGCATATCAAGATGAATATCCACTTGATGCGTGCCTTCATGGAACTGTTCAGGGTGTCCAGTTTCGGAAGGCTGTTCCAGAAAACTCCAATGCGCGCATCATGCCTGGAGTCTGTTGGATCGAAAGGAATTCGGTCGTGCGCACCTGTATTTTTTGTTGGCCGTTTGGTTTTGGATGGAGCGTGGCGAAGCTATAGTCTGCTAGCTGTTATCATAATGTGTCGTGTCTTTGACGATCTATGGTGAAGTCAGATATGGAGAATTTCATGAAGACGGGAACATCAGGGCTAGCTATGGTGGTTTGAGTCTTTGTGGTGTTGAGGATCTAGCTTGGTGATCTATGACTCACAACAGCGTCTGTTAAAGGGGTACAACACAGAAGATGTTCACAGTCTTACATTGCAGGGTGAAAACTCAAGGTCTGGCCTTCACTGGTTGTGCCTGGCAATGGCCTTGCAAAAGGTATTGTTTTGCGTGCGAAGGCTCCCTCCAAGGTGAAAACCTAGGATCTTTGATCGGATGACGACAGCGCTTGAGCAGTACTTCCTTCTTGGAGGCGTCATTTTTGGAGGGGTTGGACTCTGGTGTTGTTTTGATGGTGTTAGTGTCGTTGTTGCTAAGGATCTGATCGCTATAGCGGGACTTATTTTTTATAAATTTTTTGTGCATCCATAATACCAATAGGGTGATGCGTTTGTGCAGAGCCTGAGTATAATTAATATTTTGCGATATTAATATATGCTTCTTTCAAAAAAAATCTTAGCCCGGCACTACCGGAGCAGCTACCCGGACTATTCCCAAGGTCCTTTGTTGAGCTTGTAGAAAAGATTAACACATTAACCAATAGTTCCGTGGGCAAACAGCCATCAACAAGGAGCATCTGTGTAGGCTTGGCTCCGCCACTGAGCCCTGGCATGAATGGTTCATATAGTCAAGATATCAACAAAAATAGTGACAACCATATCAAAGCAACCTATTATATGCACGCTACTCCACTTCGGAATGGTGGGACGACCTGAATAAAGAAATGACGAAGACGAAGCAAAACCGCCACAGCGGTCGTATGCTATACGTTTTGTGAAACGCCTGGAAAGAACGGAACAGACGAATCTTTACGAACCGGCGCATGACATATGTCGAGATAGCCTCTATTGTCAGAGACGACATTCTTCAACATTCGACTGCTTTTGCTAGGATGGGTCAGCTATCTTGAGCCAGACTAAATTTCTGTTTTCCCCTGTTTTGGTGGTTTCTGGCATGTTTACACCTTAACTTAAACATGCCCTTTCTGTATCGAGACCTTTATTTCCCCCTTCTAATAGTTGTTCTAAAAAAAATTATATGCACGCCACCCAAACTATGATATAAATTTCTGTGGTACTATATCGAACTTCCAAGCGCCATAATATGTGCACACTACTTTCTCATTATCATACAAAGTGCCTTGTAGTTTAGAAATACTTTTCTCTAGCTTCCTTACAGTAGGATGCTTGCTCGCTCTATCAAAGTATGGATGTTATTTACAGTTAAGATATCTTGCGACCAACATGAAAAGTGCAACTTAATTCTATTTGCGCATTCTGACTGATGTGAATTTTTTTTATTAACAGTTGTGCAAGAAAAATGAATTTCCTGGACTAATGGAACTTACTGGAAAATGTGGTGGAATTCCCAAAGTAATAGTTGAGGTAGTTGGCTCATTCACCAAAAGGACAATTGGTTCGAATAATGCACATGTTACCAATTCTAGGTTTATGCTGGAGCTGGAGGCCAACAGAGAGTTTGAGAGTCTAAGGGGTCTACTTGATTGGATGAATTCCAACTTCCGCAATTACCCAGATTCTCTCAAGGCATGCATCTTATATTTACCGGTTTTCCCTCCAAGCTACCTCGTTAGGCGTAGGCGACTAGTTAGGCGGTGGATTGCTGAGGGTTATTCTAGGGACAGCCATGACGAATCCGCGGATATGATCGGAGAGAAGCAGTTTTGTGACCTTGTTTCTCTGAGCATAATCCATGAGCCATCTATGTTGGGTTTGGGTGACACAAGGATGGTCTCTTACCAAGTCAACGGCTTCTTTCGGGAGTATATTGTCTCACGCCAGATGAAAGAGAACCTTGTCGGCAGTTGTGTCCTGACCACTCGTCGCACAGGGCGTCACCTTCTCATATCAGAAAGCTGGGTTAGAGATAGAACTGTATTTGAGAGCATTGACTTCTCTCGTCTCCGGTCACTAACAGTGTTCGGGAAGTGGAAAACATTCTTCGTTTCGGAAAGCATGAAGCTAGTTCGGGTACTTGACCTAGAAGGTTCATCAGAATTACCATATGTTGATCTTAAGAAGATGCTGAAGTTGATGTGTCGCCTCAAGTTCCTCTCATTGAGAGGTTGCCGCGAAATTCGCCATTTGCCAAGTTCAATAGGTGGCCTGAGGCAGCTGCAGACTTTAGATGTGAGACACACCTCCATAGTCACCTTGCCAGTGAACATCACCAAGTTAGAGAAGTTGCAGTACATCCGCGCCGGAACCACCGCCGCCGTAGCAAAGAGAGCACCAACACCACAACATTTGTTTTCCCGACTCTACAAAAATTACTCTCGTGGTCGTCAACTGGTTGGTGTTGAGGTTACGCCAGGAATCGGGAAACTGACGGCACTGCACACGCTTGGTGTTGTGAATGTCAGGGCTTCAAGGACGAAGGCCGTCCTAGAAGAGCTCAAGAATCTCACCCAATTGCGCAAGCTGGGATTGTCGGGCATCAACAAGAATAACAGCAACCGGTTTCTCCTTGCAACCCAAGAGCTTGTCCATCTGGAATCACTATCACTACGGTTCGAGAGCAACAATGAAGGTTGTTTGGATGGCATACCGCTGCCACTGAAGAGCCTGCGGAGCCTTAAACTGCACGGACTTGGAGACCGGTTGCCAGATTGGAGCTGGCAGCTCACCATGCTCGAGAAGATGGATTTGGAAATTGCCAAATTAACAGACGACTATTATGTTTCCTCCCCGCCTGCCGGTGCCGGAGGAGGTTTCGCGCCAGAAGCGATGAGAAGGGAACCGACTAGAGGTGTCATCAAGTTCCTTAGCGAGCTACCTGGACTATGTATTCTGCGTCTTCGTGTCAATCATCTTCAACATAATGTGTTGGATGTGTCTGTCATCACAAACGGCCTAGAGGAGGACTCGTTTGAGAAGTTGAAGATCTTCGAGTTTTCTTGCAGGTCCATCTCAAAGGTCAATTTTGGAGAGAAAACAATGAAACATCTTCAGCAGCTCAAGGTCGACTGCTGCATTGGGTCGTCCTTGTTCGGCTTGAACCATCTACCTCAACTCAAGGAAGTCTTACTCAGGGGTTCTAGCTGCAGTGATGATGCACTGCGGGCTGATCTGATGACACAACTTTCGGGCCACCCAAAGCCAAAGAAGCCTGTTCTGAAGCTGGAGGAGCTACAGCTACCCACTTCGTCCTCATAGATCTTAGTTTCAACTTCTCGTCCTGGAGGCGCTACAGTGCTCAAGGGAAAGCATGAATCTATCTATGATTAACCACGCGGCTGGTTTAATCTTGTTGCAACAGCTAGCTTATATCTTAGATTCTTCATGCAAGTCCATGTAATTCTAGGTGCCATAAGATGTACATGTTCGCGTACCTTGCCAGTAACTAGGAAAGGTGACACCCGCAAATGCGAGGGCATTGCCTTTAGCGTATTACTTCTTCTTATGAAATAAATAATGTTCCAACATAATATAAATGTGAAATTATTAATCATAGGATTCTATATAGATGCCAAAAGGATTATGTTAGGTGAAAGATCTCATATGTGGTTAAAATTTTCGAATCACTTTAGTTTGCGCGCAATAGTTACTTTAAAACTTCGTTATACCATGTGACATGATACAATGGCGTCCTCTATTTTAAAACATAGGTAGTGGTATAATACTTACCGTGACTACCGAAACACTATGAAAAAAATTATATTCATGCACTGGCATAATACTTGGTAGAAATTTAATCCCGAATGTCCCTAAGAAGGTGTCTACCCGTACCTTGTATTTTAAATCTCAAGTAGCTTACCTAGATTTTTATCGGGTCAGTGGCTGACTAACTAAACTAGCCAATAGGAGGAATGCAATTTTTTGATGATTTCGCCATTCATCTCTTTGCTTATTGACATCTGTTGATTTATTTTCGTCTGCATGCTGTCATGTAATTATCTGTGTGTGCGGTGATGCACACTACAAGCCTGCAACTTTTTTACCGATATATTCATAGTAACAAATAGTACATAATAGAGATATATAAACTTGATCTAAGGAAGTTATCAGATAACTAGCTCCTTCCAAGACATTGACATTAATCCAGCATGCAGCATCCGCGTGCCTTTGGCGTTCCGCTGAAACAACACAAATTTGTTCTTAGAACAGAGCCTGTTTGTGCTGACTCTACACTTTGAATTTATATGGAGCCTTCAACGATTCCACCAAGAGTGAAGGATGGGGCTTTTGTATCAGGGATTTTATTTTTTTTGGAAATGGGCGCTTTTTTTTGTATCAGGGACTTGGATGGCAATGTGCAAGGAACTGGGATGGTTCATCTTCTGAACCTGACAGATGGACTTCATGTTGAAGATCATCATCGAAACTGATGCAAATACCTTGTGATCATGATTTGGCTTCCCATGGTATGCTTTTCAAGTAAGCGAAATTTCAACTTATCGCTCGCTTTTCTGATTTTAGAAGTTTGTTATCGTGATCGCATTTGTAGTTCCGTGGCACTTACTGCGTCCCATGGAGCCCGTATGGCCCAGGGTAGTGCCATGTACTGCACAATGATGTACATGACTTCGTAACTCTTTGATGATCAGCGATTTAGCTGCACCAGCAGTTCGATGTCCAAAAAAACAATAGTTCAGAGTTTCAGAGCCTGCAAGCTACTCTCTCCGTTTCATAATATAAGATGTTTTAGTTTTGGTGAAAGTAGTGTATCTATCTCTTTTAGGCCGTGTTTATTTCTCCGGTATTTTTATCCTTAAAAGACAGGAAATATGCGGGATTTGATGTTCGTCCAATACTCTCAAATCTCCTCAAATAGTCTTTTCCCAAAAATACTCTACCATGATGAGAGTTTTTAATCTATTCAAAAATACACTAGTGTGGAGGGAATTTGTGGGGATATTCCGGGATTATCTCATCAAAACCCGGCCTAGTAAACGAACTATCGGGGAAATTCCGGGATACAAAATAATACCCTCACATCCACTGAAATACCCTAAAAGTAAACAAGGCCTTAGTGTGTAGATTCACTCCGAGCTTATACACTAAAAAAAATCTAGATTCATTTCTTTCACAAAGCTAAACCCCGATTTACTAAACCCCGATTTACTGTACCCCTTTTTTTTAGTATAGGTCCATAGACCAAATAAGACTTGCTCTTTTTTATCCGCTCAATGATAGTGGTGGTTATTAGCGAAAGAGACCAAGAGCCTACAGAAAACAACATACGAGTCACTGGAAACTCTCACCCCTCGTATGTGACAAGAGCTCAGGCTGTCGTTTTGTCCACACATCTAAGATGGAGAATCTAAGAAGACCGTTAAGTATCATCTGTATTGCCTCGGTAAATACTGCAGGAAACAATAGGCTCCACTGTTTCCAAAACAAATGTGAAAAAAATTAAAAACAAGTTTGCTGTAAACGACAGATCAGATGTGTTATCGTTACAAGAGTCAAAATTCCAGCCACTAGGCCACAGCAATTGCAAAGAAGCAAATACAAAGCCATCATTTCCAGGCCTTCCGACCCCTGAATTGCTTTGCGGAGTGCTTGAATTTAAGTTTCTTCTCTTGGCGAGAACGTGCTGCCTTCGCTCTCTTTGCTGCAAGGGGCATCTTCTTCTGGTGTTGTTTCTGCTTATTGCTCGAGCCACCAGTCTAACAGACAGCGAAAATAGTGTGATCAGACAAGGAATAAAAGATACATAAAACCCCCAGAAAAAATTGATAGGTAGCATATCTGGAAAGGTATGAAATTACATTTTCACAAGATACGAACATGCTAACCAAAGATAAAGGAAATAAGATTGTTTGGTTACCTTTTTCTGTTTGATAGCTGCTCTGGCCTGGTATTTTCCTCTATCCTCTCTTCCAGCTTTCACTAACTCTAATCTTTCTTCTTTCGACATCTTCCTTTTGACATGAGCCTGCATAAGTAGTTTTAACATCAGTCAGGTGTCTACGATTTTGTGTGCAAGGCGGGCGGGGTGGGAGTGAGAACACACCTCGAGATGCGATGGATCGACACGCTTCATGCTAAGCTGATCAGAAGATGGAAGCTTGAAGGTTACTGATCTTGTGTCACCCTTAGTTAGTCCATGTTGAACCAAAGCCAGCCTTGCTTCTTTCTTCGCCTGAAACTCAAACACTTTCAGTAAAATGTTCACCTAAAAGCAATTTTTGTCTTGGACACGAAAAAGTTCTATAAAATGTACTATAGAACTTCACACAGCTTAACCCAGAAGTCTGAGTCACAATGCATAAGAGAAATGGAAAATTGAAGGCTATGAATTGTCTGAAATTCCCATACCTTCCGCTCTCTGATGAGCTTAAAATCTTCATCGGAGAAAATTCTACCAGCTTCTTCTGTTGAAGTTTCAGCCTTCTTGGCTCCTGCTAGCCTCTTGAGAGTTCGAAGGCTTGCATCGGCAGCATCAAGTCCAATATAATCACTTAACTTCCTCTTCTGGACCTTCGAACTGCTATTTTTTGACTTATCCTCCTCATCACTGTCTTCAACCTGGTCAGAGCCTTCATTCTCAGAATCATCATTGAGCTCCTCATCGTCATCCTCGTCAGATACATCAGTATCACCATCCATGTCAGAGTCGTCTTCTATGTCATCCATATTATCATCACTATCATCCTCATCTACTTCCTCTGTATCATCTTGTTCCCCAGATACTTCCTCTTCCCCTTTATGATCTTCATCTGTGTTAAGATTGTTTGAGGAAACCTTCAAACTTTGCTGGGTATCATTTGTAGATGGCAATACTTCCTCATCATCGGAACCAAAAGCATCAGAGTCATCATCTGAACCTTCCCCTTCCGATGAAATGTCTTCATCTAGCAACTCAGCTCCAGGCACATCACTAGCAATAGTGGTTTCTCCAAATGCTTTCGGCCGAGCCGTTGGATTAATAGGACGGCCACGGTCTTTCTTGACTAACAACGAAGGGCAGATCTGAATTCAGATCAAAAGAAGGTTTAGCAAAGTGAGATATAAAACTATAAATGCCAAAACAGAATAGAATCTGCAAGAAAAAAACTAACCTCCCTGAATAATGTGATAAGAGAGCGAGCAGCAATTGAAACAGCTTTCTCATGGGACTTCTTGTATAAAACAAGGTCTTGAAGTAGATCCTCATTCATCATCTGCAGGTTCAACCAATAATCGAGTCAGGAAACTTAGGGCCCATGATTATCTTCCCGGCCATTCTGGAACCAATTGAAATACCAAGGACAAAACAGATGCAAGACTACTCATGTGTGTGTTCTACAAGCATGAAGGAACAGCGCTTGTGAAACTCTCCAAACTCAAAAATGACATCAGCGGCAAACTATATACCAAAAATAAACTAAGTACAGCCCTGTATAGCCAAGTTTATGCTTATTCATTTAGTTACATGCTTAAAACCTGTAGTAACACAACTATCACAATCTTTTCAGTATATGATCCTCGAGTCAACAAACTTATCATTTCAGATTAGTTACAAAAATGATCAATCATACTTCATGTTCCCTCAGCTGAAGGGTGCGAGTTAGGAACATTGCCAGCATAATAAGTGCATCTAGTGCGTTTAATGAGCACTCCAAGTAACTAAGTAAGAGAACCAAAACTCAGACATCACAGAAGAGCGAATTAAGTACCAATGGAATTCGTATGCAGATCTCTCTCACGACATTCAGGCCAACAGCAATAGCCTATAAAGAGCCAAATAGTTAGGCATAAGCTCACGTTATTCAGAAAAACACATACGTTTCAAGTGCTAAATAAGCATCATGCAAACCTCCGGACGGGAACGGTCATGCACAAATTGATTTACTATCTGCTTGAACAGTGGCTCAACAGCATCAGGAGGCACCTGGAATTGAAACAAATTAATTTCGTTCTATTTCAAGAAATCCAGAGATGAGAAATCATTAGTTACAGAATATAAGGAGAAAGTAGAGTGTCCAACCATCTCATGGCAAGCCTGTACTGCTGCAGCGAGTAGAGTTGTTACATCTCGTTGATGAGGCTGCATTGCATAATTGTAAAAAATAATGAATGAATCAGCATAAATAGAACAGGCTAGTTTTTCAAAAGCTGATACAAGATAAGACATACTCAAGTTTAATAACATACCTGAACATATCTTTGAAGATATGGATAGAAGTTCAACAAAACCAAGTGATGCATCCCAATAGTCCTTGTTATGACCTTTAACATCGTCATCCTTACCTGCACATGGCAATGTTTTTTCTTTGAACTTGAATGGTTGATGTTTACTCAAAAGGTAGCAGGAACCTAGGCTATGTAAGAGATACCGCTGCATACTGAAGAAGGAAAGGTCGGTATGAAGGTGTAAATGGGAGAATGGGAACTAAGGATCTTAAGCGCTCGATGACATCTAGCCAACACTGGCCATCTTAAGAAACCAATTCTAGTTTTAATATAACCCTTGCTGATAAATTCACGCTTCACCCATGTGGACTGCCTGTTCACAGTTTCATCAACAAGTGAGATCAAGAGCCCAACTTGCTGTACCATCCAAATTTGATCTGACAACTGGGATCAAAGTCCTCATTCTCCTATTTTGATAGCATTTCATATTCACGTACCACGATTACTTTTAAAATACAAGATTACAGGTTGTGACCATGAATATTAAAAAACAACCATCTATAAAAATTAATGATACTAGGATCATCATGAAATATACTTCCATAATGCCTTACTTATTGGTATTTGAGTAATATATATAAATTGTGTTATGGTCATGGTGTAACCTCGCAGACCTTGACATTTTTCGATGTCCCAGACAACATGTATTGCAAGATGGAGGGGCACTAGATGTGCTGCCATCTAGAGCTTTAACAAAAGGCTAAATGGTAATATAAGCCTTTTTAGCAAGCTAGAGGGAGTAATAACTAAAGGTTGCCTTGAGAATTGCAAGCGGGTTTTTCAAAAAAGTAGCTGCAAGAAGAATACGGCCAACCTCAAATCGCTCATTGCATTTCTGTAGCCGGGAGAAGAGCTTCTCAGCAAAACCCTGTAAAAGCCACCAGCAAGAGTTTCAGCAAAACAGAAGGGTATCTCATCGACTGCAAGTGCAGAAGGCATCTCATTCTAACTTGATAACAGCTTGAATAAATTATGGTGTTACTCTACCTGAGGATCCTTTAAATACGTGAGGGGTGAATAATAATTGGAGCCTGTCTCCTCAGTGGATTTACGCTGTTGCCTTTTCAGACTACGAACTACACGGTCCAATTTAGCCTTCTTCTTTTTCTTACTAGCGGCAGTGCCCTTGTGATTTGCCTGAGGAGGGGAATTCAAACAAAAGACTCAATGCATCAGAAGAGACAAATTAAAAGCATAACAATGAAAATACCATCAGTAGAGACCCAACACAGAAAAAACCAAATTACCTTGTAAACATCCTCTTTGCTAAGAATAATATTTGGGTTTTGACTTGCTTCATCTTCACTGCTTGATGCATCACTATCATCCTCTTGCTCAGCATTCTCATACCCGAGGAGGAATGAGATGGCAGCTGTCATAATCCTGCACGTAGTATACAATTTTTTAGACAAGAATCAACTAACATAAAACACCTAGTATTTCCTTGCAGCATCTACCTCGAAGAAGGATGGAAACAAGCATTGCATATAGCATTTGCTGTGCGATCATCGAACCAAACCCTTCGACGGTGAAGATCGCATAAGATAGTAAAAGCCCTCTTTGCTCTCGACTCTTCCTCGCCCTGCGAAACAGGATATAATTATATGAGGTGGGAAAAAGGACTCTGATGCTTACACGCAATATGTTAACCCGAGTATTACTTAAGAGATCAAGTGCGAGATGTTGCAAACCTGTACTAGTGTGAAAAGGATGTTTTGTAGTTTACGATTCTTGGCCTCATCCTTGTGCTTCTGATTCATCCTTCTGATACTGTGTACAATATGTGAGAATGCAAGTTTTTTTACGGCTCGATCTCCAATGACTTGAAGCTCCATAAATAACTCCATTGTGTCTTCCAGATCAACAATCTAAACATTTGTAACATCACAATATTACAACTGATGTCAGGCCGAAAAACTGAACTCTATCTAAAGAGGTGTTTCGTTCACAATGAAGACTAAAGGAACAAGGCAAATGGACTTTTATTGGTTTAAAAATCACATCTTCCAGAAAATTAGTTCTTCATGACAAGACTGTTCGCTCCATTCACACTGCATGTTTGAACAAGGACACATATTACGATGAACCAGTACTTGGCACTGCCGAATTGTACAAAAGGTTGCTTATGACTATAGCTGATTATAACAGAGCACGGCACACATCTTTTACTCGAAACACGACCCCTAGTGAAGCAGCGATGTGATTTTGCAAGGTGCTAGGAGCTAGTACAGACCATAGACCCTAATGTGTATTTACATTTCCTAATGTGGTTGATATAACATCAAATTTGGAAGAAAAGGTTTTCAGGTCAAACTCTATAACTTCCTGTGGGGATGATGAAAAATATATCCTGTGGCTTCAGTCATTGTATTGTTGTAATTTCAGTATGAATGAATGAATACATTAACAATGAAAAGCCCATCAGCCTGATTTGCTCCTATCCTTCAATTAATCCAGCCAGAGGGTACACATATTCTGTGTGGATTGAATAAATCCGAAAAGGAAACAGGACACAACAAAACTAAACATTTCAAATAAACTAGCCAAAATCTTCTCGGGGACCTCACACCAATCAATTTGAACAAAAGGTCAGTCATGCCAGTAGCTCGGTATCCGTTCTGTCCGACCAAAAATAAACAAAATTTCGTCTGGGGGTCAACAAATGAATGAAACAGGAGTGCACCTTCCGGTTGACGAGCAGTATCAGCGCCTGCACGAGGTGCACCCGGAGGCCCGAGGGCAGCGCACGCGCGTTGGTGTCGAGCAGGCCCCCAATCTGGTCGGGCAGGTCGGCGAGGTCGTTTGGGTAGAAGGGGGCGACGTGGGCGAGGAACAGCGCGAGGTCGCCGAGCTCCTTGGCTGTCTCCCCTCCGCCGGCGCCACCGCCCGAGGAGGACGCGGAGGATAGCGCCGCCTGCTGCCGGAAGAGGAACACCGATGACTCGAAGTGGCGGTGTAGCTGGCGCAGCTCCGTCTCGTACCCCTCTGGGTCGCGCTTCATCTTCCCCTGCAGCAACGGGAGGCTCTGCCGCTCCCCCGCGCCACCCGTGGCGGACGCGGAGGCCGCCTCCGGCGTGTACGCCGGCGCGTGCTGACGCATCGTGGCGCGGGAAAAAAAACTGGTCTGCGCCGGGTTAGCTCTAACTCGAGGCCGGTGTGGAGGTGGGGATGCGGGCGGGGCTGTGCCCCCGCGGGATGTGGCCGCGGCGGAGCTCCTGCCCGTGTCCACGAGCGGCGGCGGCCCACGACAGGGGAGGAGGAGGAGGAGGGACGCGGCGCGGCGGCGGCTCACCGCAGGGGAGGGGAAGGAGGGACGAGGCGCGGTGGCGGCGTGGCGCGGTGATGGCGCGGCGGCGGTGGCAGCAAGGGCGCGGAGGAGTAGGTTAGGGTTCTCACCTCAGGGCACGTACAATGTAGACGGTAAGTGCCGACGCTAGGTTTAGATTCGCTAGTAGTAGCCTAAACCCTCAAATCTGTAAAAATAACCGTTTTTTTTACAGTTTTCGGCGAGAAAAAGGCGTAGACTAGAACCCCTAAACCTCTAAAAAAAATTATAGGTCCAACCCCTACTCCCCCTTCCAACCTGTAGAAGTGGGGGTTGGAGAGGCAAAACTGGCCCAACCCCTACTCTTCTCGTTTCGGCCGGTTGCAAAACGCGGGAGGATTTTTCCCCCACGCGCCGCCGGCCGCCCGCCCGCCCGCCCGCTCGCCGTCGGCTGCGCGCCCGCCTCCGCCTCGGCCGCACGCCCGCCTGCCCGCCTCCACCGGCCATGGCGACGCCAGCCCCGCTCCGCCTTCGTCGGTCGCCGTCCCGTCGGCCCCCGTCGTCCCGCCTCCGTCCGCTGCCCCGCCGGCCCCCGTCGCCCCGCCTCCGTCCACGCCGCTCCCGGCCTCCGTCGTCCCGCAGCCGCCGCCCGAGCGAGGCGCAAGTCGCCTCGACGGTGGCCGCGACGCACGTCGGAGCAAAGCGGCGGTGTGCTGGCCAACACGTCGTCCAGCCGCCCCGCCCCGTCGCCCCGGCCCCCGTCGCCCCGGGGAAGCCGCCGAGCAAGGCGCCGCCCAAACGCCCGTCGCTTGGGCCCAAGGGTGCGGCCGCCAAGCCGGCCGTGAAGAAGACAACCGCTCGGAAGAAGCCCACCGCTCCTGCGATCGCCGACACGCCGCCCGTCGTGCACGAGGTGCTTGATAATAATCCCGCAACATCATTCATGGGGCTTCTCCAAGACGTGGAGGTGGAAAGCGGGGCTGCTCCTCTCGAGTCTTTTGGGTTTGGTGGTGAGGAGGAGGAAGAGGGTGAGGAGGAGGAGGAAGAGGGTGATGATGAGGAGGTGACCGAGATAGAGGAGGAGACGTTCACCGCCGTTGCCCGCCCCACCCCGCGCTCGACAAACTATACCGAGGCCGAAGATATTCTCTTGGTTCGTGCTTGGGCACATGTGGGGATGGATGCAAGCACGGGTACCGATCAAACCGATAAACGATATTGGCAACGCATAGAAGACACCTATTGCAAGATCAAGCCGAAGATCGGTGGGTACATCTCTCGTTCATACCGGTCGCTTTAAGGCCGATGGGAGTTGATGAAGTCGTGTTGTGCTCGTTGGAGTGCGGCAATGGACCAAGTGAAGAATGCACCGCCTAGTGGATGCGTGGAGAGTGACTATGTGAGTACATATGTGCTCATATTTTATTTTCTATGCATTGTTGGGTTCTTATGTTTGTTTACTATGCTATTGGTGGGTTTTAGGAGACAATTGGCGGTTTGAGGTACAAGGAGATGCCCGCTTCCAAGGCCAAATCATTCCCATTTAAGCATGCTTGGGCAATTCTTCAAACTTTTGACAAGTGGAAGTTGAGGGATCAAGAGACCACACCCAAGAAGGCGGCAATGCTTAGGATGGATGATAGTGATGAGGAGGAAAGGAACTTGTGCAAGCCCGAGGGAACCAAGAAGGCAAAGCTAAGGATCAAGATGGAAGGAGAGGCGTCAAGCTTAAGAGAGAAGATGGAGCAAATGATGAAGTCCAGGGAGACATTGACAATGAAGACATTGGAGACAAAGCTTCTTATCACCGAGAACAAGAAAGAGGTGAAGCTTGCACAAGTTGAAGCACGGCGTGAACAAGCGAAGCGCAAGGCCGATATGGAGGAGAGGATGCTCAAGCTCAAGGAAGCAAAGGCATGGAAAGAGATCATGGTCGAGGAGAAGGAGCACATGATGATGTGCAAAAAGGACATGGATGAACACTACTAGGAAAACAGTTATAGGTAATTAGCACATCCGTGGCTCACATGGTTGAAGTGCCCCACGGCTAAAACAGGCGTGGCTCACCTGTGGGCAGTGCCCTACTAGTAACTAGAACAACCGTGGCGCACATGACTATAGTGCACCACAGATGTGTGTGGGCCAGGGCCCTGTTGGCCGCACGCCAAACATCTGTAGCGCACTATAGTCATGTGCGCCACGGTTGTTAGTGTCATCTGTGGCGCACATGGGGGGGTGCGCTACGCCTAAGCGCACGCCCCTCTTTGATGTGAACCATCCGCAAGCATCTGTGGCGCACATGGCATAGTGCGCCACAGAAGTTTGTACTCTCTGTGGCGCACTATGGCATGTGCGCCACAGATGTAGTGACATGCACCAACTCCACCCCCCCCCCCCCCCCGTGGATCGCCTTTTTAGGGTTTGCAAAAAATAAACGAAAATGATAAACACTTCAAAAAATTAAATCCTTTCATATTTAGGTAGGTAATGTGGTATAGCTTCTAGTAAAATTAACAGAAATGATTTTTGACTTTATTTGCAAAAAAAAGTAATGCCACGGTAAAAAGGCCGTAACTTTTGCATACGATATCGAAAAAAATCGTATAATATACCAAAATGACGAGAACGAGATTTCGCATCTGCTCGCAACGACCTATGGTCGTTTAGCGATTTTTTAGATTTTCAAAATTCGAAAAGAGTAAAAAGTTACGGTCAAAAAACCATTTTTTCCTGCAGAAAAAAAAAATACAGGGCGACTTATCCCTAGCGCACCTACACCTAGTGCGCCACGGATAAGCTTGGGCGGGATTCAAATTTGAATCCCCACCCCGCCCTCCTCCTCCCTTTCCCCTTTTCCCTCTTCCTCTCCCTTTCCCTTTCCACTTTTCCCTTCCCCTTTTCCCTCTTCCTCTCCCTTTCCCTTTCCCTTCTCCTTCTTCCTTCTTCCTTCTTCCTTCTCCCTTCTCCTTCTTCCCCTTCTCCTCTTCTTGCAGTGATGGCACGACGTCGACCTCCTTCTCCTCCTCCTCGCAGTGACAACGGGCGACGGCGGTGCAACGGCGGCCTCCTTCTCCTCCTCCTCGCGACGGCGGTGCAACGGCGGCCTCCTTCTCCTCCTCTTCCTCCTCTGCCTCATGTTCTTCTCCTCCTCTTCCTCCTCTTCTTCTTCTCCTCCTCTTCCTCCTCTTCTCCTCCTCCTCCTCTTCTTCTCCTCCTCTGCCTCATCTTCTTCTTCTCCTCCTCTTCCTCCCATTCTCCTCTTCCTCCTCCTTGCAGTTCCGACGACGACACCGACGCGCGACCGCACTGACGGCGATGGCGACCTGCACCGACGTGCGGCCGCACTGACGACGAGATCCAGATCTGCTGCTTTTTTTTGAATTTTGAAATTTACATCCGTGGCGCACAGCACCTAGTGCGCCACGGTTATCGTTTCATACGCGTGGCGCACCTGCCCAAACTTCTGTGGCGCACTGGCATGTGCGCCACGCCTGTCTCTAAACTTCTGTGGCGCACTAGGCAGTGCGCCACAGAAGTTTAAACTTCTGTAGCGAAGGCACGTGGCACACTGCTAGTGCGCCACAGGTGATGTTTCATGGTGCGCCACTAAAGGCCATTTTCCTAGTAGTGGAAGACCAATTGGCGTGGTGGAAGGAGACCAAGGAGGACATCGCCGAGAGGAAGAGGCTACTTCGTGGTGCGTCCTCTAATCTTCGAGGTGACACTTCGATGAGTTGTGGTGGCGATGGCGTTGTGGAGGACTCCATCACCGGCGCCTATGGAGGTGCTTGAGGCTGATGGCGGTGTGGAGGAGATGGCGCAGAGGTGCAACTTTTTGGTGACGGTGCCGATGAGAGGTGGAAGATGATGATTTTGTGATGTAAACTATTAAACCATGCATCAGTGATTTTCATTTCCTAGTTGTTTCAATGTTGTTTGTGTTTTTCTAGTGATAATTGTGATATGTCATATGACAATTAGAAGGGTTGGGGTTGGGGCAAAGACTAGAACCCTCAAACCCAACCCTTATAATGGAATTCCGTTATAAGGGTTGGGTTTGAGGGTTCTAGTCTTTGCCTCTGTTTTTCAACCTCTAAAAGTGCCAAAAAATGCCCATTCTCAACCCTTAAACTGGTTTGAGGGTTTGAGGGTTTAGGGGTACTACTAGTGATGCTCTTACCTTTACTTCTTGGCTGATTCCGTGATTTTTTCTAGCGTCGATGTCTGTCTAGCCGTCGGGCGCTCATTTTTTTTGCGTGCTTTCCTAACAGCAGATCCTATCCAGACGTGAGAAAATAAGTCGGACTTAGCGCCTCGACTAAGAGCATCTTCACTCGTCTGACGTACCCAGACCAAAAACCGGACCAATTTCGGCCGGACGAATCGTGTTTTCGGTCTGGGTATGCCCAGTTTCCCACTCGCGTATCCAGGCCGAGTTCCCAAGTTCGGTTAAATTCACTTAAACTCGGCGAAATATGGGCGAATATAGGCGGAATTTCATTAAAGTAGGCAAGGGGCACATAGTACATCGGAATTTATAACTAGAAAAGGCTGCCGCCGTGGTCGACGCCGGACGCCGCAACTACAGGCCGAGGCGGGGGTTGTTGCCGGCCTCGATGTGTGCCATGACTCCGGCCAGAGTCTGCCCTGGAACGCTCCACCAGCGGCAGCGGTAAGCCATGTTGTTACGCGGCAGCGGCGGCGGCGAGCTCGGCGGTCCGTCGTGTCGGACGAGTTCCTCGAGTCGCCTGTCGGCGAAAAACTGCCTCCAGAAGACCAGGTTGCCCTGATCCTCGGCGAGATCCGAGTCTTGCATGGCGGCGATAGCGGACTGGATCTCTCCGGCGAGTTCTGGGTCTTGCATGGAGGCGATAGCCGCCTGGATCTCTCCGGCGAGGTCCTCTCCATCCGGCACCAGCGAAACAGGGATCCCGTTAGCGCTGAGTTTCCAGCCTAGGGGGAGACGAGTGTCCGACGGGGCCGTATAGCTCGTCTCGCGGAGCAGCCGGGCTTCCCACGGCGACAGCGTGCGTCGGCCCGCGGCCATAGTTCACCGGAGTTGAGGAGGAAGAAAGGTGTGAACGTCCGAAGTTCGTCGGAGTTGTGGTGGTGTGTGGGACTGTGAAGAGAGACGGCGAGATGCACGGCTTTTATAGGCCAGAAGAATGGCGGGAGGGGTATAGCGGCGAGGGCGGTAAAAGGAAAACGGCGGGAAGGATGGCGGCGAGTCGGCTTTTGTCGCTGACAGGCTGGTCCACTCGCCGAATTCGCTTCGTCCGGCGTCCCCAGGGCATACCCGGGATCCTGGGTTCGTCCTGGGTAGTCCAAACCAAAGTTGGCCCAAATCCGGCCAAAAAGAGGTCCCTGGGTACACGACTGGGCCGATTTTCAGCGTCCGAACGTAATTTTGGCGTCCGAATCGGCTTCATGGGTAGGCGAGTGGAGATGCTCTAACATCATGCGTTGAAGGAATGAGGGCTCGGCTGGCTTATCTATTCCTTAAGAATTATTTTAAATCACGTAAGCGTTTATCTAACAGTCTAGCGATATACGTGTCCTCAGCGTCTATTTAATTTGCTCAATGGCGTTGTGTCTTTGCCCCTCCCAAACCCTGGGAACTCAAAAAATGTCCCTAAAAACATTAGGAGTGAGGCTGACTAGTGGTCCTTGACCAGTTGTTTTTACAGTTCGAAGCCAGGCAGAGAGAGACGTGGTTCTGGGTACAAAACGGAGTTCGCGCGGCAAATGGTCTCATGAGGGTAAAAAAGTCTAACGATGATCGGACGGTGTGGGTGCAATGTAAGTGCTCGATCCTACGGTCCAAGATGGCTAACGATCCTAGGAGCCCCATGGGGGCATCAATAACACCTTTAGAAACCTTACTAGCAGGGTCGGGATGCAAAATTATTTCCTTTTTTCTCTGTGGGGACAAGCGGTAGTCGGAGCCGTTGGAGTTATGGGCCGCCGAGTTTCATCAGCTCAGGGGATACCCTTCTGCAGCCCACGAGATACCGCCTTCGAGTAATGATCGCGTACACGGGCCTCAAGCCTTCGTCGCGGTGGGTAGTACAAATTATAAACACGACACGAAGGACCCTAAAATAGTAGTGGAAATTAATAATACTTCAAAGGACCCTGAAAACAAAGACGAAAACGTGATCAAGTCATTAATCGTCTCCACCATGAGTGAGACTCTAGGGCCGGCCATCTTGACACTGTCGGGAATGAACCACTTGACGATGGGAAGACTCCGACGAGAATATTCTAAATGGGCCTCCACAAAGGAGGTTGAAGAAACGCCAACATATCGGCGTCTAGAGGGGCCGCCCCTTCTGTATGGTTTCGTAGCATGGAAAACAAAAAAATTCTACCGCATACAAACAAACAAGCCAAGATCTATCTACTAGATTGTAGCAACGAGTCGATGGAATAACTTACCCTCGAAGATTCCAAAGTGTTTAATGAGAGCGGATTCTCGTGGATGATGTAGTCGTACTCTTCCCGATCTCAAGATCGCGTAGACGATCCTTCCGGCACTGCGTTCCGGCAGCGCTCCCGCAGTCGGTCACACGTTCAGTACTCGACGAAGACCTTCCTCTCCCTTGTTCCAGCAGGCAGCGGAGGTTGTAGCACTCTCCTCGCGATTCCGGCAGCACAACGGCGTGGTACCGGAAGTAGAGGGGAGATCTCGCAGGGCTTCGCCTTAAGCCGGAGCGAGTATGGTGGTGTATGAGAGATTTCCTCGACGATCTAGAGTTTAGACACGCCGAGGAGGAGCAAGCCGGCGGCTAGGGTTTAGCTAGGCGGCGGCGGCGGTTTTCCCTAGGGCCGGCGACGGCTATGGAGGCGGCGGCGGCTTGGTGCTAGGGTTTGGAGGAGAGGATCTTGTGTGTCTCTAGGAGGGAGCCCTGCCCCTCCTTATATAGGTGGAGGGGCCGGCCGGCCAAGGGGAGGGAGAGGAGTCCCTCCCCAACTCGGCTTGGGTGGTGCGCCGACGGTGGGGAGGAGGGACTCCTCCCCAACTCGGTTTCCTCCTCTTTTTCCACTTCCCAAAAATAGCCGTTTGACTTTCAAACTAGCCGTTTGACTTTTCAAACTAGGATTTGATTTAATCCTCTATTTTGTTCAGCGATGACACTTAGTACATGATGCAATCATACCAACTTGATATAACACATTCATGTACCCTTCCCCTCCGGAGTGTCGAACATTCCAGAACCTTCTAGAACATTCCCGATGAAAACATCGGAACCATTCTCCAACTCCGAAACGGGACTTTCCTTATATGAATCTTATTCTTCGGACCATTCCGGATCTCCTCGTGATATCCCGAATCCCATTCGAGACTCCGAACAACATTCGGACTCTTTCTCATCATTCCATAACTACTCAAACAACGTCGAATCCTTAAGTGTGTCTCCCTACGGTTCGTGAATTATGCGGACATGATCGAGACACTTCTCCGATCAATAACCAATAGAGGAATCTGGAAATTCATATGGCTCCCACATATTTCTACGATTACTTTGCGATTGAATGAACCACTTACATACGATACCAATTTCCCTTTGTCTCACGATAGTTTACTTATCCGAGGTTTTGATCGCCGGTATCTCTGCATACCTAGTTCAACCTCGTTACCGATAAGTACTCTTTTCTCGTTCCCGTGATATGTGATCCCTTGTGAGCCAGTCACATGCTTGCAAGCTAATTGGATGACATTTCACCGAGAGGGCCCAGAGTATATCTATCCGTCATATGGATGGACAAATCCCACTCTTGATCCATGTGTTTCAACCAATACTTTCCGAACACTCAATGCCACCTTTATAGCCACCCAGTTACGGTGTGGTGTTTGATGCCATCAAAGCATCCATCCGGTAAAGGTGATATGCATGATCTCATGGTCGAAGGAATTAGGTTACTATGTATCAGAAAGCGTATAGCAATTGAACTATTAAAATGACTTGATCTTTATGCTACGCTTATCTATAGGAGTATGTCCACCATATCATTCTCCTAACGATATGATCTTGTTGTTAATAACATCTCAATGTTCATGATAGGGAAACCACAATCATCTATTAACCAACAAGCTAGTATTATATAGAGGCTTTACTAGGGACTTCAAATTAAGTTTACAAATCACACAAGTATTAATGTTTCCTTGTTAATACTATTATAGCATGAATGTAAACATTTATCATAAACACAAAGATATAATAATAACTACATTTATTATTGCCTCTAGGGCATATCTCCAACAGTCTCCCACTTGCACTAGAGTCATCTAATCTAGATTACATGGTAATATACCGAACACCCATGGCAGTTTGGTGCTGGTCATGTTTTGCCCTCGGGAGAGGTTTAGTCAACGGATCCACCACATTCAGATCTGTGTGTACTTTGCAAATCTTTATATCCCCATCTTGGATATGTTCTCGAATAGCGTGAAAACGTAGCTTGATGTGCTTCAGCTTCTTGTGTGACCTTGGTTCTTGCGCATTGGCTATGGCGCCCATGTTATCACAGTAGATAGACATTGGGTCCAGCGCACTAGGAACCACACCCAGCTATGTAATGAACTCTTTCATCCATATCGCTTCTTGTGAAGCCTCCGAAGCAGCCATGTATTCCGATTCAGTTAAAGATCTCGCCACAACGCTTTGCTTTGCACTCCTCCAGCTAACTGCTGCACCATTCAAAATAAATACGTATCCAGATTGTGATTTAGAATCATCCGGATCGGTGTTCCAACTAGCATCGGTGTAACCATTAACAACGAGCTGTTCATCACCTCCATAAGAAAGAACCATATCCTTAGTTCTTCTCAAGTACTTAAGGATGTTTTTGACCTCTGTCCAATGATCCACTCCTGGATCACTTTGATATCTGCTAGTTAAACTAACAACATATGCAATGTCGGGTCTAGTACATAGCATGGCACACATTAGAGATCCTATGGCTGAGGCATAGGGAGTCTTACTCATCCTTTCTCTATCTTCTGCCGATGTCGGACTTTGAGTTTTACTCAAGGTCGTATTGGGCAACATGGGCAACAACCCTTTCTTGCTATCTTCCATTCCAAACCTCTTTAGAACTTTGTCCAAATATGTACTTTGTGACAATGATATTTGGCATTTTGATCTATCTCTATAAATCTTTATGCCTAATATGTAAGCTGCTTCGCCAAGATCTTTCATTGAAAAACTATTATTCAAATATTCCTGGATACTATTAAGAAGGTCTACATCATTCCCAATCAACAATATGTCATCTACATATAGTATTAAGAATGCTACAGAGCTCCCACTCACTTTCTTGTAAATACAAGCTTCTCCATAAGTTTGTATAAAACCAAAACTTTTGATTACCTTATCAAAACGTTGATTCCAACTTCGGGATGCTTGCTTCAATCCATAGATGGACCGTTGAAGTCTGCATACCTTGTTAGCATCTTTAGGATCGACAAAACCTTTGGGTTGCATCATATACAACTCTTCATCAATGTCTCCATTGAGGAATGTTGTTTTGACATCCATCTGCCATATCTCATAATCATAATATGCAGCGATTGCTAACATAATCCTCACAGACTTTAGCTTCGCTACTGGTGAGAAAGTCTCATCGTAGTCAACTCCTTGAATTTGTCGAAAACCTTTTGCGACAAGTCGAGCTTTATAGACAGTAACATTACCATCAGCATCTGTTTTCTTCTTGAAAATCCATTTGTTCTCGACAGCCTTCCGGCCATCCGGTAAGTCCACCAAAGTCCATACTTGGTTTTCGTACATGGATCCAATCTCGGATTTCATGGCATCTTGCCATTTATTAGAATCTGGGCTCATCATTGCTTCCTAATATGTCTCAGGGTCATCGGTGTTGTCCACCAACATGACACTCATAACGGGATCATACCAATCTGGAGTGGTACGAGTTCTCGTTGACCTGCGAGGCTCTGTAGCAACTTCAACCGAAGTTTCATGATCATCATCATTAGCTTCCTCTCTAATTGGTGCAGGCACCACAGGAACTTCTTCCGGTGCTGCGCTACTCGCAATTTCGAGAGAAGGTTCGACAACCTCGTCGAGTTCTATTTTCCTTCCAGTCACTTCTTTCGAGAGAAATTCCTTCTCTAGAAAGGATCCATTCTTGGCAACAAAGATTTTGCCTTCGGATCTATGATAGAAGGTATACCCAATAGTTTCCTTCGGGTATCCTATGAAGACGCATTTTTCCGCTTTGGGTTCAAGCTTGTCCGGCTGTAACTTCTTTACATAGGCTTCGCATCCCCAAACTTTAAGGAACGACAATCTAGGTTTCTTCCCAAACCATAATTCATACGGTGTCGTTTCAACGGATTTAGATGGTGCCCTATTTAAAGTGAATGCGGCTGTTTCTAATGCATAACCCCAAAATGATAGCGATAAATCTGTAAGTGACATCATAGAACGAACCATATCTAAGAGAGTTCGATTACGACGTTCGGACACACCATTACGCTGTGGTGTTCCCGGCGGTGTCAACTGTGAAAGTATTCCGCATTTCTTCAAATGCTCGCCAAACTTGTAACTTAGATATTCACCTCCACGATCAGAACGTAGAAATTTAATCTTCTTGTTACGTTGATTCTCTACCTCACTTTGAAATTCCTTAAACTTCTCGAAAGTTTCGGACTTATGTTTCATGAAATAGATATACCCATATCTACTCAAGTCATCCGTGAAGGTAAGAACATAACGATAACCACCGCGCGATGCTACACTCATTGGACCACACACATCGGTATGTATGATTTCCAATAAGTCTGTAGCTCGCTCCATCATACCAGAAAATGGAGTCTTAGTCATTTTACCCATCAGACATGCTTCGCATCTTTCAAGTGATTCGAAATCAAGTGATTCAAGAAGTCCATCGGAATGGAGTTTCTTCATACGCTTCACTCCAATGTGACCAAGACGACAGTGCCACATATAGGTCGAGTTATCGCTCGATTTCAAACGTTTAGCCTCAATGTTATTAATATGTGTATTTCCACTATCGAGATTCAATAAGAATAGACCATCTATCAAAGGTGCATGTGCATAAAACATATTACTCATATAAATCGAACAACCATTATTCTCGGACTTAAACAAGTAACCGTCTCGCAATAAACAAGATCCCGATATAATGTTCATGCTCAACGCAGGCACCAAATAACAATTATTTAAGTATAAAACTAATCCCGATGGTAGATGAAGGGGTAGCGTGCCGACCGCGATCACATCAACCTTTGATCCGTTTCCCACGCGCATCATCACCTTGTTCTTCGCTAGCTTCCGTTTATTCCGCAGCACCTGTTTCGAGTTACAGATATGAGCAACCGAACCAGTATCAAATACCCAGGCACTACTACGAGTACTAGTGAGATACACATCAATAACATGTATATCAGATATACCTTTCTTCTTGATGTTGCCGTTCTTCAAATCCGCCAAGTACTTTGGGCAATTCCGCTTCCAGTGACCTTCTCCCTTGCAGTAAAAGCACTCAGTATCAGGCTTAGGTCCAGCCTTGGTCTTGTTCGTCGGCGTGGTAACTTTCTTACCACCCTTCTTGAAGTGTCCTTTCTGCTTAGACTTGCCTTTCTTGAATTTGGTGGTCTTATTGACCAACAACACTTGGTGCTCTTTCTTGATCTCCACTTCTGCAGATTTCAACATGGCAAAGAGTTCTGGCAACGTCTTATTCATGTTCTGCATGTTGTAGTTCATCACAAAGTTCTTGTAACTTGGTGGTAGTGATTGGAGGACACGGTAAATCCCCAAAGCATTAGGAATCACTATACCCAAGCTTTGAAGTTTGTTTGCATGCCCAGACATCTTAAGCACATGCTCACTGACGGAGCTGCCCTCTTCCATCTTGCAGTTAAAGAACTTTTCAGAAGCCTCATAGCTTTCAATTGCCGCATGAGTCTCAAAGATCAATTTGATATCCTCGACAATATCATATGGGTCTGAATTCTCAAACCTTTTCTGAAGCTCCGATTCTAAACCATACAAGATAGCACACTGAACTGTGGAGTACTGAGTCTTCCGAGTGAGGTAAACATTCTTTACTTCATCGGGAGCATCAGCTGTAGGTGGGTCACCCAGCGGTGCATCCAGCACATAGGTCAAATTACCAGCTGTGAGGACAATCCTCAAATTGCGGAACCAATCCGCAAAGTTGCTTCCATTGTTTTTCAACTTTTCTTTCTCTAGGAACGCATTAAAATTGATGGTAGGGGCTGCCATTGATCTACAACATATTTGCAATAGTTTAGACTAAGTTTATGACAAATTGAGTTCAAATTAATAATAAAATTAATCTAGGTGAACTCCCACTCAAAACAATATCCCTCACATTGTTTTAGTGATCACACGAACCAAATCCACCACATCAACACCGATCATCACGAGAGTTGATATAGTTTCAATGGCGAACAATCGACATGTTCATCATATCTACTATATGATTCATGCTTTACCTTTCGGTGATCCGTGTTCCGAGACCATGTCTGTACATGCTAGGCTCGTCAAGATCAAACCTTAGTTTCCGCATGAGAAAATCTAGCTTGCTCACGTTGTATACACTTGCGGAATCTAACACACCCGATCATCACGTGGTGCTTCGAAACAACAAGCTTTAGCAACGGTGCTAACTAAGGGTGAACACTTTATGACTTGAAATTCATGTCCATGAGGGATCATCTTATAATGCTACCGTCGTTTACTAAGAAATACAAGATGCATAAAGGATTAACATCACATGCAATTCATAATATGTGATATGATATGGCCTTTCTTCTTTGTGCTTTCGATCTCCATCTTCTAGCACGAACATGATCTCCATCATCACCGACATTGCATCAAGGTCAATGACGCTTCTCCATGGTTATCGTCCACCGGCTTCAACTATTACAACTACTTTGAATAGACACGCGGGTCTTAACATAAATTAAAGACAACCATATGGCTCCTGCCAGTTGCCAACTTACAATAAGGAACATTGCATACATCAAATATAATCACAATCATGGCCATATCACATCACAGCACACCCCTGCAAAATAAAGTTAGACACCTCTACTTTCTTTGCATATTTTACGTGGTTTGGGGCTTTCAATAAGTGTCGTTCTAACTTACGAACATGAACCACAACATTGATACTAGTATTGTTAATCACCCGTTGTAAATTGGATCTTAACTATGTAGGGGTTCGTAGCATGGAAAACAAAAAATTTCTACCGCATACAAACAAACAAGCCAAGATCTATCTACTAGATTGTAGCAACGAGTCGATAGAGGAACTCACCCTCGAAGATTCCAAAGCGGTTAATGAGAGCAGATTCTCGTGGGTGATGTAGTCGTACACTTGCCGATCTCAAGATCGTGTAGACGATCCTTCCGGCGCTGCGTTCCGGCAGCGCTTCCGCAGTCGGTCACACGTTCGGTACTCGACGAAGACCTTCCTCTCCCTTGTTCCAGCAGGCAGCGGAGGTTGTAGCACTCTCCTCGCGATTCCGGCAGCATGACGGCGTGGTACCGGAAGTAGAGGGGAGATCTCGCAGGGCTTCGCCTTAAGCCGGAGCGAGTATGGTGGACTATGAGAGAGCCTTGGTGATCTAGGGTTTAGACACACCAATTAGAAGGGGCTAAACCAGCGGCTAGGGCAATTAGAAGCTCTAACTCTGGGGCTTGGGAGAAATCCCTAGGCTGTGGCTAGGGTTTAGGTTTAGAGGGAGGCAACTTGTGTGTCTAGGAGGGGAGCCCTGCCCCTCCTTATATATGTGGAGGGAGGCGCGCCAGGGGAGGGGAGTCCCTCCCCAACTCAGACCCAAGGTGGGCCGGCGGTGGGAGGAGGAACTCCTCCCCCAAGTCGGTTTCAAACCTCCTTCTCCTCTTTCCCAAAACTAGCCGTTTGACTTTCAAACTAGCCGTTTGACTTTTCAAACTAGGATTTGAATAAACCCTCTATTTGGTAAAGCGATGACACCAAGTACATAATGCAATCATACCAACTTGATATAACACATTCATGTACCCTTCCCCTCCAGAGTGCCGGACATTCCGGAACCTTCTAGAACATTCCCGATGAAAACACCGGAATCATTCCCCAACTCCGAAACAGGACTTTCCTTATATGAATCTTATTCTCCGGACCATTCCGGATCTCCTCGTGATATCCCGGATCCCATCCGAGACTCCGAACAACATTCGGTCTCTTACTCATCATTCCATAACTACTCAACAACATCGAATCCTTAAGTGTGTCTCCCTACGGTTCGTGAATTATGCGGACATGATCGAGACACTTCTCCGATCAATAACCAATAGAGGAATCTGGAAATTCATATGGCTCCCACATATTTCTACGATTACTTTGCGATCGAATGAACCACTTACATACGATACCAATTTCCCTTTGTCTCACGATAGTTTACTTATCCGAGGTTTATGATCGTCGGTATCTCTGCATACCTAGTTCAACCTCGTTACTGATAAGTACTCTTTTCTCGTTCCGTGATATGTGATCCCTTGTGAGCCAGTCACATGCTTGCAAGCTAATTGGATGACATTCCACCGAGAGGGCCCAGAGTATATCTATCCGTCATATGGATGGACAAATCCCACTCTTGATCCATGTGTCTCAACCGACACTTTCCGAATACTCAATGCCACCTTTATAGCCACCCAGTTACGGTGTGGTGTTTGATGTCATCAAAGCATCCTTCCGGTGAAGGTGATATGCATGATCCCATGGTCGAAGGATTTAGGTTACTATGTATCAGAAAGCTTATAGCAAATGAACTATATTAAATGACTTGATCTTTATGCTACGCTTATCTATAGGAGTATGTCCATCACATCATTCTCCTAATGATATGACCCTGTTGTCAATAACATCTCTATGTTCATGATCAGGAAACCATGGTCATATATTAACCAACAAGCTAGTTTAACAAGAGGCTTTACTAGGGACTCTTTTATGTTTACAAATCACACAAGTATTAATGTTTCCTGTTAATACAATTATAGCATGGTATGTAAACATTTATCATAAGTATGAAGATATGATAATAACCACTTTATTATTGCCTCTTGGGCATATCTCCAATAGTCTCCCACTTGCACTAGAGTCAATAATCTAGTTTAAACCTTTGTGTATTCAACACCTATGGCTTTCCGGTGTTGTAAGTACACGTTCGCTAGTGGTCAACTGATCTTCGGATCTGACACTTCCAGGTCCATGTGTAATTGCATGTATTTGCGTCTCTACGCATCACTCATTCTCTAATGAGATGGCTTTGTATAAATTTGATCCTTTGGTGAGACCTTTAGTTCTTTGGGGTTAAAACATGTTGATAATATTGTCATACAATATATCTTCATAGTATTATCCCGCTATGAACTACACCTAGTTTGATAACAAACTACTTGACCCAAATTCCCTCTTTAGCTGCTATAATAGCAGTCATATACTTAGCCTTTTGTTGTAGTATCTGTCACAATGTCTTAACTTTGGAACTCATCCAAATCCATTATGGAACTTACTTTCCATCACATTGTGCCACCCTTAGTTTAGATTGAGATAAACTTAATTTGTACTTTGTGACAAAACTAGTATCAATGTAATACTTTTACAATGAACTAACCATCTATTTGCCACTTCTAAAAAATAATATATTCTTAGTTCTTCCAAAAGATCATAAGAATATCCTTACTATCGTCCAATTATCATCTTATGAATCATTCTGGTATATGCTCATAACCTTTTAGAGCATAGGACATATCTGGATTTGTACATATCACAGTATGATTGATATAAATACTCTTTGTGATTTCATACATCAAGTATCAATCTATACTTGAATCTTTGTTTCACTTACCAAGTGTCAATACACTTGAATATATCATCAATATTGAACTCATTCAATCCTTTCTGTGCAACAAGAACCTTTCTTGTAGTTTCTATATTGAACTCATTCAATATATCATCTATGTACTTTTGGCACAACCATATTAGCGTCTATTGATGCCAAATATTTGGGTTTTGCCTAAGCCTTTCATCGAGATGAAATTCTTATTTTGTGTTAATAAAAGATACATCATTTCCAATCAACAATATGTCTTCCACATAATGTATTAGAAACATGTCTTAGCGCTCCCACTTAATTTTTTGCAAATGCAAGCATCTCCATCATCTCCGACGAATTTAAACTCCTTTAACAGTTTCATCATAGTGAAGATTCCAACTCCGCAATGCTTACTTCAACCATTGAAGTTTGCATATGCATTTAGCATCCCTTGAATTAACAAAACCCTTTGGACCGTGTCATGCACACGTCCTAGGTAACCCTTCTATTAGAAGAACTTGTTTTGTTTATCCAACACATAACAAAATTATATGTCGTGGTTGCTACATTAATCCGCCTAGACTAAATATCGTTATGAAAGATCAAATCTTGTCATAGTCAACCCTTGAACATTGTTGTGAACTCTTTCCCAACATGTCGACCATTTCATAGATGCGAAACATCCATGTCTATTTCTTTATAGATCCAAACACAACTGTAAGGTCTTACACCTTTCTCGAGGGTCCTTCAAGTTCAAAACTTGATTTCTCGTGTATGGAACTATCACGGATTTTATGGCTTCATGCCATTTTACGGAGTCAGGGTCCATCATCGCTTCTTTGCATGTAGTCGGTTCATTATTCTCAAATAATGATTCAACCCTCAAATCCTGGTATTTGATTGTTTACCCGACCTACTTGTTTCAATAGGAACTTAGACCTCCGTGACCACAACCTTTGAGGCACGTGAGCCATGAGCATTATTGCTGCCTCCGGAACACTTTTTGGCGCTGCGTTACTCTGCACATATAGCTAAGGTTCTTTTAACCTTATCAAAGTTCTATTGTCCTCCCACTTAACTTTTCACGAAAAATTCCTTCTCAAAGAAACTTGACGTTCTAAGCGACAAACACTTTTGTCTCCGGTGTTATGGAGGAATACTTAACAGCTATACAAAGACAGGTTCATCCGACTTTGGTTGCAAAACATCTTTCTTATGCATAACATACCAATGTTTAAGAAAGGACTACTTGGGTTTAATCCCAAACCATAACTTTATATGGTGTCATTTCAGCGGATTATGATGGAGCTCTTTTCAGTGGAAAACGGTAATCTCTAAAGCTTTTAATCTTTAAAATACAATGGCAGTTTTATGAATTACACCTTCGATCTTACCATGTCAAACAAGGTTTAATTACATATCTCGAACGCTCCATACTCTTATGGTGTTTCGGGAAAATGCAAATCCACGGAACGATTCCTTAAATCTTAGGTATTATGCTAAACTTGTAACTCAAATATCTTCCTTTATGATCTTATCATAAACTATTCATATTCTTGTTACAATGATTTTGCACTTCATCTTGAAAATCTTTGAACTTTTTCAAATATTTCACACTTCATCCTTATTAAGTAAATATTCATATATTCACTCAAATTTTCGGAGAAAGCATATGAAGTTGAAATCCATAGCTCTTGACTACACATAATGGATTTCGTACAACAATATGTACAAGTTCCAATAAGCTAGTCATTCGTTCCCTTTTGGCCTATGAACGAAGTTTTAATTATCTCTAGGAAAGTTTCACAAGCGTCATTTGATCAAAATCAAATAGACTCCAAAATTCCATCCATATGGAGTTTCTTCATGTTTTCTTTCCAATATAATTTAAACGGCGATGTCACTTCCTAAGTGATCTTTTAATCAATTTGTCTTTCGACATTTTTAGCACTAGTTTTATGGATGTGATTTCTCCAACGAGATTTGTGAATCATCCATCTTTTATGGATTACGGCAATTATTTGAACAACCCTTTTGTTCTCATAATACCTGATAAAACAAATCTTGAAGGCAAGCTTTGATGTTTTAACGAGCAACATAATAACCCTTTATTTGTTCTCGATGAACATCATCACATATTCTTTTGCTAGTTACTTAGGCCATTGTAGTTCATGAATTGTGTTGTTTCGTATGACGATTCACACCAACAAATTCAGTATCAAATACTTAAGAACCACATTGTTTAATAAGCAAAGAATATAGCCATAACATGTATATCATCTATATACTTAAACTGAACAATTCTAGTCTTTTCTTTTCTGCCATATATTTATGAGATTCTCTTTCAGTATTTCCTTTTATGTTTGAAAGAATCTATTAACATCAACAGTGGAGTCATACATATGACACATAGTCCAAAGCGTGTATAATTAAATACCAATGTCTTTGGACTTGCACTTTGAAGTAGATCACCATCATCAAATGTTTGGTGTGCTTTCAAATTCCATTCTTTAGTAATCTCTTGGTGTAGTAAACATTTTACCTACATCAAATATTCACCCTCATCATGGATTTATCCATGATCAAGCTACTTTTAGCTTGTAACGGTGAATCGCGAGTATAATGTTGCTCTCCAAAACCTTTTGGAGGATTAGGACAACTAGTGTCTCCAACCTTTTGCAAATTCTCATCAAATATGAGAACATGACTTTTGCCATATTATACTCTATCATGTTGCAACCAAAACTTCGTTTCAGATATCACAATATCTTCCACACATCATGGTTTCTGAAACAACTCTTTCAGATCCTAGATAACCTTGATATTAAGACAATCCTTTGAATATCAAGAATCATGGAGACAAACATGATACTTATATACTAACCTTGGAATTGTTACTCTTGATTTAATATGTCACATCCCAAGATTTTCCAAATCTTGTAATGTGAAAATAAATTAATAAAATAAAACTTTGTTTGATTTTCAGGGCCAGAAGAAACTTTTTGAATTCAATTGGAACTTCAAACCCATTTGAATTAAATAAAATCCTAAAGGGATTTAAACAGATAAACTTTTTAAATAAAGGAAAACAAAATATTTTGGAAATACTATTTTGAAACAATTAAATGAAAAGATTTGTTTTCAAATGAAATAGAAGTTTATGAATAAAAGATTATTTAAAAAAAAGCCAAATTAAACCTTGGCCAAGCTTTGGATTTAAAACATTTTGTTTTGAATAAAAATAGCAAAGGTTTATTTAAATAAATAATAAGGAATTAATATCCAAATTTTATTTAAATAAAAGGTTTTACCATTTTAATTAAAACATCAAAACTTATTGAATTATTTAAATAAGTTTTCTAAGTATTTTATTTTCTCAAATAAAACCTACTGAAGTGTTTTGACTTTATTTTAGATTTCAAAATAAATGTCTCAATAAAACAAATCCTATTTGATTAAAAAACCTTGGTCTATTTATTTAATTATTAATGGACCCTATAGCAAAAATGTTATTTTGTTTTAAACAAGTTTCCAAGTATTCTTTATTAAACCTACAGATTTGATTTTGAAAATGTTTGAATTTTAAATGGAGATTTTATTAATTAAATCAAACCCTATTTGATTAAATAACTAAAGGGCCATTTTACTTAATTAATGAATGAATCCTCAAAAGAATAAAAATTATTATTTGTATTCTGGAATTTGGGTATGTTGATAAACAGAATCAAATTCAAAATAACAAAGTTGGATGATTGTTTGAATTGATTTGGGTGTGATTTGTTTGTTTGGAATTTCAAAACAGAAATCAGAAATAGAAAAAGAAAAGGTTACAGAAAAAAAAAATATAGATTTGAACCAGACCCAACCCAGCAGCCCAGGAAGCCCACCAACCAGCCCAGCTCCCCTCTCCGAAGCGTTTTATTTTCCACTCACACCCGCACCCGCAGAATCAATGACAAGTGGACCCCCCTCACTCCTTTTTCCCACTGACACAACGGCCCCACATCCCTAGCCATCAACTTCAACAAGACGCCGACGCCCTAATCGTTGCAGAGAGATTACTCCGGCGATTGATTGCACATGAAAGAGGCTTTGATTTCTCGTAATAACCACGCCCCTTTAAACGCCAGCACGTCCTCTCTCGTTCCCCTCTGACCCCTCCCTCAAGCACGCCCCCAGGCCGAGGAATTTTGCCCTGCACTTCCTCTTTCTCCGACGACCGTTCTCGCCGATTCCGGCCAACACACGCCCCCTCCTGCTTCCTCGAGCACGCAGTTGTGCTCAGCATTTCCCAGAGAACCTTTCTGCAGCCGCATCTTACTTGCGCGTGCCTCCCAGCGTCGGCAACGTCGACGACCTGCAGCACCGCCGTCTACCCTTTTCTCCGACGACGTCCCCAGGTAGAACCTGACCTCCCCCTTACCCCGTGGACTCGATGATGATCTCCAGGCTCATGCGAACCTAACCGCATCCTCCGTTTGTCCTAGGACGCCTCCTATCCTCGTCCTCGACGACCTCCTGAACCGCCCGAGGCGCAGCTCCACTCCGGCGAGCAATCAAGGACAGCCCCGTGCGCCCCTTCACCAACCAGAACCACGTTGAGCATCAGCGAGCTTCGGCGAATCTGGTAAACCACCCCTCTGTTCCTCTAGCTTCCCGCATCGCCGGCACCGTCACCATCTGAGCCGCGCCGCCGCGCGCCACCGTTGAGCGCCGCCCGTTTTTGGCCAGGCAGTAGCAACCGTAGGATCTGAATCTGACGGATACGATAGAACGTTAGCGAAGGGGTAAGTGGTGATCCTGTGCCGCACGATTTAACTGAAATCCAACGGGTGTCGTCGCGTGATCCAGCCGAACCGGTATCGTCCAGTTAGAAAGCGCCGCGTGTCACCTATTCCGTTTAAAAACAGATTTGAAAACAGAATTATTTGCAAACTTCAAACCCCTGTAACTTTCAAACCACACGTCCAAATTTTGCAAATTTTATATCAATAGATTCAGGAGAGCAAGCCCTAGCCAACTGTGGAATTGTTTTAGCCAATAGTAATGGTTAGTTTGCTGGTTTTTGCAGATTCTTTTGTGAGCTTGTTTAGAGTATAAAAATTGTTTAAATTTGATTTTAGGGTTAAAACTTTTTGCAAAATGGTTTGTTGTGACCTTACTGACCCTAGGAACCAACCCTTGGTGTTAAAAATGATTTTGGTAAAATTTAGGTTGAATTATTTGACTTAGCCATTTTCTAGCCAAATAAAAAGAATGGTTTTTGTTATGAAAAATATTATGGAAAGAAAACTTTAAGAAAATGGTTTGATCAAACCCACTGAACCAAAACACTAAGTTTTGCAAATTAGCAACTCATTTGGTGAACAACTTAATAGTTTTGCCTTAATAAAAACATTTTTCACCACATGAAATGATGAATGGATTTTAAAAATAGTTTTTGGACAAAACCCTCTTGTTAATGACTTTGCCATTTTGGTAAATGACCAATTTGGAACCTACAAAGTTTAGAAACCTAGTAGAGACCCTCCTTGCAATAGAACCAACCTTTGCATGCTTATGCATGACTTAGACTCCATTACTTTGTGTGTGTAAAAATTGTTTGTTTGACTTTGGTTTGGAATGTGAATTGAATTTGTGTTTGCTTGATTGATTTGTAGTGAAGTGTGAGACTAGAAAGATCAAGGAGTGAACCACCATTCTCTACCAAAAAGGCAAGTGATGCTTCATACTTTTTATCCCATTACTTTCTCTATGCATTAGTGATTTTGCTAAGTAAAACTTGCATGGATTTTGCTAAGTATAGACCTTGCTATAAGAAAACCTAGTAGATGAATCCTTAGTAGGATTTTCCTAAGTTAAAGATTCCTACTACTACCAAGCTTAGCCTAGCTAATAGAAAACATGGGTGGAATATATATTCACACTATGGAAAAATATTCTAAGTCTGAGGACTTGTGATTTTGACTAATAAAACAACTAAGTTAATGAATCACCTGGATGGAATGGGATGGCTTGGTGGTGTTTGGTTGAGTGGTTACACAAGGCCAGGGGACTGGTGAACCTTGTGTATCTCACTTGTGGATGGCCACCCAGGAAACAAAGAGTTTTGAGATGTCAAATGTTGAGAAGCTTCAAGTGCAACCACTTGGCAATATGGGCTCTGCCATGATCATATAGGTTGCAAGAACTTAGCCATATGGACAGTTGGTGGTAGTGTTTGATAGGTTGGAACGCGTCCATTTTGGTCTAAGGGAAAGCTTCTGAAAGATCTTGTCTTGGGAAACCAAGTCTTGTGGGGAAAGTGCACCACCTCTGCAGAGTGTAAAACCTAAGTACTTAGCCATGTCCCTGGTAAAGGACAATTTGAGCATCAAGACATGGAAGCAATCAAGAATCTCATCATTCAAATTTCTAAGTTAAAACTTGTGGATTGAACAAGGGTTGTTTGAAATCTTCAATTCTTTGATTGAGAGATGCCTTGAAGGATCTTCAATCTTTGATTGAGAAAAATGATTTTGTCAAAGCAAAAACTTAGTATTTTCAAATGTTAAGGAAAAATCTATTTTGAGCAATGCAAGCCTCAACTCCACTTAGCCAAATGCATATAGATGATAGACTCCACTATACTATTATAGTATCACTTGCCAATACAATTCAAATGTATTGACCCTTTGTGGCTGTAACTTGTATGTTGCAGGTTTTATTGTTTTTAGTGAAGATTGATTGATTAGGATTACAAAGTCTACAACCAACATCTGCCTGTGGCACTTTGAAGATGAAGAACCCATACTTATAGTTATTCCGCTGCAATGTAATGTAATGGCCAAATGAGCTATGTTTGATGTAATAAACTTATGTTATTCCTGGTTATAAAGTTATATTATGACCTTTGTTTCTTGATATTACATCTTAACTGTGGATGCTAGCTATTGATCCAGGGACTAGCATTGTAAACACAGGAGGAATCTACCTTATTAGGTTGTGACCCCTACAGATGGTATCAGAGCATTGTGTTGCCTGTAGGATTTGTAAACCTAGGATTGGACAAAAAAAACCTTAGAAAAATAGGAGTTGTTTTTGTTCCAAAACTTATTTACAAAAACACTTGTAAACCCTTTCCTCAACCATTTTGGTTTCAACTCTACATCTCTTCTATTTCAACTTGATGGAAAAACCAACCCATGACCAAAGACTACACCATGTGCAAAGGACATCTTCAACTTCTTCAACTCTAATGACTTCAACTTCTCCAGCATGTACACCAAGGACTTCCAACTTGGATATCACTAAGGACTACAAGTGAGACAAGGAAAACTTGCTCAAGATTTAGAGACTGAGGGAATGCAAAAGTTAGAAGGAGCCTACATCATTAGAAGTATTACAACCAAGAGTTTTTCTCAAGGAAACCATGATCTCATACAAGAAGAATCATGAAGGAAGGAAAAATCACAAGTAAACCATATAGAAGGACCACCATATTTAGTTAAGTCAAACACACCAACTTATGTGGTGTAACAAAAATATTTTGTTGCCAAAGTATGTGCTTGAACTTTGTTGTTTGAGTGAAATGTTTGGTTTGTGATTGCATGCACATTGTTTGTGTGAATTGTGATGTGTGTGATTAGAAATATTTCCTTAGAAATATTTTGCCTATTCTAATCCCTACCCAACCCAAACAGATGACTATTCCAAGAAACTCCAACATCAAGGTTGATGACAACAACAACCAAGAGGACAACATGAGAGAACTTGTAGCAACCCAAAACCAGTTGAGCCAAGAGACAATTCAGCTTTTAGCCAACAACAATGGACTAGACCCAGCCATACAAAGAATTTTGAAACTTCAATCTCAATTGTTGCAAGGTTTGGTTACTCAAATGATCAACATGGGAGAAAACTTTTTCCAAAGAGCTAATGACAACAAGGATGACAAAGATGTTAATTTAGAAGGAACCCAAGCTAGCAATCTTTGTGGAGACAAGGATCATGCATCCAAGGAGCATGAAGATCAATGCCCCAAGAAGAGAGAAAGATCTCCCACCTATGAAGAATATGAACTAGAAGAACTCTTAGCTTTGGAGAGACCCAAAAAGAAAGACATAAGCCAGTTGCAATGTTACAATTGCAAAGAGAAGGGACACTATGCTAGTGAATGCCCAGAAAAGAAGAAGAACCAAAGAAACAAACAAAAGGCAATGATACCAAAGGAAAAGAAAGATATCAGCCAAGTGATGTGTTCCAAATGCAAGGAACTAGGCCACTATGCAAACAATTGTCCAAGAAAGATGAAGAACAAGTTAAACAAGTCTATGGAGAAACTCAACCTTGGCCCATGAGCTTCATGAGTCAAGAATGGAAACCAAGGACTCAATGCAAATGTTTGCTTAGAGAAATTTTCCCAGGATCCCAAGAAGGACAATGTGTAATTTTTGTTTGAAAATTTTTAAGGGTGGTAGTACCCTAGTTGTCTTGGAACATGCTTGTAACCCTAACCTTCCCAAATCTCGGGACGAGATTTATTTTAAGGGTGGTGGCCTGTCACATCCCAAGATTTTCCAAATCTTGTAATGTGAAAATAAATTAATAAAATAAAACTTTGTTTGATTTTCAGGGCCAGAAGAAACTTTTTGAATTCAATTGGAACTTAAAACCCATTTGAATTAAATAAAATCCTAAAGGGATTTAAACAGATAAACTTTTTAAATAAAGGAAAACAAAATATTTTGGAAACACTATTTTGAAACAATTAAATGAAAAGATTTGTTTTCAAATGAAATAGAAGTTTATGAATAAAAGATTATTTAAAAAAAAGCCAAATTAAACCTTGGCCAAGCTTTGGATTTAAAACATTTTGTTTTGAATAAAAATAGCAAAGGTTTATTTAAATAAAATAATAAGGAATTAATATCCAAGTTTTATTTAAATAAAAGGTTTTACCATTTTAATTGAAACATCAAAACTTATTGAATTATTTAAATAAGTTTTCTAAGTATTTTATTTTCTCAAATAAAACCTACTGAAGTGTTTTGACTTTATTTTAGATTTCAAAATAAATGTCTCAATAAAACAAATCCTATTTGATTAAAAAACCTTGGTCTATTTATTTAATTATTAATGGACCCTATAGCAAAAATGTTATTTTGTTTTAAACAAGTTTCCAAGTATTCTTTATTAAACCTACAGTTTTGATTTTGAAAATGTTTGAATTTTAAATGGAGATTTTATTAATTAAATCAAACCCTATTTGATTAAATAACTAAAGGGCCATTTTACTTAATTAATGAATGAATCCTCAAAAGAATAAAAATTATTATTTGTATTCTGGAATTTGGGTATGTTGATAAACAGAATCAAATTCGAAATAACAAAGTTGGATGATTGTTTGAATTGATTTGGGTGTGATTTGTTTGTTTGGAATTTCAAAACAGAAATCAGAAATAGAAAAAGAAAAGGTTACAGAATAAAAAAAATATAGATTTGAACCAGACCCAACCCAGCAGCCCAGGAAGCCCACCAACCAGCCCAGCTTCCCTCTCCGAAGCGTTTTCTTTTCCACTCACACCCGCACCCGCAGAATCAATGACAAGTGGACCCCCCCCTCACTCCTTTTTCCCACTGACACAACGGCCCCACATCCCTAGCCATCGTCTTCAACGAGACACCGTCGCCCTGACCGTTGCAGAGAGATTACTCCGGCGATTGATTGCACATGAAAGAGGCTTTGATTTCTCGTAATAACCACGCCCCTTTAAACGCCAGCACATCCTCTCTCGTTCCCCTCTGACCCCTCCCTCAAGCACGCCCCCAGGCCGAGGAATTTTGCCCTGCACTTCCTCTGTCTCCGACGACCGTTCTCGCAGATTCCGGCCAACACACGCCCCCTCCTGCTTCCTCGAGCACGCAGCTGTGCTCAGCATTTCCCAGAGAACCTTTCTGCAGCCGCAGCTTACTTGCGCGTGCCTCCCAGCGTCGGCAACATCGACGACCTGCAGCACCGCCGTCTGCCCTTTTCTCCGACGACGTCCCCAGGTAGAACCTGACCTCCCCCCTTTCCCCGTGGACTCGATGATGATCTCCAGGCTCATGCGAACCTAACCGCATCCTCCGTTTGTCCTAGGACGCCTCCTATCCTCGCCCTCGACGACCTCCTGAACCGCCCGAGGCGCAGCTCCACTCCGGCGAGCAATCAAGGACAGCCCCGTGCGCCCCTTCACCAACCAGAACCACGTTGAGCATCAGCGAGCTTCGGCAAATCTGGTAAACCACCCCTCTGTTCCTCTAGCTTCCCGCATCGCCGGCACCGTCACCATCTGAGCCGCGCCGCCGCGCGCCACCGTTGAGCGCCGCCCGTTTTTGGCCAGGCAGTAGCAACCGTAGGATCTGAATCTGACGGATACGATAGAACGTTAGCGAAGGGGTAAGTGGTGATCCTGTGCCGCACGATTTAACTGAAATCCAACGGGTGTCGTCGCGTGATCCAGCCGAACCGGTATCGCCCAGTTAGAAAGCGCCGCGTGTCACCTATTCCGTTTAAAAACAGATTTGAAAACAGAATTATTTGCAAACTTCAAACCCCTGTAACTTTCAAACTACACGTCCAAATTTTGCAAATTTTATATCAATAGATTCAGGAGAGCAAGCCCTAGCCAACTGTGGAATTGGTTTAGCCAATAGTAATGGTTAGTTTGCTGGTTTTTGCAGATTCTTTTGTGAGCTTGTTTAGAGTATAAAAATTGTTTAAATTTGATTTTAGGGTTAAAACTTTTTGCAAAATGGTTTGTTGTGACCTTACTGACCCTAGGAACCAACCCTTGGTGTTAAAAATGATTTTGGTAAAATTTAGGTTGAATTATTTGACTTAGCCATTTTCTAGCCAAATAAAAAGAATGGTTTTTGTTATGAAAAATATTATGGAAAGAAAACTTTAAGAAAATGGTTTGATCAAACCCACTGAACCAAAACACCAAGTTTTGCAAATTAGCAACTCATTTGGTGAACAACTTAAGAGTTTTGCCTTAATAAAAACATTTTTCACCACATGAAATGATGAATGGATTTTAAAAATAGTTTTTGGACAAAACCCTCTTGTTAATGACTTTGCCATTTTGGTAAATGACCAATTTGGAACCTACAAAGTTTAGAAACCTAGTAGAGACCCTCCTTGCAATAGAACCAACCTTTGCATGCTTATGCATGACTTAGACTCCATTACTTTGTGTGTGTAAAAATTGTTTGTTTGACTTTGGTTTGGAATGTGAATTGAATTTGTGTTTGCTTGATTTATTTGTAGTGAAGTGTGAGACTAGAAAGATCAAGGAGTGAACCACCATTCTCTACCAAAAAGGCAAGTGATGCTTCATACTTTTTATCCCATTACTTTCTCTATGCATTAGTGATTTTGCTAAGTAAAACTTGCATGGATTTTGCTAAGTATAGACCTTGCTATAAGAAAACCTAGTAGATGAATCCTTAGTAGGATTTTCCTAAGTTAAAGATTCCTACTACTACCAAGCTTAGCCTAGCTAATAGAAAACATGGGTGGAATATATATTCACACTATGGAAAAATATTCTAAGTCTGAGGACTTGTGATTTTGACTAATAAAACAACTAAGTTAATGAATCACCTGGGTGGAATGGGATGGCTTGGTGGTGTTTGGTTGAGTGGTTACACAAGGCCAGGGGACTGGTGAACCTTGTGTATCTCACTTGTGGATGGCCACCCAGGAAACAAAGAGTTTTGAGATGTCAAATGTTGAGAAGCTTCAAGTGCAACCACTTGGCAATATGGGCTCTGCCATGATCATATAGGTTGCAAGAACTTAGCCATATGGACAGTTGGTGGTAGTGTTTGATAGGTTGGAACGCGTCCATTTTGGTCTAAGGGAAAGCTTCTGAAAGATCTTGTCTTGGGAAACCAAGTCTTGTGGGGAAAGTGCACCACCTCTGCAGAGTGTAAAACCTAAGTACTTAGCCATGTCCCTGGTAAAGGACAATTTGAGCATCAAGACATGGAAGCAATCAAGAATCTCATCATTCAAATTTCTAAGTTAAAACTTGTGGATTGAACAAGGGTTGTTTGAAATCTTCAATTCTTTGATTGAGAGATGCCTTGAAGGATCTTCAATCTTTGATTGAGAAAAATGATTTTGTCAAAGCAAAAACTTAGTATTTTCAAATGTTAAGGAAAAATCTATTTTGAGCAATGCAAGCCTCAACTCCACTTAGCCAAATGCATATAGATGATAGACTCCACTATACTATTATATTATAGTATCACTTGCCAATACAATTCAAATGTATTGACCCTTTGTGGCTGTAACTTGTATGTTGCAGGTTTTATTGTTTTTAGTGAAGATTGATTGATTAGGATTACAAAGTCTACAACCAACATCTGCCTGTGGCACTTTGAAGATGAAGAACCCATACTTATAGTTATTCCGCTGCAATGTAATGTAATGGCCAAATGAGCTATGTTTGATGTAATAAACTTATGTTATTCCTGGTTATAAAGTTATATTATGACCTTTGTTTCTTGATATTACATCTTAACTGTGGATGCTAGCTATTGATCCAGGGACTAGCATTGTAAACACATGAGGAATCTACCTTATTAGGTTGAGACCCCTACATAATACCAACTATTAAACTTCATGGAGTAATCAAAACTTACTGAAAGTTTGCAATGGGACTTTTAAACTTTAGATTTAACACTTCAAAACAATACGATGCCAGTTCGTAAAGTAGCTAACCAGAATTCTATAGTTCTATCATCTCAATTATAACTAAGCGCAAGGTGGTAAACGGATGCCAATGACTACAACAACTATGCAAATTCACTTTGATTTAATTTATGATAAATAGTGTTCAACTTTTAATCATATTGCTGTTGAACTCCCACTCAAAACAATATCCCTCACATTGTTTTAGTGATCACACGAACCAAATCCACCACATCAAAACCGATCAGCACGAGAGTTGATGCAACTTCAATGGCGAACAATCAACATGTTCATCATATCTACTATATGACTCATGCTTTACCTTTCGGTGATCCGTGTTCCGAGACCATGTCTGTACATGCTAGGCTCGTCAAGATCAACCTTAGCTTCCGCATAAGCAAATCTAGCTTGCTTACGTTGTATACACTCGCAGAATCTAACACACCCGATCATCACGTGGTGCTTCGAAACAACGAGCTTTAGCAACGGTGCTTACTAAGGATGAACACTTTAATACTTGAAATTGTGTGCTTGAGGGATCATCTTATAATGCTACCGTCGTGAACTAAGCAATACAAGATGCATAAAAGGATTAACATCACATGCAATTCATAATATGTGATATGATATGGCCTTTCTTCTTTGTGCTTCCGATCTCCATCTTCAAGCACGAACATGATCTCCATCATCACTGGCATTGCATCAAGGTCAATGATGATGCTCCATGGTTGTCGTCCACCAGCTTCAACTGTTACAACTACTTTGAATAGACACGCGGGTCTTAACAGAAATTAAAGACAACCATATGGCTCCTGCCGGTTGCCAACTTACAATAAGGAACATTGCATACATCATATATAATCACAATCATGGCCATATCACATCACAGCACACCCCTGCAAAACAAAGTTAGACGCCTCTAATTTTCTTTGCATGTTTTACGTGGTTTGGGGCTTTCAATAAGTGTCGTTCTAACTTACGAATAAGAACCACAACATTGATACTAGTATTGTCAATCACCCGTTGTAAATTGAATCTTAACTATGTTGGGAGAAACAGGCACCCGCAAAGCCACTTATGCAATACAAGTTGCATGTCAAGCGTGGAGCAAGTCTCATGAACGATGTCATGTAAGGTTAGCACAGGCCGCTTCATCCCACCATCCCGCAAGATGCAAAGTACACAAGAAGCAATCGACAACAAAAGCATCAACGCCCACAATGACCATTGTGTTCTACTCGTGCAACAGATCTACATATAGACACGGCTCTGATACCACTGTAGGGGTTCGTAGCATGGAAAACAAAAAATTTCTACCGCATACAAACAAACAAGCCAAGATCTATCTACTAGATTGTAGCAACGAGTCGATAGAGGAACTCACCCTCGAAGATTCCAAAGCGGTTAACGAGAGCAGATTCTCGTGGGTGATGTAGTCGTACACTTGCCGATCTCAAGATCGTGTAGACGATCCTTCCGGCGCTGCGTTCCGGCAGCGCTTCCGCAGTCGGTCACATGTTCGGTACTCGACGAAGACCTTCCTCTCCCTTGTTCCAGCAGGCAGCGGAGGTTGTAGCACTCTCCTCGCGATTCCGGCAGCATGACGGCGTGGTACCGGAAGTAGAGGGGAGATCTCGCAGGGCTTCGCCTTAAGCCGGAGCGAGTATGGTGGACTATGAGAGAGCCTTGGTGATCTAGGGTTTAGACACACCAATTAGAAGGGGCTAAACCAGCGGCTAGGGAAATTAGAAGCTCTAACTCGGCGTCTTGGGAGAAATCCCTAGGCTGTGGCTAGGGTTTAGGTTTAGAGGGAGGCAACTTGTGTGTCTAGGAGGGGAGCCCTGCCCCTCCTTATATAGGTGGAGGGAGGCGCGCCAGGGGAGGGGAGTCCCTCCCCAACTCGGACCCAAGGTGGGCCGGCGGTGGGAGGAGGAACTCCTCCCCCAAGTCGGTTTCAAACCTCCTTCTCCTCTTTCCCAAAACTAGCCGTTTGACTTTCAAACTAGCCGTTTGACTTTTCAAACTAGGATTTGAATAAACCCTCTATTTGGTACAGCGATGACACCAAGTACATAATGCAATCATACCAACTTGATATAACACATTCATGTACCCTTCCCCTCCGGAGTGCCGGACATTCCGGAACCTTCTAGAACATTCCCGATGAAAACACCGGAATCATTCCCCAACTCCGAAACAGGACTTTCCTTATATGAATCTTATTCTCCGGACCATTCCGGATCTCCTCGTGATATCCCGGATCCCATCCGAGACTCCGAACAACATTCGGTCTCTTACTCATCATTCCATAACTACTCAACAACATCGAATCCTTAAGTGTGTCTCCCTACGGTTCGTGAATTATGTGGACATGATCGAGACACTTCTCTGATCAATAACCAATAGAGGAATCTGGAAATTCATATGGCTCCCACATATTTCTACGATTACTTTGCGATCGAATGAACCACTTACATACGATACCAATTTCCCTTTGTCTCACGATAGTTTACTTATCCGAGGTTTATGATCGTCGGTATCTCTGCATACCTAGTTCAACCTCGTTACTGATAAGTACTCTTTTCTCGTTCCCGTGATATGTGATCCCTTGTGAGCCAGTCACATGCTTGCAAGCTAATTGGATGACATTCCACCGAGAGGGCCCAGAGTATATCTATCCGTCATATGGATGGACAAATCCCACTCTTGATCCATGTGTCTCAACCGACACTTTCCGAATACTCAATGCCACCTTTATAGCCACCCAGTTACGGTGTGGTGTTTGATGTCATCAAAGCATCCTTCCGGTGAAGGTGATATGCATGATCTCATGGTCGAAGGATTTAGGTTACTATGTATCAGAAAGCTTATAGCAAATGAACTATATTAAATGACTTGATCTTTATGCTACGCTTATCTATAGGAGTATGTCCATCACATCATTCTCCTAATGATATGACCCTGTTGTCAATAACATCTCTATGTTCATGATCAGGAAACCATGATCATATATTAACCAACAAGCTAGTTTAACAAGAGGCTTTACTAGGGACTCTTTTATGTTTACAAATCACACAAGTATTAATGTTTCCTGTTAATACAATTATAGCATGGTATGTAAACATTTATCATAAGTATGAAGATATGATAATAACCACTTTATTATTGCCTCTTGGGCATATCTCCAACAAACTATGCTAGGAGAAGCAGGCACCCGCAAAGCCACTTATGCAATACAAGTTGCATGTCAAGCGTGGAGCAAGTCTCATGCGATGTCATGTAAGGTTAGCCCGGGCCGCTTCATCCCAACATACCGCAAGATGCAAAGTACACAAGAAGCAATCGACAATAAAAGCATCAACGCCCACAATGACCATTGTGTTCTACTCGTGCAACAGATCTACATATATACACGACTCTGATACCACTTTATGGTTTCGTAGCATGGAAAACAAAAAAATTCTACCGCATACAAACAAACAAGCCAAGATCTATCTACTAGGTTGTAGCAACGAGTCGATGGAATAACTTACCCTCGAAGATTCCAAAGTGTTTAACGAGAGCGGATTCTCGTGGGTGATGTAGTCGTACTCTTCCCGATCTCAAGATCGCGTAGACGATCCTTCCGGTGCTGCGTTCCGGCAGCGCTCCCGCAGTCGGTCACACGTTCGGTACTCGATGAAGACCTTCCTCTCCCTTATTCCAGCAGGCAGCGGAGGTTGTAGCACTCTCCTCGCGATTTCGGTAGCACAACGGCGTGGTACCGGAAGTAGAGGGGAGATCTCGCAGGGCTTCGCCTTAAGCCGGAGCGAGTATGGTGGTGTATGAGAGAGTTCCTCGACGATCTAGAGTTTAGACACGCCGAGGAGGAGCAAGTCGGCGGCTAGGGTTTAGCTAGGCGGCGGCGGCGGTTTTCCCTAGGGCCGGCGGCAGCTATGGAGGCGGCGGCGGCTTGGTGCTAGGGTTTGGAGGAGAGGATCTTGTGTGTCTCTAGGAGGGAGCCCTGCCCCTCCTTATATAGGTGGAGGGGCCGGCCGGCCAAGGGGAGGGAGAGGAGTCCCTCCCCAACTCGGCTTGGGTGGTGCGCCGGCGGTGGGGAGGATGGACTCCTCCCCAACTCGGTTTCCTCCTCTTTTTCCACTTCCCAAAAATAGCCGTTTGACTTTCAAACTAGTCGTTTGACTTTTCAAACTAGGATTTGATTTAATACTCTATTTTGTTCAGGGATGACACTTAGTACATGATGCAATCATACCAACTTGATACAACACATTCATGTACCCTTCCCCTCCGGAGTGCCGGACATTCCGGAACCTTCTAGAACATTCCTGATGAAAACACCGGAACCATTCTCCAACTCCAAAACGGGACTTTCCTTATATGAATCTTATTCTCCGGACCATTCTGGATCTCCTCGTGATATCCCGAATCCCATTCGAGACTCCGAACAACATTCAGACTCTTTCTCATCATTCCATAACTACTCAAACAACGTCGAATCCTTAAGTGTGTCTCCCTACGGTTCGTGAATTATGCGGACATGATCGAGACACTTCTCCGATCAATAACCAATAGAGGAATCTGGAAATTCATATGGCTCCCACATATTTCTACGATTACTTTGCGATCGAATGAACCACTTACATACGATACCAATTTCCCTTTGTCTCACGATAGTTTACTTATCCAAGGTTTTGATCGTCGGTATCTCTGCATACCTAGTTCAACCTCGTTACCGATAAGTACTCTTTTCTCGTTCCCGTGATATGTGATCCCTTGTGAGCCAGTCACATGCTTGCAAGCTAATTGGATGACATTTCACCGAGAGGGCCCAGAGTATATCTATCCGTCATATGGATGGACAAATCCCACTCTTGATCCATGTGTTTCAACCAATACTTTCCGAACACTCAATGCCACCTTTATAGCCACCCAGTTACGGTGTGGTGTTTGATGTCATCAAAGCATCCATCCGGTAAAGGTGATATGCATGATCTCATGGTCGAAGGAATTAGGTTACTATGTATCAGAAAGCATATAGCAATTGAACTATTAAAATGACTTGATCTTTATGCTACACTTATCTATAGGAGTATGTCCACCATATCATTCTCCTAACGATATGATCTTGTTGTTAATAACATCCCAATGTCCATGATAGGGAAACCACAATCATCTATTAACCAACAAGCTAGTATTATATAGAGGCTTTACTAGGGACTTCAAATTAAGTTTACAAATCACACAAGTATTAATGTTTCCTTGTTAATACTATTATAGCATGAATGTAAACATTTATCATAAACACAAAGATATAATAATAACTACATTTATTATTTCCTCTAGGGCATATCTCCAACACCTTCGGCCACAAATCATGGCTGCGAGCATGGACACCATGGAGATCACTCCAAGCTGCAATAAGAGAAGACCCCATAATCTAGATGATGAATTGGTCGAGTCATGAAGACGCCTCCTCCCCTCGCCATCAAGGACGGCTAGAAGAAGCTCCAGCAGAAGATAATAGCACACCAAGAGATAGCCAGAAGACCCGCCTCATTGAAGGATATGGTGGTTCTCCTCATCCCTCGCATCTCTAGACATAGGAGCTTGAGGAAGATGATGAAGAACCCTAAAATGAATCGGACCTGGTCGCGAGAATCCGCTGCTCCTCTCTAGCCTAATAGCTCACACTAAAATGCCATGAGGGCAAACCAACCCCTAAGATTCTTTGTACATCCTGCATTATACTCTCCCTTCCACATCGGCTGGAAGTGTTGCATAAGAGGATAGAAGAGTGAGTCGGGCCACTTTGGCGGCTCTCAAAGGGAGGGGAACGGTGGCGACGAGAGGGGGTGGGGAGGGGTAAGAGAATACGTCATGACCATTTATGCGGCTATGTTATTTCCTTTCAAACTCTCTGAAGAACTATATTGTCAGCAATGATACCACAATGCTCATGTTTGAATAATCATTATTAAAATAGTTGTAAAAAAATTTGTACCTATAAAAATTCTTCAATGTACTGTTTTAGTATGGTCCACATAAACACCTTGACTAATAGCTGAAATACATGGGTATATGTCTTCATCATTATATGATAAAAGTAGTTTTAAGAGGATACACGATGATGATGAAATAAACTTCTTGTCTTAAGTGTAATAGCATAATAAAATGGTCAATGTCTTTGTGATGCAGCAATACTGAGTTAGGAGGAGACAAATTCACAATACAATATACACCACTTACTTAGCTATTTTACTTTTATTTTTCGTGTTACGCATCAACCATGTGCCTCTATGAGAGTTGCTATGAGGAATATGAATATTTTCATAGAATAATCAAAAGTCATATTTCAATTGCTTCACATCTATGGGGTGAAGCTCCAAGAAAAAAAGCGACATATATGCTCCGAAACTCATGATATCTCTTCCTACTTTATCGATGACGATCGGTGGTCGTTGTATAGCAACACAATGTGACCTTTGTCACCCTCACTCAACAAATGTCATGTTGTGGTGACATGAAGGGGACATGCAAGATTCATATTATGTGCTTCATGTTAGTGCGCAAATGCAGAGTAGTGGAGAGTCCAAGTCTCTAGCATAGGTTCAACAAGATTTGAGAGGAGACTAATCTAGGTTATTATGTCAAATTTGGTCCAAATAGTGTTACAAATTATGCATTAGTCTACAAAAGGGTTTTGGTTGGAACCCATGGGTCAAGGTGAACTAAACTCTACCACTTGTTCTCACAACTTGACCTCCATTTAGCCAAGGGTATGTCTAAAGAGTTAACTTGTTAGATAGTGTTACATTACAACCGTGTTTATTGGTCCTATTAGGTTTGGGTAACCGAATTTTGTTTAGCACTTGCCTCATTGTAGTAGGAGGGTACATGTATGTTACTGATGTCTACGTACTTTTATTCTTGTAGACAGTTGTTGGGCCTCCAAGTGCAAAGGTTTGTAGAACATCAACAAGTTTCCTTTAAGTGGATTACCCAAGGTTTATCGAACTCAGGGAGGAAGTGGTCAAAGGTATCCCTCTCAGCCAACCCTGCAATCAAGATACAAGAAGTCTCTTGTGTCCCCAACACACCCAATACACTTGTCGGATGTATGGGTGCACTAGTTTGGCGAAGAGATAGTAAAATACAAGTAATATGGATGATTATAAGTGGTAACGGTGCCAGAAAAGAGCTTCTGGAGGGGAGAAAAAGACTGAAGTCAAAAAGATGAAAGCAAGCAAACATGCAACAGATCTAGATGTAAATGGTGTTTCAAGGATTAGAAACAAGGCCTAAGGATCATACTTTCACTAGTGGACACTCTCATATAAATATCTTCTCTTAATGATGCTACCCTGTACTACTCTTCGGTTGGACACTCTAATCCATGGTAGGGCTATAACAACACACCTCAAAGTCTGCCTTCCCCATCTAGAACCACACACTGTCACCTTGAGTGCTAGATGGTTCCAACAAACACCACAATTTTATAGAGACAACCAACTCAAAATATACTCATGATAAATATTTATGAACTCTAGCCTAAGTGCCACCACGGCGTGCACGCTGTCACTTTCACACACGTGGGAAGAGCCGGAGATCTATTAAAGCACTTGAGTATTTATGTAGATTCTAGCCTAAGTGCCACCACGGTTTGCACGCTGTCACTTTCACACACATGGGAAGAGTAGAGATCTATTAAAGCACTTGAGTAGCAGAGCATATCTACTTGATTATAAAGCTCATGATCACAACATGATCATGCATAGAGAGAGAGATGAACACATAGCTACCGGTAGAGCCCTTAGCCTCGAGGAAGAACTACTCCCTCCTTATCATGGGAATCAGCAACGGTGATGGAGATGGTGGTGGAGATTGATGGAGATGGCTCCGGGGGCAATTCCCTGTCCCGGAAGGGTGCCGGAACAGAGACTTCTGTCCCCCGAATCTCCCCTTTGGTGGCGGCGTTGTGGAGGTTTTCGTGGATTTTCGCCAGATTATTTAGGGTTTTTGGGTCGGAGGCTTATTATAGGCGAAGGAGGCAAGGTCGGTGGAGGGCCAGGGGGCCCACACCCCTGTGGGCGCCACCAAGGCTGGCCCGCTCCCACCTAGGGTGTGGCCACCCTGGTGTCCTCCTCCATGTCTGCTTCGTGGTTCCGTGTCGTGACGGGTAAAATAATGACTTTGGATTTTGTCCCGTCCAATTCCGAGAATATTGATTTTCTACCTTTTCTGGAACCAAAAACAGAAGAAAACAGGCAGCTGGCACTATGGCATATTGTTAATAGGTTAGTTTTAGAAAGTGTATAAAAATACCTCAAAGTGTAGAGAAAACATAAGACAAATGGTATAAAACAAGCCTGGAGCATCAAAAATTATAGATACGTTTACGACGTATCAAGCATCCCCAAGCTTAACTCCTACTCGTCCTCGAGTAGGTAAGTTATAAAAAGAATAATTTTTTAGGTGACATGCACCATCACAATCATGATCAAACCATTTGCAAGCATTGAAAGCCGGGATCAAAGTACTCTAAACATGAGCATGGAATATGAAGTTCTAACAATAAGACATAGCAACTATGCTCCAACATGAAAGGATACAAACAAAGATCATGAATAACAATGCATTGAAAGACATTTGTTTGTTTCACATATAGAAATCATAGCATAGTGGCATTCAGCTTGTCCCTCATGGAGTAACAATAAATGCATAGGACAACTTCAAAGTTCATAAGGGTGACTAGATACAAATAGTTCAAGAACAAGCAATATCAACATTGTGAATCAATCAATAAGTTTTGGGAAAATGCAGATAGAACTAAGAATGGCAACTATGCTCTCTTAATTGGTGCATAAAGATAGAAGGTGGAGACTCAATATAAAAGTGGAAGAAAGGCCCTTCATAAAAGGGAAGCATGGATTTCAAGTCTCATAAAGAGCTTCCAAAAATTATGGTACTTGTTAGCTTTCATCCCTCATTTCCCCTATCATAAGCATCTTGAAGTGATTAAGGTTAAAGTGAACAAACTATGGAGTATATGCTTGACAAAGTATAAGTTGGCAATCTCATGTCCCTTGAATACGAGGGCCGCTCCTCATGCTACTCAACTTTAGTCACCTGTAAGTTCTTGTCATAGAAAGTACATGTGTATCATAGAGAACCGCCAATGGGGTACCCCTTGCACATGATACAAGAGTTATCCCATAATCAAAATGACAAGGCAAGCAGACAATGAGGATCTCAGCAATCTTCTTATTTACCATGGGAAAATGGTGCTTTTTTTCTCTCTTTCCTCTTTTCAATATGTCTCTTTTTTATAAGAAGAAAGCTTCATAGATGTCATTATGGTGATGCTGCAAGTTTCCAGCATGATTAGGCATGGCTTAGATAGCGGCACAGGCATTTCTCTAACACACATACATAACTCCATGGACTTACAAGATCCCCTTTCATTTCACACCGACGACATCCATAGACAAAAGCGCATGATATCAACTGTGTATAATGTACAAGTGCAATGTTGAAAGCGTTCCGCGTAACAACATGGTTTTGCTAATTCCAACGTATAAGTGCAAACATATACAACATAAATGATACAATGGTTCAAGTTTATTTAGGGGCAAGAAAAATAAAGTGTGCCATCAAGTTTGTGAGAGCTTTAATCACTAAATTTCACATAACAAGTTTAATTTGGAAGATAAATAAAACAAGAATATACTTGGAATGGTGCAACACACCATGCATAGGAATTTATAGTGGACTCTTTGGAATAACTTGGTTTCTTGGGAGTTGGATGCATGAGTAGAGCTTACTCAATACAAGTGGAGGCTAGCAAAAGACTGAGAGCGACCAACTAAGAGATCAATAATGGTCATAATCATGCAGAGCGACAAAACATTAATAATCAAAGCATAAAGTGGCATCACAAGTCAAAAACTAAATGATCATAGAGGCTAAGGTGACTGGTTCATAGTCATAACATGGTGTGAGCATGTGCCAAGTCAACCCAAACAAAGCATCAAAGGAGAATACCACAATACTATGCCTTTGTATGCTAAAACAACGCATGATTCTTTCAAGTCACATTAAGCAATATAAATTGTTTGGAACAAGTCATGCTACAGGAATAATAACTAAGCATGTGGTCAAAGAGATATTTAACATGACATGATAAAGTCTAAGCCATAGCCAAAACAAGCTCCCTTTTGTACCACTTAAGCATGAAACTTCTTACTCTTTTCCAACACCAATCGAATAATTTGAAACAACTCACAAAGATAATAATCAATAAAGATCAGTGAGCATGTCTCACAAATCCACAAATAAGAACTAAAAACCTCTAAGCTGAAAGCACAAGAAAACTAAAGGCTAAACACAGTGTTAGCAAAAGAGAACACTCATAGAATAATAAGAGTGAAAACTAGAGTGTTCTATGCAATGAAAACAGAGTGTGTGTCTCTCCAAAAGAAGTGTGTTGTGATCAACCAACTTATTGCAGCAAACCAAGAAAAGGAAAACTAAAGACAAAAACAAAGACGCTCCAAGAACAACACAACTATGCATGAAACAATAAAAACGAAGTGTCTAGAAAGACCTAAGATTTTTATTGATGAGAAGGGGATGCCTTGGGCATACCCAAGCTTTGACACTTGTACCTCTTGAATATTTCTTGGGGTGACACGGGGTGGCATCCCCAAGCGTGAGCTTTTGTCCATTCTTCATCTCATTACATCATTCTTCCCTTACACCTGAAAATTTTCCTTCATACAAAACTTCACACAATCTTCATTGGCAACATTAGTGCATTCAAAAGATAATAGACCTTTGGGTTTAGTTTCAAAATAGCAAAACTTTCACTAAAGACACAAGCTACTGTAGCAATTCTCTTAAAAAGCTTAATTTCCCAAAAAGAACCCAAAAAGGAATCAATAAGAAGCAAATGCAAATAATGGCAGAAATCTGTCAAAACAGACCAGCAGGTAGAAACCGATTTTTTCGAAGATCTTATGTTGCTCAAATAAAAACGTGTTGAACTAACGAAAGTTAGCTAACATACTGGGGGATTTATTCAGAGAATATCAGCTCAATCCAACTTACAGAGATTTTACACTAATTTTTACGGTGGAGCACAAAAATCTGTTTTGGGACAACAACTCCCCAAATCTTACTTCCCTCTTATTAGAGGTTATTCTTGGCACAAAAAATCAAATAAAAAGGATAAGGAGAGGTCATTACAGAGGTAATAACTTCCAAGACTTAAGAAAACTTTTGGGTTATCTCCCAAGAAGTACTTTTCTTTAACGCCTTTAAGTTAGGCTTGATAGTTTGAGAAGATGCTCACATAAGAAATATAAATTGAAGTAAAAGAGAGCATCAAGAAGCAAATTCAAAACACATTTAAGTCTAACCCACTTCCTATGCATAGGAATCTTGTAAAGAAACAAGTCATGAAAGCACAAAGCAACAAGCATAGGAAAGCAAAACAAGTGCAACTTCAAGATTTTCAACATAAAGAGGAGAAACTTAATATTGTTGAGATACATAAGACCATGTTTCCCTCTCTCATAATAACTTTCAGTAGAATCATGAATACAATTAACAATATAACTATCACATAAAACATTTTTATCATGAGCCACATGCATAAAATAATTATTACTCTCCACATAAGCATAGTCATTCTTATTAATTGTAGTGGGAGCAAATTCAACAAAATAGCTATCATTATTATTCTCATCACCATAGTCATCAAATATAGGAGGCATATTGTAATCACAATTAATTTTCTCCTCAATAGTAGGTGGACTGAAAATATCATATTCATCATTGTAATCATCATATATTGGAGGTTTGGTATCATCAAAAGCAATAGAATACCTATCTTCCCAAGTGTGTTCATTTGTAAACATATCATCATTGGAAGGAACATGGATCGCACTAATAGCACAACAATTATTAATATCATCATTTTTAGAATTGGTACCAAAGAGATTTTCAATATCGAAAGTAGTGTGCTTTTCCCAATCATGATCACTACTATAGGTAACAGGCATAGGAACATCATCTAGTTCAGACTCATCAGCAAAAACTATGATAGGGCAACATGCTTAGGGGAAGATACCGTTTCCTCTCTCCTTTTACTCCTCTTCTTATTCTTCTTCTTCTCCTCCTCCTCTTTAGGAGGGAGAGGCTTGAAAGGAAGCTTCTCCACATACCCTGGTTTATTGTTAGAGACAATAGAAGAAACTTTGGAGGGTTCCTCCTTTTCATTAATAAGAACAAAACTCATATTAGTACTATCATATTTTGGTAAAATATCATCTTTTATAAGATTTTGTATGTAAGTATTTGCGTGGCAATTATCAACACAATAAAGATGACACCCATGCATGACGCTATTCATACCAAAAGCACTCATGTCTACCAAAGAAGTTTTTCTTGATAACTCTTCACACCTCAAAAACAATGTAAGTTCATCATGTTGATTATCAGTGATCGTGTTATCGCAATACAAACTTGCAGTACTCATTGGATTAGAAAGGTTATTATTATGGCCTGAGCATTGAAAATTGAAATGACCCACTTCATAGCAGAGTTCACAAATAAAAGGATAGAGGGCACAATTTTTTTACCAAGATCATTTAGAGCCTTATACCACGTTCTGGTTTTTTCATTCCAGTGGGTGATACAATATTCTTCTTCAGTTTGATTCTTTTCACAAGGTCTATGTATTCCACAAAAATTAACATGCTTATAAGAAATAGTACTTTCAGAAGTTTGAGCATGTTTATTGCAATCATTAATAATAGTTTCATTTTCCATGCAAGTGTCTTTAAAAGGTTCATGATACATGTCAACTTTTCTTTAGGAGCATTAATATGAGAAGCAAAGGCTATACAACAATCAACAAGAATTTAAGGATCAAGACCATATTTAGCACCAAGCTCTTGAAAATCAGCAGTTTCAGCAAAAGACTTAATGCAATCATACTCATAGTTTATACCTGGTTCTTTACCTTTGTCGTTATCCCAATCTTCGGTATTGCTTTGAATTGTTTCAAGAAGATCCCACTTAGCTTTCACCTCCTTACTTGTGAAGGATCCCTCTAAACAGGTATCTAGATAGTCCTTGTAATGTCCTGAAAGCCCTGCATAAAAATTATTAATAACAATATTACTGGGGAGATCATGAATGGGACATTTGATCATTAGTGATTTCAATCTCCCCCAAGCCTGGGCAATACTTTCTCCCTCATGAGGATGAAAATTATAAATATAATTCCTATCTTTATGAATTTCATGAGGAGGATAAAATTTAGAGTAAAAGAGAGATTCAAGTTCCTTCCACTCCAAATGATGAGGATCATCTAGTAGCTCATACCACTCCCTTGCTTTGTCCCTAAGTGATAAAGATAATAGCTTCCTCTTAACTTGGTCCATTGAAATACCTGCACACTTGAAAAACTCGCATAATTCATGGATAAAAAAGCAAGTGATCACCAGGATGGACAGTTCCATCCCCAAAATAATAGTTATTCATAACACGATCAACAATTTTTGTAGGTATTTTAAAAGGGACACTTTCAGTATGTGGTTTTAAAATATCACAAGCATCATTAGAATTACCACATATGGGATATAAAGTATCATAAGAGCAAATTTCCCTCCCTAAAGCTGGGGAACTAAAAAGATTTTTTTCATAAAAACTAGCTTCCCCAAGCTTAGACATTTCCATAGCACTAGGAACAATGGTTTTCAAAAAATTCATACTAATAACATTACTATTAGCATGCAAAGAAAGTTCCATAGGTTTTTTGATTTTCTTTTCAAACCATTCATGTTCTAACTTAGGAAAAATACTAAAAAGCTCTCTAATTTTGTTGTTGTTTTCCATTAAGACTAACTAGCAAAATCAAGAAACAAAAAAGACAAAATTGCAGAATCTAAAAGAAAATAACTTCGAGCACTCACACCGGAGGATGTGAGTACCTTTGACCTTACCTCCCTGTCAACAGCGCCAGAAAAAACTTTGATGGCGTGTTGTTGACGTGGGAGCTTCTTCTTCTTTAATTCCTCGGCAACGGTGCCAGAAAATAGCTTGATGTCTACGCACTTCTATTCTTGTAGACAGTTGTTGGGCCTCCAAGTGCAGAGGTTTGTAGAACAGCAGCAAGTTTCCCTTAAGTGGATTACCCAAGGTTTATCGAACTCAGGGAGGAAGTGGTCAAAGGTATCCCTTTCAAGCAACCCTGCAATCAAAATATAAGAAGTCTCTTATGTCCCCAACACACCCAATACACTTGTCAGGTGTATAGGTGCACTAGTTCGGCGAAGAGATAGTAAAATACAAGTAGTATGGATGATTATAAACGGTAACGATGCCAGAAAAGAGCTTCTGACGGGGAGGAAAAGACTAAAGGCAAAAAGATGGAAGCAAGTAAACATGCAACAGATCTAGATGCAAATGGTGTTTCAATACTTAGAAACAAGGCCTAGGGATCATACTTTCACTAGTGAACACTCTCATATAAATATCTTCTCTTAATGATGCTACCATGTACTACTCTCCGGTTGGACACTAATCTATGGTAGGGCTATAACAGCACAGCTCAAAGTCCGCCTTCCCCATCTAGATAACCCCACACTGTCACCTTGAGTGCTAGATGGTTCCAACAAACACCACAATTTCATAGAGACAACCAACTCAAAATATACTCCTGATAAATATTTATGAACTCTAGCCTAAGTGCCACCACGACGTACATGCTGTCACTTTCACACACGTGGGGAGAGCCAGAGATCTATTAAAGCACTTGAGTATTTATGTAGATTGATGACCCACAAGTATAGGGGTGTATCATAGTACTTTTGATAAATAGGAGTGTCGATCCGAACGAGGAGCAGAAGGTGTTGACTAGTGGTATGAAGCAGGAAACCTCTGTAAATACTTAGCAACCGGATTTTTAAGGGTTTTCTGATAAAGAAAGGAAACAAAGTGCAAGTAAATAAAGACGGCAAATAATTGCAGCAGTGGCCCAATCCTTTCTTAGCAAAGGACAAGCCGATGGGAATACTAATGAGGACCAAATGTTCTCGAGGACACATGGGAATACTGTCAAGTGCTTCCGTTTCATATAGCTGATTAATCTTCTTTGGTTTCATAAGTGTTGTGTGGGTGAACCTGTGCTAATGTACCGACCTTACTTGGACTAATACATACTTGTGATTAAACCCCTTGCAAGCATCCGCAACTACAATAAAGCAATTAAGATATAAACCTAACCACAGCCTTAAACTCTAAGATCCTACACTCCCTTGTGCAATGGTTTCCTAACGATGGTTCAGGTTTCTGTCACTCCGGCAACCCATAATTAGTAGCCAAATACACAATGCATTCCCCTAGACCCATAAATGGTGAAGTATCATGTAGTCGACGTTCACATGACACCACTAGAATAATAGCACCACAACTTAAATATTAAACCATTGAATAATACCTCAACACAAATCCACTACTAACAACATGACTTCTCCCATGTCCTCAAGAACTAAATGGACTACTCATGAGACATCATATGGATCAAGATCATAGATGATATAATGATGGATAACAATCTGAACATAAACAATAATTCAATGGTTCCACTCACAAGCATCAACTACAATAGTAATCAACACCAGGAAAGTTTCCACTAAGAACTATGCAAGATTCAACATAATTGTTATAGCGGGATGGAGTGGTGATGATGGTGCTAGTGGAGATGATGGTGTGGATGATGATGATAATCCCGATGAAGTCTAGCTTGATGATGGTGTTGATGGCGACGATCTCCCCTCTCCGGGAAGGAATTTCCTTAGTAGAAATCTGTCTGCTGGAGAGCTCTTTCTCTCTCGGTGTTTTTTGCCCCGCAGAGGCGGCGAAATCTTTCTGTGGTCGCTCCCCGTGTATTAGGGTTTCAAGGAGAAGATATAGGCGAGAGGGCGGAGCCAAAGGTGGGCCAGGGTGGCCACACCCCCTGTAGGCGCGGCCTAGGGTGTCCAACGCCTAGGGGGTGGGGCCCCTGTGGCCCAACTCCGCCTCCCCTTCTAGCATCCTTCGTCTTCTGGGAAAATTGAATTTTCCGTAGTTTTTCTGGTATTTTTCTGATCTTCGCGATGCATAAAAACACCTCTTTTTCCATCAGAATCCTGACTCCGGTAGTTCATCCTCCAAGAATCATCCAACATGCAAAAACAGATGAAAAAACATAAGTAACACCTCTTAATATGAAATATATCAATGAATAGAGGCAAATTATGATATAGAATGGCGATGCAAATTGGACGTATCAACTCCCCCAAGCTTAGACCTCGCTTGTCCCCAAGCGAAAACTGAGCTCAGTAAACATGTCCACTGGTTCATGGAGTGAAGTGTTGATAAAAATAATACGGACAAGAAGCATCACACTTACAAAAGCACAACTCATAGAAGAAAGCAACTCACCATTATATAACTTATCTTGCAAAAAGTATGGGAGTCACAATAAAGATGCATAAAGACAAATCATAATTGGGATTGGCAAACTTTGTTCTTGGTCAGAGAACAGTTGGCAAACAGTTTTCAAATAAAGATTTTGTAGAAGTTTACAACAAGAGTACTTTTTGCTCAAAATAAAAGGTTTTTCGCAACGATAGCTTTCAAAGTAATACTCATTTAGATAAGAGTCTTGTGCAAACAAGGAAGATAGAGAACATGATTGAATAAATCATCATATGAATGCTTGAAACACAATAAATCAAATGCTTGCTGGGGATAGAGAGGAATAGGTTTACTGACTCAACCTAGAAGTAGAATAAAGGGCCCTTCAAAGAGGGAAGCAGGGATTTCAAGTTCATAAAGAGCTTTCAAAATATTATGGTACTTACTAGATTTGAGATCTCATTGCCCCTATCATAAGCATCTTGAGGTGATTAAGGTTAAAGTGAACAAGGATGGAGTATATGCTTGACGAAATATAAGTTGGCAATCTCATGTCCCTTGAGTACGAGGTCCACTCCTCATGCTACTCAACTTTAGTTACCGATAAGTTCTTGTCATTGTAAGTACATGTGTATCATAAATAACCGCCAACGGGGTACCCCTTGCACATGATACAGGAGCAATCCCATAATAAAAATGACAAGGCAAGCAGACAGTGAGCATCTCACCGATCTTTTTATTTGCTATTTGCATAGGTTTTTATTAAGGATGCTTCATAGATTGCTCACTATGGTTATGCTGCAAGTTTCCACCATGATTAGGCATGGATTAGGCTAGCGGCCCATGCGTTTCTCTAACACACATACATAACTCCATGGACTTACAAGCTCCCCTTTTATTTCACACCTGAAAGTGCAAAGGACGTCGTCTAGAGGGGGGTGAATAGGCTTTTTAAAAAAATATTACGGTTTAGGCTCAAATAAATGCGGAATAAAACTAACGTTTAATTTATTGAGCACAAAACCTAACTATTAGGTTCACCTAAGTGCACCAACAACCTATGCTAAGCAATACAAGCAACAAGGTGATAGCAAGATAAATACTTCAAGCACGATGGCTATCACAAAGTAAAGTGCATAAGTAAAGGGCTCGGTTGAGAGATAACCGATGGACGCGGAGACGAAGATTTGTTTCCCGAAGTTCACTTCCAAAGAAGCTACGTCTCCGTTGGAGAGGTGCGATGGTGCAATGCGCTCCGAACGCCACAAATAGCTCACCTCTAGGTGTGGTGGCTTGATGCTCACCCAAAGCCACACAAGGCCTCACCCTGGATGAAGAAGCACGCAACTCACCGACGCCACAAAAGGCTCACCCTATTCTCCCGAGTGCGCACCACAAAAGGCGGGCACTCGCTCCACTATGGGACTCTTGAGGGCGGTCACCGAACCCGTACAAGATTGGGGCTATCTCCACAACTCAATTGGAGGCTCCCAACAACAAAGCCACAAAAGGCTACAACGCCACAAAAGGCCAACAAAGCCACAAAAGGCTACAAGACCACAAAAGTTCAACAACCCAACCACACAACCGTCTAGGGTTCCAAGAACCCAAGAGAAACAAGCCCACAAGCTTGAACTCACCGAATCTCCGAGGAGAACTCAAACCTATGCACCAAATGCAAGGGAAAGTCCTTCTCTCCCAAATTCCAACAAAGCTACAAAAGCTATTGGGGGAATAAGGGAGGAAGAACACAAGAGGAGAACACAAAACTCTCCAAGATCTAGATCCCAATGATTCCTTCACAAAGAAAAGATTTGACTTGGGGGGATTATAGATCTAGATCTCCTCTCACTTTTTGTCACATCCCAAAATTCTCCAAATTTTGAAATGTGAAAAATAAATAAACAAAATAAACAATTGTTGAAATTTAGGGTGAAAAGAAACTTTTTGCTTCTAAATGGAAACCTCAAACGTCACTTGAACAAAAATTGAATAAGAAAGCAACAAACAAATATTTCAAAGATCAAATGCATTCTTGCATGGAAAGAATCTTGAATTCAAACACTTGGGAAAAATAAACCAAAACCCTAAACCCTAAAAAAGAAATCATATCCAAGATCTCCCCAAGAATATGGATTTGATCCATATAAAAATTTAGCAACAAACATTTATAAATGATCAAAAAGAGAAAAAAGTATATTATAAAACCATGGAAATTGGTTTCACTCAATTTGGAGCCATGGATAAAAACTTATGAATTTAATAAGATTAAAAGGAAATAAGTTCCAAGGCTAATAAATCTCCTAGCTAAAATCCATACCAAATTATGAACAAAATATTCCTAAAAGGATTCAAAAAGATAAACAAATATTAATAAAATTTTACAAATTGGAATCACCAATTTTGGAACTATAAATAAAAAGATATGGATTTTATAAGATAAGGAAAGAATTAATTAAATAAGAAATAATTACAAAGACAATTTAAATCTTGGACAAATCCATAAGAAAATAGAATAAAGATAATCCAAATAAAAAAATAAAGGAATAAATATTATTTAAATAAAATTATATGGGCTTTTAACCATATTCAATTTTATTTGAATGAAGACAAAATTCCTAATATAAATGATTAATTAAATCATGAGAAAAATAATTGAAATTGCCAAAATGAATTAAAAGTTATCTAAGTAACTAAAAAAGAATAAAGGATTATTTGAATGAAATTTATATGGGTTTAAACCATATTCAATTTTATTAGCTGCGGATGCTTGCAAGGGGTATAATCACAAGTATGTATTAGTCCAAGTAAGGTCGGTGCATTAGCATAGGTTCACCCACACAACACTTACCCAACTAAAGAAGATTAATCAACTATATGAAGCGAAAGCACTTGACAGAAGTCCCATGTGTCCTCGAGAACGTTTGGTCCTCAAAAGTAATACAACCGGCTTATCCTTTGCTGAAGAAAGGATTGGGCCACTTGCTATAGTTATTATTGTTGTCTTTATTTACTTGCACTTTATTTATTTTCTTAATCAAAAAACCCTAAAAATCTGTTTGCTAAGTATTTGCAGAGAATTTCTGATCCAAACCACTAGTCAACAACTTCTGCTCCTCGTTGGGATCGACACTCCTATTTATTGAAAGTACTAGAATACACCCCCTATACTTGTGGGTCATCAAGACTATTTTCTGACGCCGTTGCCAGAGAGTGAAGCGCTATTGAAGAGTGAAACTAGTAAAGGAAACTTCTACTGTGAGTATCGTTTATTTCTGTTTATTATTTTGTTTACAATATGGATAACCCACTTGGTTTCCTATTTGAGAAAGCTACTACCACTGCTAGGGTAGTAGATGAACCAACACCTACTGAAATAGATCCTTTTAAGATACCTACAATTTTTTTGATCGTGTTATGGATAACTATTATTTTGGGGATGGAATTGTCCATCCTGGTGATCACTTGCTTTTTATCCATGAGTTATGCGGGTTGTTTAAGTGTGTAGGTTTCACAACGGAACAAGTGAAGAAAAAGTTACTCTCCATATCATTGAAAGGAAGAGCTGAAGAATGGTACAAGCTGCTGAAGAATGGACAATCTATGGAATGAGAGGAAATTGTACCTCCCTTTTATTCTAAATTCTATCACCCTAGTGAGATTCATAAAGACCAGAATCAAATATATAACTTTTGGCCTCGTGATGGAGAGATTACAACCCAAGCTTGGAGAGATTGAAGTTACTAATGCTCAAATGTCCTATTCATGAGCTCCCTAAAAATATTATTATTAATAAATTTTATGCAAGGCTTTCTCTTCATGATAAAGATTTATTAGACGCTTCTTGTGCTAGATCATTCACACGTATGAAAGAGTAAGCTAAATGGGATTTTCTATACCGTATTCAAGAAAATACTGAAGCATGGGAGAATGACAAAGGAAGAAAGTCATGTATAAATTATGATTATGAATGCATTAAATCTTTTATGGGAACTGATGACTTTCGTAATATTAGTACCGAGTATGGTCTTGATTCCCAAAGTATTGCCAATTGTTTTAAGGCCTTTGCCTCTTATATTGAAATTCCCAAAAAAGGAGTGGAACAAGTACCATGCACCTTATAAAGATATTGTTAATCATGTTCTAGCTAGAAATACTGAAGTTTATACTATTGATCATATTTTGCCTGAACCTTATATTGAGAAAATACCTTTCCCTGCTAAGGTAAAGGAACATTCTATGATAGCTAGTGTGGTGAACAAAAGTACAAAGAAAGCTATAAAACCTGATGAACAAATAAATGTTGAATCTGTAGTAGCAATTGTTAAAGACCTTGTCACTAAAAATGTAGAAGATGGGCACATTATGTTCTATGAAGATGCTTCTAATATTGTTTCACATCCTAGTAAAACTAGGAAAGCTAGTGTCCCTGTGCTTTATGTTAGAATTGGTGACCATTGCTATTATGGTTTATGTGATATTGGTGAAAGTACAAGTGCTATTCCTTATGAACTTTACAAAGAAATTATGCATGAAATTGGTCCTTGTGAACTTGAAGACATCGATGTGGTTATTCACCTTGCTAATAAATAAACCATTTTTCCAATTGGTATTGTAAAAGATGTGGAAGTTCTTTGTGGTAAGATTAAATATCCTGCAGATTTCCTAGTGCTTCGTTCAGCAGCTAGTAAAACTTGTCCTATCATTTTTGGTAGATCTTTCTTGAACACTTGTGGAGATATTATAGATTGTAAGAAGGAGAAAATTTTAACTAAGTTTGATGGAGAATCTTATGAGTTTAAGTTTTCAAAATTTGCTAAATCTCCTTATGAAAATGAATTGCCTGATGAGGATTTTAGGGTTAAACAACTTGCTTCTATGGATCCAGTTTTTAACCTTAAACCTATGTTTGATGGTTTTAAGTATGCTCATTCTGATGATAAGAATGTTTCTTGTGACAGCTATATTGTTAACTTTATTCATAATTCTACTGAAAGTTATTATGAGAGAGGGAAACATGGTTTTATGCATCTCAATAATATTAAGTTTCCCCGCTTTATGTTGAAAGTTTTGAATTTGCACTTGTTTTGCCTTCCTATGCTAGTAGTCTCTTGTTTCAATAAATTTTTTTCTTACAAAATTCCTTGGCATAGGAAGTGGGTTAGACTTAAATGTGTTGGATATTTGCTTCTTGATGCTCTCTTTCACTTCATATCCTTATCTCTTACGTGAGCATCATTGAAATTATTGATCCTATCTTAATGGCTATAAAGAAAGAGCTTCTGGGAGACAACCCATTTTAGTTTGCTTTCGGTTTTTTGTTTCTTTGAGTCTTGGAAGTTATTACCCCTGTAATAACCTCTCCTTATCCTTTTTGAGTGGAACCATTGAATTATTTTTTATGTTTAGATTGTTATCCATCATTATATCATCTCTGATCTTGATCCATATGATGTCTCGTGAGTAGTTCGTTTAATTATTGAGGACATGGGAGAAGTCATGTTGTTAGTAGTGGAATTGTGTTGAGGTATATTCAATGGTTTGATATTTAAGTTGTGGTGCTATTCTTCTAGTGGTGTCATGTGAACGTCGACTACAAGATACTTCACCATTTATGGGCCTAGGGGAATGCATTATGTATTTGGCTACTAAATGTGGGGTTGCCGGAGTGACAGAAACCTGACCCCCCGTTAGGAAACCTTTGCACAAGGGAGTGTAGGATCTCAAAGTTTAATGTTGTGGTTAGGTTTTTATCTTAATTACTTTCTTGTAGTTGCGGATGCTTGCAAGGGGTATACACACAAGTATGTATTAGTACAAGTAAGGTCGGTACATTAGCATAGGTTCGCCCACACAACACTTACCCAACCAAACAAGATTAATCAACTATATGAAGCGAAAGCACTTGACAGAAGCCCCATGTGTCCTCAAGAACGTTTGTTCCTCATAAGTAATACAGCCGACTTGTCCTTTGCTGAAGAAAGGATTGGGCCACTTGCTGCAGTTATTATTGTTGTCTTTATTTACTTGCACTTTATTTCTTTGCTTAAGAAAAAACCCTAAAAATCCGTTTGCTAAGGATTTGCAGAGAATTTCTGATCCAAACCACTAGTCAACACCTTCTACTCCTCGTTGGGATCGACACTCCTATTTATCGAAAGTACTACGATACACCCCCTATACTTATGGGTCATCACAGCAATGCAAGCCAAATAGTTAGATGCTAATCTTATTAGCATGATAGTTATGAGTTGATTCTTTTTGATTCTTATTTGTAAGAAGTTCCTTTCTCTCTCTTTAACCTAGAGTGATCTCTGAATCTTTTGTAAAGAGTCGAGTTGTAACCTATAGTCATGTCTTGGACCTGATGTGTTTTTGTTGTACCACTCTGAGGGATGTAATACTAGTGAACAGTGTTTCATTAGTATTATGTCAACGACTATAGTGTACTACATCATGCAGTGGTATGTTGGGTCACCGCAGCTGGTATCAGAGCATATGCTTTAACCTTAGGATTAAAACCCTTTAGGAAGATATGTAGGTTGGATAGTGACTTTAGGAGTCATCTTATCTAAACCAAATGTTCTTAGGATTAGTGTAGAGGTCCCAACCTGATAAGGTAGAGATCCCTGTGTTTACAATGCTAGTCCTTGGATCGAATAGCTAGCATCCACAGTTTAAGATGTAATATCAAGAAACAAAGGTCAAATTACAACTTATAACCAGGAATAAAATAATTCTTTACATCTTACATAGCTCATATGGCTATCTCATTACAATGCAGCAGATATAACTATATAGCATGGAGTCCTTCATCTTCATATGCCACAGACAATCATGTTGGTTGTAGACTTGTAATCCTTACTCAACAAACTTTACTAACATCAAACAAACCTGCAACATAATAAGTTACATCCACAAGGGTCAATACATTTGAATTGTATTGGCAAGTGATTTTATATTGACATGGAGAATCTATCATCTACATGAATATTTGGCTAAGTGGAGTTTTGGCTTGCCTTTGCATAAAACAAGTTTTCTCTATCCCTTGAAAATAGTTTTTCTCTTTTTAAATCATTTCATCACACAATGGCACACTGGTTACACACCAGGTGCTTCCCTTGTTTACCCAACAAGTTTTAACTTAGATAAATTGGGATGAGGAGATCCTTGATTGCTTCAATGCCTTTGATGCTCAAATTGTCCATTGCCGGGGACACGGCCCTCTCGAGAGGTGGTGCACTTTTCCCACAAGACTCGACATGTATCGAGATGAGACTTTTCAGAAACAATCCTTCAGATCAGCACAGACGCGTTCCACCTATCATCACTACCACCTTCTGTCTGCCTGTCTGAGTTCTTGCGACATGTGTAGTCAAGGCAGAGCCCATATGCCATGTGGCTGCAGTGGAAGCTTCTCAACACAAAACATCTCAAATCTCTTTGTTCCTGGGTGGCCATCCACAGGTGTGATACAAAAGGTGAACCATAGAAATGGGCCTTGTGTAACCACTCAACACAAATCCATCCAAGCAATTACCATTCCACACATGTGTTTCATTCACTTAGTTGTTTTATTAATCAAAAACATAGTCATTGACTTTGCATAATATCATAGCATGAATATTCCACCCTTGAAATCTTTTAGCTAGGCTAAGCATACTAGCAAAACTTGCCTCTTGACTAAGGAAGATTCCTACCAAGATATATTCTATAGGATCTACCATAGCATAGCAATATATAAAATTATTCCTATCATGCATACTACAAAAATATCACTAATGCAATATTGAAAAGATAGGACTTTTGATGACCAAAGTATCACTTGTATTTTTTCTAGAGAAACTAGGTACACTCCTTGATCTTGCAATTTCCACACTCTTCAAAATTCACTACAATTCAATCAAGCAAGGCACACATTCAAAACTAGCATTCAAACAATTCATCACATAAAATAATAAAAACAAAGAAATGCATGCAAGCATGCAAAAGGTTGTTTTATTGAAAAAGTGTTTTCTAACAAGGTTCTAAGCATTTCAAAACACCTACTGGTCATTTATAAAAGTGGGAAAATCATTTAAAAACAAGTTAGTGAAAATGGCCCTTTTAAATCATTTTTGTTTTGCTAGAAATGATTTTATTCAAAGGAATAATTCCTAGTGTCAACAAAATATATTTTTAAACTCAAATGTTAGTGTTTATGGTCAGAGGGTTCAATTTAAATCCATTTGTAAAAGATTTCACTCAAAAATCATTTTTAAAACAATTTTTATATCCAAAATAGTCCTACAAATGTTTCTGCAAAAACACCTAATTTTTTATAAGCAAATGACCAAACCAGGGGCATGGTTACAAATTTAACATTTTTCTGAATCCGTTGATATAAAGTTTGTAAATTTTGAACTTACAGATCAAAAGTTATGAATTTTTCAAACTCAAACATATAATAGATCCATTTCTGTTTTTAAAAGAACAGCCATGCCACGTGTTTGTTTCTGGTTGGTCCATACTGTTTCATGTGGATCGTGCAACGTGGACCGCATGATCTGATTAGAATCGCATAATGCAGATCAGCGTGTATCGCTTCGCTACACGTTCTATCCTATCCGCCAGATCTGTATCCAATGATCCAGAGCGCTTTGACCATAGAGGGGCGGAGCTGGCGACGGTGCGCGGCAGCGGCGCTTGGGTGGTGGCGTTTCGGTGAATACAGGAAGCAAGGAAGGGAAAGGAGGGGCTCACTAGGTTCGTGGGGTCGCTGCGGTGCTCAAGGTGGCAGTGGATGGCGAAGGGGCGCATGGAGTTGGCCTGAATCGCTCGTCGGAGTTGGCGTTAGCGTCGGGCACGTTTGGGTGTTGTCGTTGGCGGCGCTATGAGGCACGAGAAGGCATGCAAGAAGTGGTGTTAGACGCGCGAGGGAACGACGAGTGCAGGAGCATCATCCAAAGAGAGAGGAGAGGACGGAACCTACTAGGAAAGCTCGCCGAAGATGAGGCAGACGACGGTGGCGCACGAGTGAGGATGGAGGCGAGGCTCTAGGGCATGCGTGAGCAAGCAGAGACCACCGGTAGGTGCACACGAGGCTGGGGATCAAGTTCGTGTGAGCCAGGGGCAGGGGGAGGTATGGGCTCGCTGGAATCATCGCGGAGGCTCGTCGGAGCAGTGGGGGTTCGAGTGAAAAATTAGAGCAGCCTAGGGCTCTCGCGGTGTGGCGTCTGAGGGGAAAGATAGAGGAGAAAGGGGCGATTAACAAGGCATGGTCATGGCGACGATTTACTGTGGCGTTTACGCGAATTTATACCGAGGAAATCCAGCAGGAAACGGTCAGGGGAAGGGGGAGTGGTCACCGCGGGTGAGGACGACGATGAGGTGGCAGTGGTGGGGTCGCGAAGTCAGTGTGGTGAGGGTAGAAGCCGCGGTAGGAAAAGTTTCTGCGAGGAGAGAGGGAAGGTGCCGGGTGGGCTGGTTCTGGGCCTGCTGGGTAGGTTTAGTTGGGTTGTTTCTTTTCTATTTTTTCTTCTGTGATTCCTTTTTCTTTTTTCCATTTCTATTTCCTGTTTGAATTTGATTCAAATGTTTTAAACATTAGTTTGAATTCAAAACCTTCCAGAACTTTTTCAGTAGGTTTACATTATTTATTAGTGTGTTATTTAATCCACTCAAATATAATTTTCTTGTGTTTTAATATCTATTTAAAATATGTGGGTAACTTGTCTTTATTTATTTAAATAAAATTGAGTATAGTTCATATCCAAATAATTTTATTCAAGTAATATTTTATTCCCTTTTTATTATTTAGTAATCTTTTATTCCATTTGCTTATGGATTTAATTCTAGGTTTAAATTGTCTTTTAAATATTTCTTATTTATTTAATTCTTTTTTGTCTTATAAAATCCATATCTTTTATTTATAGTTTCAAAATTGGTGATTCCACTTTCTATAATTTTATTTAATATTTGTTTATATTTTTAAATTCTCTTAGGATTACTTTGCTCACAATTTGGTATTGAATTTAGTTAGGAGATTATTAGCTTTGGAAATTATTTTCCTTTTTTTCCTTATTGAATTCATAAGTTTTTATCCATGGCTCCATATTGAATGAAATCAATTTCCATGGTTTTATAATATTTTTGTTTACCATTTTTGGTCATTTATAAATGTTTGTTGCTGAAATTTTATATGGAACAAAGCCATAGTCTTGGAGGGATTTGAAAATGATTTCTTTCGATAAGATTTAGGGTTTTGGTTTAATTTTCCAAGTGTTTTAAATTAAAGATACATCCATTTATGAATGCATTTGATTTTTTTGGAAATTTGTTTATTGCCTTTTCATTCAAATTTTGTTCAAATAGGTTTTTTTTTGAATAACAACATGAGAACTGTTATATTCATCACGTATGAGGAGAAGGTCAAGACAACCATGACCCAGTTTATAAGGAAAACTGGGCCCAAAAACCGCAAAAACAACGGAATTTAGTCGCCCACACGACAATAGACCACCGCCACACTTAACACACACCTTCAAGCTCGGAGCCGCCGCATCGACTTCCCCCTGCTCGGACTCGAGCCGCAGCGCCGCCCGAACTAGACGTCCCGTAGCCCATGCTACACAAGACAACCACCCGAAGACCAAGAACGCTGCACCAAAAATCTAGGGCCGCCGCCCCGACATGCTAGTCAGACCGAACGTCAGATCGCGTCGACCGGGTCGACGAACTCGCTACCCTTGCAGCACCCACACGCCACCCAAACTTTGCTAGGCTACGGCCACACCCCATAGAGCCATTGCCGCAAAGTCGTCCGAGACCGCCGTCTCGGCGCACCACCACCGTCCGAAGCCGCTGCCCCGGCATCCACTAGCCTTGATAACAAACACCTTGCACAGCTACCGCGAACCTGCAAACCGCAGAGTAAAGGACTCCAAGGCGACTCCCTCAAGAAGATAACGGCATAGCTGTCACCGTCGCCCGCTTCAAAGAAGCAAAGGTTTTCACCCGGAGATCGCAGCACCCTCGCAGCGTCGGTAGATGAAGCTCCTCGATGACGCCTTCAAGAAGGAACGCGACTCGCGAGGTACCGCCATCATCGGCACCGACCGGAGTCTATGCAAAGATCTTGCCCGGATTAGCATCCACGCCGACTCTTCCATAAGGAAGGCAGTAGCGAACCAGCTAGCAGGGAGCCTCGTTGCCAACCACCAACCACCTGGTGCCTTGACGGGATGCGACACACGAGTGGACTCCGTCCTCCCGGCCGAACCAGCCACTGCCTCCGTCGAAAACCAGGGCCTGTAACCTTCCACCGCCGGTCCCTCTTCAGCCCCCCGCCTACCAACCGCTGCCATGGGGTCGGCCCGCCTGGGCCCGAGAAAACCCAAATCGGGTCCGCCTGCCAAAGCCATTGTTGCTGCCGCAACTTGCGCCGACGGCGCCCGCGCGCTTGCGCGCCGCACAGACTAGCCGCGCACTTGCGCACTGCCCCGAACCACGCGCATGCGCCCCACCTAGCTCACCGCCTGCGTGCACACCCGTCCGCGCCACCCAGCCACAACGCTGCCGGCCAACCCACGCCACCACAGCCGCTTGTGCCGCCACGCGTTTGCGCGCCGCCCGGCCACCGCGCTCAAGCGCCCAACTGCTCAAATAGGGTTTTGATGTTTCCATTAGAAGCAAAAAGTTTCTTTTCACCCTAAATTTCAACACTTGATTATTTTGTTTGTTTATTTTTCACATTTCAAAATTTGGAAAATTTTGGGATGTGACAGACTACCACCCTTAAAAGGAATCTCGTCCCAAGATTCGGGAAGGATAGAGGTTACAAGTTGGCTTCAAGACAACTAGGGTTTAGGGTTTAGGGTTTAGGGTCGTCCAAAGCATGTATAGTTAAATATCAATGTCTTTGGACTTGCACTTTGAAGTAAATCACCATCATCAAATGTTTGGTGTTCTTTCCAATTCCATTCTTTAGTAATCTTTTAGTGTAGTAAACATCTTACCTACATCAAATATTCATTCTTATCACGAAACTATTCATGATCAAGCTACTTTAGCTTATAATGGTGAATTGCGAGTATAATGTTGCTCTCAAAAACCTTTTGGAGGATTAGGACGACTAGCGTCGCCAACCTTTTAAAAATTCCCATCAAATATGAGAACATAAACTTTTACATATTATACTCTATCATGTTATAATCAAAACATCGTTTCAGATATCGCAATATCATCCACATATGATATTCCTAGATAACCTTGATATTAAAACAATCTTTTGAATATCAAGAATCATGGAGATAAACATGATACTTATATACTAACACTGGAATTGTTACTCTTGATTTAATACCAATTATTAAACTTCACGGAGTAACCGAAACTTACTGAAAGTTTGCAATAGGACTTTTAAACTTTAGATTAACTCTTCAAAATAATATGATACTAGTTCGTAAAGTAACTAACCAGAATTCTATAGTTTTACTTATCTCAATTATAACTAAGCGCAAGGTGGTAAACGGATGCCAATGACTAGAACAACTATGCAAATTCACTTTGATTTAATTTATGATAAATAGTGTTCAACTTTTAATCATATTGCTATTAAACTCCCACTCAAAACAATATCCCTCACATTTTTTTAGTGATTACATGAACCAAATCCACTATACCAAGTCCGATCATCATGTGACATGATGTAGTTTCAAAGGCGAACAATCATCACGTTCATCATATCATCTATATGACTCATGCTTTACCTTTCGGTATTCTGTGTTCCGAGACCATGTTTGTACATGCTAGGCTCGTCAAGATCAAACCTTAGCTTCCGCATGAGCAAATCTGGCTTGCTCCCATTGTATACACTCGCAGAATCTAACACACCCAATCATCACGTGGTGCTTCGAAACAACGAGCTTTAGCAACGGTGCCTACTAAGGATGAACACTTTATAACTTGATATTTTGTGAGAGGGATCATCTTATAATGCTACCGTCGTGAACTAAGCAATACAAGATGCATAAAAGGATTAACATCATATGCAATTCATAATATGTGATATGATATGGCCTTTCTTCTTGTGCTACCAATCTCCATCTTCAAGCACGAACATGATCTCCATCATCACCGGCATGGCGTCAAGGTCAATGGCGCCGCTCCATGGTTGTCGTCCACTAGCATCAACTATTACAACTACTTTGAATAATAGACACGCAGGTCTTAACGAAATTAAAAGACAACCATATGGCTCCTGCCGGTTGCCGAATTACAATAAGGAACATTGCATACATCATATATAATCACAATCATGGCCATATCACATCATAGCACACCCCTGCAAAACAAAGTTAGACGCCTCTAATTTTCTTTGCATGTTTTACGTGGTTTGGGGCTTTCAATAAGTGTCGTTCTAACCTATGAACAAGAACCACAACGTTGATACTAGTATTGTCAATCACCCGTTGTAAACTGAATCTTAACTACATTGGGAGAAACAGGCACCCGCAGAGCCACTTATGCAATACGAGTTGCATGTCAAGCGTGGAGCAAGTCTCATGAACGATGTCATGTAAGGTTGGCCCAGGCCGCTTCATCCCACCATCCCGCAAGATGCAAAGTACACAAGAAGCGATCAACAACAAAAGCATCAACGCCCATAATGACCATTGTGTTCTACTCGTGCAACAGATCTACATATAGACACGACTCTGATACCACTGTAGGGGTTCGTAGCATGGAAAACAAAAAAATTCTACCGTATGAACACATAATCAAGATCTAATCTATGATCAAGCCAAGATCTATCTACTAGATCGGTGCAACAAGTTGATAGAGTACTAACCCTCGAATATCCAAAGCGGTTAACAAGAGCATATTCTCGTGGGTGATGTAGTCATTCACTTGACGATCTCAAGATCGCGTAGACGATCCTTCCGGCACCGCATTTCGACAGCGCTCCCGCAGTCAGTCACACGTACGGTACTCGATGAAGACCTTTCTCTCCCTTGTTCCAGCAGGCAGCGGAGGTTGTAGCTCTCTCCTCGCGATTCCGGCAGCACGATGGCGTGGTGTCGGAAGTAGAGGGGAGATCCCGCAGGGCTTCGCCTAAGCCAAAGCGAGTATGCTGGAGTAGAGGGAGCCCCGTTGATCTAGGGTTTAGAGGGCCGAGGTTTAGAGGTAGCTAGCAACTAGAGTTTAGCTAGTCGGTAGCAGTTTAGAGGAGATCTAGATTGGTCGCAACTAGAGAGGGGGGCGGCGGCCAACCTGGGGTTTCTTGGGCGCCTAGGGCAAGGGGGATACCTTGGGGTGCACCCCCACCCCTCCTTATATAGGTGGGGGCGTCCAAGGGTGTTCCCAACCCAGGTGGAAACCCTCCCTAACTTAGAAACCCTCCCTAACTCGGAAACCATGTTGGGATTTGACTTTTTCAAACTGCCTTTTTGACTTTCAAATTAGTGTTTGATTTCTCTCTTCCAAGTGTCCAGCCAAGTGGCCTAGGACATGATGCAACCATTACACTTTGTCATGACACATCCATGTACACTTCCCCTTCCAGATCGGTGAACCTTCTAGACCCTTCTAGAACATTCCGGTGAAAACACCGGAATCATTCCTGAACTCCAAAATTGGACTTTCCTTATATGAATCTTATTATCCGGACCATTACGGATCTCCTCGTGATATCCTGGATCCCATCTGAGACTCCGAACAACATTCGGTCTCTTTAGTCACATTCCATATCTACTAAACAACATCGAATCCTTAAGTGTGTCTCCCTACGGTTCGTGAATTACGTGGACATGACCGAGACACTTCTCCGATCAATAACCAATAGAGGAATCTGGAAATTCATATGGCTCCCACATATTTATACGATTACTTTGCGATCGAATGAACCACTTACATACGATACCAATTACCCTTTGTCTCACGATAATTTACTTATCCGAGGTTTGATCGTCGGTATCTCTGCATACCTAGTTTAACCTCGTTACCGATAATTAATATTTTCTCGTTCCTGTGATATGTGATCCCTTGTGAGCCAGTCACATGCTTGCAAGATAATTGGATGACATTCCATCGAGAGGGCCCAGAGTATATATATCTGTCATATGGATGGACAAATCCCACTCTTGATCCATGTGCCTCAACACGTATTTTCCGAACACTCAATGCCACCTTTATAGCCACCAAGTTATGGTGTGGTGTTTGATGTCATCAAAGCATCCATCCGGTGATGGTGATTAGCATGATCTCATGGTCGAAGGATTTATGTTACTATGTATCTGAAAGCTTATAACAACTAAACTATATTAAATGACTTGATCTTTATGCTATGCTTAACTATAGGAGTATGTCCATCACACCATTCTCCTAATGATATGATCTTTTTGTTAATAGCATCTCAATGTTCATGATCAGGAAACCATGATCATATATTAACCAACAAGCTAGTTTAACAAGAGGCTTTACTAGGGACTCTTTTATGTTTACATATCACACAAGTATTAATGTTTCCGGTTAATATAATTATAGCATGGTATGTAAACATTTATCATAAGCATGAAGATATGATAATAACCTATAAGATCCCTCCTTTGTAAAGGTAAGGATCCCTGTGATTGCAATGCTAGTCCCTGGATCATTGCTAGCATCCACAGTTTAAGATGAAGTACACAGATACAAAGGTCGTTTATTACATTCATTCCAGAGATAAAACATAGTCTTTTACAACTCAGGGCCAAAGGCCTAGTACAAGAGTTTATGGAATAAGTAAATAAACACAAGTCCTCATCTTCATGTGCCACAGGCAAGCATGTTGAGTGTAGACTCATGACTCCTACTCATCATCGGAGTAACCTGCAACATCACAAGTTACAGCCACAGTGGGTCAATACTTTGGAATAGTATTGGCAAGTGATACCTTAGTAAATTTTAAATGGACTATCTTACTATATGCATTTTGGCTAAGTGTAGCTTGGCTTGCTTTGCTCAAAATAGGTTTTTTCCTATTAGTTGAAATCACTAAGTTTTTCTTTATCAAAAACTTCCCAAGAAACCACCAATAGACATTGGGGTCCTTCACCCTTGTTCACCCACAAGTTTTACTTAGAAATTGGAGTGATGAGATTCTTGTAGCTTCCATGTCTTGATGCTCAAGTTGTCCATTACCATGGACTTGGCTAAGTACTTAGATTTTTCCATCTGCAGAGGTTGTGCACTTTCCCCACCAGACTTGGTTTCCCAAGACAGGACCTTTCAGAAGCCTTTCCTTAGTCAAATGGACGCGCTCCAACCTATCATTCCCACTACCACCAACTGTCCAAGTGACTAAGTTCTAGCAACCTATATGATCATGGCAGAGCCCATATTGCCAAGTGGTTGCACTGTAAGCTTTCTCAACACTTGGACTCCAAATCCCTTTGTGCCTGGGTGGCATACCACAAGTGATATACACAAGCCAAATCCATGGCCTTGTGTAACCACTCAACCCAAAAACCACCATTCAAGTCCCATTCCACCCAGGAAGTTCATTGACTTAGTTGTTTTATTAAGAAAAGCATGAGTCCAAAAGGACTTAGAATTATTTCACCATAGCATGTACATACTTTATCAACCCTTGTTTTCTACTAGCTAGGCTAAGCATGGCATAGTAACTTAACTTAGGAAAATTTCCTAGCAATTCTACAATTCTACACTACATAGGATTTCCCAACATAGCATTTGGCAAAAGTAGCATGCAAGACTTAGCAAAAATATTTCTAATGCTTATTCAAAATAAAGGGTGGAAATATCATGAAGTATCACTTGCCTTGGTAATGGGGAGAGTGGCACTCTTCACAATCACAGTCACTAGCAAAATCTACACAAGAATTTTGTAGCACACAATTACATACAATTCATATACAAGCAAAGATATGAATGCATGCATGCAAGAAAATGCTTAAGTGATGATTTTTGAAAACTCTACCAAGCAAGTGCATGAAACAGAAACATAACCAAGCCAAAAAGTTTCTAACCAAACTTATTTAGCCCTAAAACAATTTGCTAAACAAAAACTATGCCCAAAATGGACCTAAACATGTTTCTGCATACAAAGTCATTTTAATAGATACTATTTGTTAAACACATTGCAGATTCAGAAAGGCCTTGATTCACTGATTCCAACGATATAAAATTTGCAAAAATCTAACGTGGGAATCTCAAGTTATAGCCATTTGAAAATGGGATCTAAATCTGTTTTGAATTTCTATTTTTGAATCAACCCTAGCCACGCGTCACGATATTACTGGCGCGTACCGGTTCGCACCGGATCACCCTTCCGCGCCGTAGGATCTAAATAAATCGCACGGTCCTGAGCGCGTACCTCCTCGCTGATAAGTGATTCTATCCTGTCGCTTGGATCTAGATCTAACGGTGCTCGAGCACGCGACCATGTCCTGGCGGCGCGCGGCGTCAGCGAGCGGAGAAGCGCTCTGTCTACGGCGGCGCTAGCGTTTCCGGTCGTGCGAGAGAGGGGGAAGGGTCATACCTGAACCGCAGGAGGCTGCTGATGCTCAAGGTAGCGTTGGTTTGCGAAGGGGCGCGCTGATACGGCGAGGATTTCTCGTCGGAGTAGAGGCAGACGTCGGCACGGTCAGTCGTCGACGTTGGCGAGGTTCCTCGTCGCACTAAGCCAAGATAAGGGTACCGTTAGCTGTGCACATCGACGTAGATTCTAGGCATACAAGTCAGAGGGCAAGGGGCGGTGGCTACTTACGAAGGGAAGTCGCCGGAGTTTGTGCAGAGAATGGTGGCGGCCGTCATCGACGTTGGTGGAGCTACGGGTCATGCAAGATCAAAAGGAAAGTGTCAGGGGGTGCGCAAGGACTCACTGAACCTGTTTGCATGAACGAGAGACGGAGGGGAGCACGGAACTCACCGGAATTCGCCGGCGCAGTCGTCGGAACAGCGGCGGCGTCGTGCGAGTTGTGGGCAGCCTGGTGGCGTGGAGGTGAAATTGTTTGGGGGGAAATGGTCGCGAGGATGGGGGAATCTTATAGCCCGAGGCTCGACAAGAAACGCTCGCTGCATCAATGCCAATTAAGCTCGCGAAATCAGTGCTGCAACGGGCAGCGGCGGAGGTCGTGCGCGGAATCAGGGGGAAGACGAAGCTGACGTGGAGGAGGCCCGCCTGTCAGCGAAGTGCGCGAAGTGGGGGTGGGGTCCTGTCGTCAGCGGCTGGGTGGGTGTGCTCGTGCGCGCGGAAGGAAAAGAAATGCCCCGGGTGGCTAGTTGGGCCTGTTTCGTTCCTGGGCTAGATTGGCAGCGCTCGGCCTTTTCTATTTGTTTGCTTCTTTTCTTTTTCTGAAACAATTTTCTGATTTGATTTTGATATGAATTCAAACTCTTTTTGAAGTCAAACATTTCCTGGGTTTTTGCAGGGTGCAGTAGTCTCCAATTAGGCACAAAGTCAGGTGGTTTGCTAAGTAAAGGCTTGATCAATCTTGGAGATCAAAAATATCAGAGACTAGGTACTTGGTTTTGCAAAAATTGAAAAATGGTTTTTGAAACCATTTCCAATTTGGAAAAATTGGTTTGAATTCTACACTCAAACCTATCTTCATAGAAGGCAACAACTTGGTTCATAAACAATCAAATTTTCAAATGAGGATAGCCATTTGATTTAAATCTGTTCACATAAAATCATAGCACCAAGTGCTTCTGTTTTTCTGAAATGAGTTTGAAATTTGATCTCAAATCTATATGCATGCATGAATGATATGCAAACTTTGAAATTATGATTTTAGGGATGTTACAAATCTAACCCCCTTAAGGTGAATCTCGCCCTCGAGATTCGGATTGGCTAGCAAATAGGTGAGGGTGGTCTTTCTGAAGATCATCTTCTCTTTCCCATGTTGCTTCTTCCTCGGAATGATGATTCCATTGCACTTTGCAAAACTTGATAGTCTTTGTTCTCGTGACTCTTTCTGCAGTCTCAAGAATCTTGATAGGCTTTTCCTCATAAGTGAGATCACTTTCTAGTTGAACTTCTTCCAAAGGTATGGTATCCTTCAAAGAAGACTCTTCCATTTCTGGGTGACATTTCTTAAGCTGACTCACGTGAAATACATTATGGACTGCTGATAGAGATGCTGGCAGTTCAATTTCATAAGCAACTTCTCCTTTGCGACTCAGAATCTTGAATGGCCCAACATATCTCGGTGCCAACTTTCCTTTGACTCCGAATCTTTTCACTCCACGGAGTGGTGATACTCTAAGGTAGGCTCTATCACCAACTTCGTAGGTGACTTCTCTACGCTTAGGATCTGCATAGCTTTTCTGTCGGGACTGTGCTATCTTCAACCTGTCCTTAACCAATTTGACTTTCTCTTCAGCTTCTTTGATAAGATCTGGCCCAAATAGACTTCTCTCTCCCACACCATTCCATAACAATGGGGTGGTACATTTTCTTCCATAGAGAAACTCAAACGGTGCCATCTCAATGCTGGCTTGATAGCTGTTGTTGTAAGAAAATTATGCGTAAGGCAGACTTTCATCCCAACTTGCTCCATAGTCTAGGGCACATGCCCTCAACATGTCTTCCAGAATTTGATTAGTCCTTTCTGTTTGTCCATCGGTTTGAGGATGAAAAGCAGTACTGAATTCCAACTTCGTTCCCAACGACTCATGTAGCTGTCTCCAAAAATGGGAAGTGAATTGGGTTCCCCTGTCGGACACAATACTCTTAGGCACACCGTGAAGGCATACAATTCTACTCATGTAGATTTTGGCTAACTTGGCACTTGTATAGGTTGTCTTCACGGGTATGAAATGGGCCACTTTAGTTAGGCGATCCACTACTACCCATATGGAATCATATCCTGATCTGGTCCTTGGTAATCCGGTGATGAAATCCATACCAATTTTGTCCCATTTCCAATCAGGAATAGGTAGTGGTTGAAGCAAACCTGCTGGTTTCTGATGCTCCGCTTTTACTCTACTACACACATCACACAAAGCAATATGCTCGGCGATGTCCCTCTTGAGATTGTTCCACCAAAATCTTTCTTTCATGTCCATGTACATTTTGGTGTTACCCGGGTGGATAGAATACGGAGAGTTGTGTGCTTCTTGTAAACTCAGTTTCCGTAACTCCGGATCTTGTGGAACACAGATACGCTTCCCATGCCATAACGTACCCTGTTCGTCTTCATGGAAATTTTTAGCTCTCCCTTGGCCAATATTTTCCTTAATCCTTTCAATTTCCTTATCGGTCTTCTGAGTTTCTCGGATCTTGTCCAACAAAGTGGGTTGAACATCCAAAGACATAAGATGTCCTTCAGGCACAATCTCCAATCTGAGTTCTTTGAATTGAGCACACAAATCATCTGGCAATTCACCTTCGGTAAGGCCATTCACAAATACCTTACGACTTAGAGCATCTGCTACAACGTTTGCTTTACCGGGGTGGTATTGCAAACTCAAGTCATAATCCTTGATAAGCTCTAACCATCTTCTTTGTCTCATATTGATTTCCTTTTGGGTGAAGATATACTTCAAACTTTTGTGGTCCGTGAACACTTCACAACGCTTACCCAAAAGGTAATGCCTCCATGTTTTGAGTGCATGGACGACAGAGGCTAACTCCAAATCATGAGTAGGATAGTTTACCTCATGAGTTTTGAGTTGTCTCGAGGCATAGGCCACAACTTTACCGTCTTGCATAAGTACGGCACCCAAACCTTGATGAGACGCATCGCAATATACTTGGAAATCCTTTTCCAAATCTGGCAGACATAGAACCGGTGCTGTTACAAGTCTCTTCTTCAATTCTTGGAAGCTGACTTCACAACCTTCAGACAAGCAAATTTCTTGTCCTTCTTTAACAATTCAGTCATTGGCTTAGCAACCTTTGAGAAATCTTCAATGAACCTTCTGTAGTAACCTGCTAAGCCAAGGAAACTGCGTACTTCTTTCACGTTCTTGGGAGATTCCCATTCTGTCACAGCTAAAACTTTAGCAGGATCAACTGCCACACCATCCTTTGTCATAACATGTCCAAGAAAACCAACTTCCTCTAACCAAAACTCACACTTGCTGAATTTGGCATAAAGTTTATGCTCTCTTAACTTTTCAAGTATCAAACGCAAGTGTCCTTCATGCTCTTCCTTGCTCTTGGAGTAGACTAAGATGTCATCGATGAAAACGACAACGAATTTGTCAAGAAATTCCATGAACACCTTGTTCATCATATTCATGAAGTATGCTGGAGCATTGGTTAAGCCAAAAGGCATCACGGTATACTCATACAATCCATACCTTGTGGTGAATGCTGTTTTAGGTATGTCTTGCTCTCTTATCTTAAGTTGAAAATAGCCTGACCGGAGATCAATCTTCGAGAACACACATGATCCTTCAAGCTGATCAAATAAGTCGTTGATTCTAGGCAAATGATATTTGTTCTTGATAGTTACCTCATTGAGTGAACGGTAATCTATGCATAACCTTTGGCTTCTATCTTTCTTCTCCACGAACAATCCTGGGGCTCCCCAAGATGAAGAACTTGGTTGGATAAATCCTTTCTGCAACTATTCTCCTAGTTGCTTCTTGAGCTCTTTCAGTTCATCAACTGACATTTTGTATGGTCTCTTGGCTATTGGTCCTGAACCTGGTACCAAATCTATCAGAAATTCCACATCTCTATCTGGTGGCATTCCTGGCAACTCTTCCGGAAATACATCCGGTACTCACACACAATTGGCACACTGTCCATGCTAACCCCCTTAAGAGAATTCAGCTTACTTCCTTTGGATTCAAAGTTTGACCTGAATTTTATTCTTTTTCCTTCTGGGGTTGTGAGTGCAACAGTACGATTAGCACAATCTAGTACTCCTTCATACTTAGCCATCCAATCCATTCCCAATATTACGTCTAGTCCTTGGGAATCTAGGATTATCAGACTCACTGGAAACTTATGCTTTCCAAACTCTATGACAAGATCCCGGCATCCAAGACTTACTATCATATCTCCACCCGGAGAACTAACTTTTATTGGACACCCAATGTTTTCAGATGCAAACCCATTTCTATCAACAAATGCTTTTGATATGAATGAATGAGATGCACCAGTGTCAAAGAGTACAAATGCTGGAATGGAATTGAGTCTGAACTTACCAGCAACAGCATCGGGCTCCTCATAGACCTCCTCCACATTGATGTGGTTAACCTGTCCTTTCTGAAAAGGATTGGGCTTGTTAGGTCCCTCAACTTTCTTCTCAGGGCACTCATTAGCATAATGCCCCAGCTTCTTGCATTTGAAGCACTCAACCTGACTGATGTCCCTTTTTGCAGGCTGACTTCCACTTCCACTACCATTCCCACTGTGGTGGCTCTTATGTCCACTCTTGTGGTTCTTGTACTTGTCATTGTCATGACTGCGGTGATGCTTGTTGTCATGACGGTTGTGGTTGTGGTGCTTGTTGAATTTCCCATGCTTATGGGATCCTGAGCTTCCACTGTCATCATAGTGAGATCGTTTGTGAGACGACCCCGAGCTGTGCTTGTCGGAGTGTTTCCTCTTCCTACTCTCGACTTGCTTCATTTTGTTCTCCAATATAGCAGCCTTGTCACAGAGCGACTGATACGTGGGAACATAAGCCACAGACAACTGTAAGTTTAGCTCATCATTCAAGCCTTCCAGAAACTTTTCCTTTCTTTTGGCATCTGTGTCAACCTCATCCGGTGCATAGCGCGCCAGATTGTTGAACTCTTCTATATATTCAGCTACGCTGCGGTGGCGCTGCTTCAGGTTGTGAAACTCCTTCTTTTTCAGGCTCATCATTCCTGATGAGATATGAGCAGTGCAAAAGCCATCTTCAAAGATAGCCCAAGTCACCTCATCTAAAGGAGTGGTGATTTGGAAGTTGTCCCACCATGTGGCGGCTGGCCCTTCCAACAGATGTGCTGCGAACCTGACCTTTTCAGCATCCGTGCAGCCCACGGTCAGAAAGTCCTTGTTCATAGAACGTAGCCAATCATTGGCCACCATGGGATCAGTTGTCCCCGAAAACTTAGCTAGCCTCAAACGCAGAAATCAGGTGAGCATATCAAAACCCGGAGGGTTGTTGTTGTTGTTGTTGTTGTTATTGGGGTTGTTGTTATTGGGGTTGTTGTTGTTGTTATTCTGGTTTTGGATGAATGTTGTCATCATCTGCATAAGCTGTGTTTGAGCATTCATCATCTGTTGCATTTCTGGAGTGATGTTGTTAGGGTTGGGGTTTGCGCGACGGGGAGGCATCTGTGGTTTGTTCAAATAGATAAGAATGAGATACCCATAGATGTTTTATGCACAAAACATCACAAGCAAACACATAGCATGCAACTCAAGGATAAAAGTTCATCAACAGAATAACAAAGTTCTCGAAATAAAACACACAAGTGGCAAGCCATCCACATGTCGGATGGTCCAATAACAAGTTCACAAATAGCAAGTACGATAATAAAAGATAAACGAGTAGTCAAGTCTACTCATCAGCATCAATCTCCTCCTCGACAAAAGTAAGACATGTGTTATCCATCGCGGTCTTGTTCTCCTCAATCGTAGTGGTCAAGGAATCGATCTTGGCGTTGAGAGCCCTCTTCTGGGAGCGAAGCCTCTCGATCACCATCTGCTGCTGCTCTAGCTCGAAATCCTTGGACTTCAGTTCTTCAGTCATGTCCCGGATCTTCTTGTTCCTGTCTTGGACGCGTTTCTCCTGACTCTTGAACTTACGGTCCTGGGCCTCGAACTTCGTCTCCATTTCCTTGACTATCTCATCCTGCTGTGCGAAAAGCTTGTCCTTCTCGCGAAGCTGCACCTGGAGCTCGTCATTGCTGAGCATGACGTTGGTCCTGTCCGTGTCCACGTGCCTGATAAGAGACTCTAAGTCCTGGAGATAGAGACGTATCGGCTCTGCTACGTCCCTCGAGTCTTCCTCAAAGTCGATGGACTCTCCATCGTCATCACGTCTTCCGAAGACGTGGAAGTGGGTGCCCCTAACCTGTCGGGAGTGACGGCCTAACAGACGTCCTATCAGGTCCTGCATGACTACCTCTATGCCTCTCTCCCTGTCGTCGTGCATCAGCTTGAAGACGATGGCCTCTATAGTAGGCTCTGTCTGGCGTCCGGGCTGGTTCACCTTGAAGCTCCAGAGGTCCTTCCTCTCGAACTTGGTGAGTGGATGCACCATGATGGTGGGAAGAGGGAGATCGAGCAAAGTGGTAAGCTCAACGACACGAGGACCAAAACGGGTAACCTGGAACTCCTCAACAGTGCTGATGGTAATAGGCATCTATTTATAAGATAGAAAAGTTAGAACAACACTATTTAAGATAAACAAAGACAAACATCACATACACATCCTTGGAACACAAAATCACACAAGTCATGCATACATGAATCCATTACATCAATCAAGGTCCAAACTTATTTAAGGTATCATTTTGGAAAATAAGGTGATTGGTGGTGGTCCAACTAACGAAGTGCGTTTACAATCCTATCTCACTGGATCTGTTGGCTAACACAATGTTCCTAGAGGCAATCCACCTATCTTGTTCACATGATTCCATCACTAAGTCTATAATATCTCCCCTTAAGGTTTGGTTGGTGGCTTCCAACTCTTGGGTAAGTTCCTTCTCTTTCTCTAAGTCTTTTTGGAGGTTGAGCATTCTGCACTTGACTCTAGCACTTAGTTCTTTGATAGTCCTCCAAGCTGCTTCTCTTGCGGACTCAAAGAATGTGGTGTGCATCACAGTGTTGGTGTACATGCAGAATCCTCTTTCATTGTGGTTGTCTTCCTTGTTTTTGTACAAGTGAAGTTGCACCCACCAATACTCCACTCCTTCATCCATCACTGGAAAGCCTTTGTAAACAGCTGCACCATGTGCCTCCATTGCCACCATGAGGTCCTTGAGAATTTTGGGAAACTCAATTTCACACTCCAAGGTCATGGTCATGAGTGGTCCTTTCTTCACGGCTTCGTTGATGGAGTTCATCTACAAATAGAGATGAGAATGAGAAAATTAGAAAAGTTTACGAGAAGAATAGACAAGTGTAGAAGTAGTTGAATTTTTTTCCTTAGTGGTTTTCCAATCCTAGGGTCATAATCCTATAGGCAACACAGTGCTCTGATACCATCTGTAAGATCCCTCCTTTGTAAAGGTAAGGATCCCTGTGATTGCAATGCTAGTCCCTGGATCATTGCTAGCATCCACAGTTTAAGATGAAGTACACAGATACAAAGGTCGTTTATTACATTCATTCCAGAGATAAAACATAGTCTTTTACAACTCAGGGCCAAAGGCCTAGTACAAGAGTTTATGGAATAAGTAAATAAACACAAGTCCTCATCTTCATGTGCCACAGGCAAGCATGTTGAGTGTAGACTCATGACTCCTACTCATCATCGGAGTAACCTGCAACATCACAAGTTACAGCCACAGTGGGTCAATACTTTGGAATAGTATTGGCAAGTGATACCTTAGTAAATTTTAAATGGACTATCTTACTATATGCATTTTGGCTAAGTGTAGCTTGGCTTGCTTTGCTCAAAATAGGTTTTTTCCTATTAGTTGAAATCACTAAGTTTTTCTTTATCAAAAACTTCCCAAGAAACCACCAATAGACATTGGGGTCCTTCACCCTTGTTCACCCACAAGTTTTACTTAGAAATTGGAGTGATGAGATTCTTGTAGCTTCCATGTATCGATGCTCAAGTTGTCCATTACCATGGACTTGGCTAAGTACTTAGATTTTTCCATCTGCAGAGGTTGTGCACTTTCCCCACCAGACTTGGTTTCCCAAGACAGGACCTTTCAGAAGCCTTTCCTTAGTCAAATGGACGCGCTACAACCTATCATTCCCACTACCACCAACTGTCCAAGTGACTAAGTTCTAGCAACCTATATGATCATGGCAGAGCCCATATTGCCAAGTGGTTGCACTGTAAGCTTTCTCAACACTTGGACTCCAAATCCCTTTGTGCCTGGGTGGCATACCACAAGTGATATACACAAGCCAAATCCATGGCCTTGTGTAACCACTCAACCCAAAAACCACCATTCAAGTCCCATTCCACCCAGGAAGTTCATTGACTTAGTTGTTTTATTAAGAAAAGCATGAGTCCAAAAGGACTTAGAATTATTTCACCATAGCATGTACATACTTTACCAACCCTTGTTTTCTACTAGCTAGGCTAAGCATGGCATAGTAACTTAACTTAGGAAAATTTCCTAGCAATTCTACAATTCTACACTACATAGGATTTCCCAACATAGCATTTGGCAAAAGTAGCATGCAAGACTTAGCAAAAATATTTCTAATGCTTATTCAAAATAAAGGGTGGAAATATCATGAAGTATCACTTGCCTTGGTAATGGGCAGAGTGGCACTCTTCACAATCACAGTCACTAGCAAAATCTACACAAGAATTTTGTAGCACACAATTACATACAATTCATATACAAGCAAAGATATGAATGCATGCATGCAAGAAAATGCTTAAGTGATGATTTTTGAAAACTCTACCAAGCAAGTGCATGAAACAGAAACATAACCAAGCCAAAAAGTTTGCTAACCAAACTTATTTAGCCCTAAAACAATTTGCTAAACAAAAACTATGCCCAAAATGGACCTAAACATGTTTCTGCATACAAAGTCATTTTAACAGATACTATTTGTTAAACACATTGCAGATTCAGAAAGGCCTTGATTCACTGATTCCAACGATATAAAATTTGCAAAAATCTAACGTGGGAATCTCAAGTTATAGCCATTTGAAAATGGGATCTAAATCTGTTTTGAATTTCTATTTTTGAATCAACCCTAGCGACGCGTCACGATATTACTGGCGCGTACCGGTTCGCACCGGATCACCCTTCCGCGCCGTAGGATCTAAATAAATCGCACGGTCCTGAGCGCGTACCTCCTCGCTGATAAGTGATTCTATCTTGTCGCTTGGATCTAGATCTAACGGTGCTCGAGCACGCGACCATGTCCTGGCGGCGCGCGGCGTCAGCGAGCGGCGAAGCGCTCTGTCTACGGCGGCGCTAGCGTTTCCGGTCGTGCGCGAGAGGTGGAAGGGTCATACCTGAACCGCAGAAGGCTGCTGATGCTCAAGGTAGTGTTGGTTTGCGAAGGGGCGCGCTGATACGGCGAGGATTTCTCGTCGGAGTAGAGGCAGACGTCGGCACGGTCAGTCGTCGACGTTGGCGAGGTTCCTCGTCGCACTAAGCCAAGATAAGGGTACCGTTAGCTGCGCACATCGACGTAGATTCTAGGCATACAAGTCAGAGGGCAAGGGGCGGTGGCTACTTACGAAGGGAAGTCGCCGGAGTTTGTGCAGAGAACGGTGGCGGCCGTCGTCGACGTTGGTGGAGCTACGGGTCATGCAAGATCAAAAGGAAAGTGTCAGGGGGTGCGCAAGGACTCACTGAACCTGTTTGCATGAACGAGAGACGGAGGGGAGCACGGAACTCACCGGAATTCGCCGGCGCAGTCGTCGGAACAGCGGCGGCGTCGTGCGAGTTGTGGGCAGCCTGGTGGCGTGGAGGTGAAATTGTTTGGGGGGAAATGGTCGCGAGGATGGGGGAATCTTATAGCCCGAGGCTCGACAAGAAACGCTCGCTGCATCAATGCCAATTAAGCTCGCGAAATCAGTGCTGCAACGGGCAGCGGCGGAGGTCGTGCGCGGAATCAGGGGGAAGACGAAGCTGACGTGGAGGAGGCCCGCCTGTCAGCGAAGTGCGCGAAGTGGGGGTGGGGTCCTGTCGTCAGCGGCTGGGTGGGTGTGCTCGTGCGCGCGGAAGGAAAAGAAATGCCCCGGGTGGCTAGTTGGGCCTGTTTCGTTCCTGGGCTAGATTGGCAGCGCTCGGCCTTTTCTATTTGTTTGCTTCTTTTCTTTTTCTGAAACAATTTTCTGATTTGATTTTGATATGAATTCAAACTCTTTTTGAAGTCAAACATTTCCTGGGTTTTTGCAGGGTGCAGTAGTCTCCAATTAGGCACAAAGTCAGGTGGTTTGCTAAGTAAAGGCTTGATCAATCTTGGAGATCAAAAATATCAGAGACTAGGTACTTGGTTTTGCAAAAATTGAAAAATGGTTTTTGAAACCATTTCCAATTTGGAAAAATTGGTTTGAATTCTACACTCAAACCTATCTTCATAGAAGGCAACAACTTGGTTCATAAACAATCAAATTTTCAAATGAGGATAGCCATTTGATTTAAATCTGTTCACATAAAATCATAGCACCAAGTGCTTCTGTTTTTCTGAAATGAGTTTGAAATTTGATCTCAAATCTATATGCATGCATGAATGATATGCAAACTTTGAAATTATGATTTTAGGGATGTTACATAACCTCTTTATTATTGCCTCTTGGGCGTATCTCCAACAGTCCCCCACTTGCACTAGAGACAATAATCTAGTTTCAAATCTTTGTTTATTCAACACCTATGGCTTTCCGGTGTTGTATTTACACGATTGCTAGTGATCAACTGATCTTCGGATCCGACTCTTTCAGGTATGTGTGTAATTGCATGTCTTTGCGTCTCTACGCATCACTCATTCTCTAATGAGATGGCTTTGTATAAATTTGGTCCTTTGGTGAGACCTTTGGTTCCTTGGGGTTAAAACATGTTGATAATATTGTCGTACAATATATCTTCATGGTACTATCCTGCTATGAACCACACCTAGTTTGATAACAAACTACTTAACACAAATGCCCTCTTTTGATGCTATAATAGCAGCCATCTACTTAGCCTTTTGTTGTAGTATCTGTCACAATGTCTTAACTTTGGAACTCATCCAAATCTATTATGTAACTTACTTTCCATTATATTATGCCACCCTTAGTTTAGATTGAGATAAACTTAATTTGTACTTTGTGACAAAACTAGCATCAATGTAGTACTTTTACAATGAACTAATCATCTATTTGTCACATCTACAAAAATAATATATTCGTAGTTCTTCCAAAAGATCATAAGAATATCCTTACTATTGTCTAATGATCATCTTATGAATCATTTTGGTATATGCTCATAACATTTAAAGCATAGGACATATCTGGATTTGTACATATCACAATATGATTGATATAAATACTCTTTGTGATTTCATACATCAAGTATCAATCTATACTTGAATCTTTGTTTCACTTACCAAGTGTCGATACACTTGAATTTTGATTTAATTCTTTCTGTCTGGCAAGAACCTTTCTCATCATTTCCATATTGAACTCATTCAATATCTCATCTATGTACATTTGGCACAACCATATTAGCGTCTCAATCTATCTATATAGATATTGATGCCAAATATTCGGGTTTTGCCTAAGTCTTCCATTGAGATAAAATTCTTAACATGTGTTAATAAAAGATACATCATTTCCAATCAACAATATGTCTTCCACATAATGTATTAGAAATATGTCTTAGCGCTCCCACTAAATTTCTTGCAAATGCAAGCATTTTCATCGTTTCTGATGAATTTTAAACTCTTTTAATAGTTTCATCATGGTGAAGATTCCAACTCCGCGATGCTCACTTCAACCACTGTAGTTTGCATACGCTTTTAACATCCTTTGAATTAACAAAACCCTATGGACCGTGTTATGCACACTCCTAGGTAACAATTCTATCATAAGAACTTGTTTTGTTTATTCAACTACCACATAACAAAATTATATGTAGTGGTTGCTACATTAATCCGTCTAGACTAAACATCGCTATGAAATATCAAATCTTGTCATAGTCAACCTTTGAATATTGTTGTGAACTCTTTCCCAACATGTCGACTATTTCATAGATGTGAAACATCCATGTCTATTTCATTATAGATACAAACACGACTGTAAGGTTTTACAACCTTTCCAGAGGGTCTTTCAAGTTCAAAGCTTGATTTCTCGTGTATGGAACTATCACGGATTTTATGGCTCCAAGCCATTTGACGGAGTCAGGGCCCATCATATCTTCTTTGCATGTAGTCAGTTCATTATTGTCAAATAATGATTCAACCCTCAAATCTTGGTATTTGATTGTTTATCCGACCTACTTGGTTCAATAGGAATTTAGACTTCCGTGACCACAACTTTTGAGGCACGTGAGCCATGAGCATTGTTGCTGCCTCCAGAACACTTTTCGGCGCTGCACAACTTTGCACATATAGCTAAGGTTCTTTTAACCTTATCAAAGTTCTATTGTCCTTCCACTTAACTTTTCACGGAAAATTCCTTTCTCAAAGAAACTTGACGTTCTAAGCGAAAAACATTTTTGTCTTTGGTGTTATGGAGGAATACTCAACGATTATTCGAAATAACATACAAAGATATGTTCATCCGATTTTGGTTGCAAACATCTTTCTTATGCATAGCATACCAATGTTTAAGAAAGGACAACTTGGGTTTTATCCCAAACCATAACTTTATGGTGTCATTTCATCGGATTATGATGGAGCTCTTTTCAGTGGAAAAGGTACTCTCTAAAGCTTTAATCTTTAAAATATAATGGCAGTTTTATAAATTACACCTTTGATCTTACCATGTCAAACAAGGTTTCATTACATATCTTGAACGCTCCATACTCTTATGGTGTTTCAGGAAATGCAAATCCACGGAACGATTCCTCAAATCTAAGGTATTATGCTAAACTTGTAACTCAACTTCTTCCTTTATGATCATATCATAAATTATTTATTTTCTTGTTACATTGATTTTGCACTTCATCTTGAAAGTTTTTTGAACTTTTCAAATGTTTCACACTTCACCCTCATTAAGTAAATATTCATATATTCACTCAAATTTTCGGAGAAAACATATGAAGTTGAAATCCATCGCTCTTGACTACACGTAATAGAATTCATACATCAAATATGTACAAATTCCAATAATCTAGTCATTCGTTCCCTTTTGGCCTATGAACGGAGTTTTAATTATCTCTAGGAAAGTTTCACAAGTGTCATTTGATCAAAAATAAAAAGACTCCAAAATTCCATCCACATGGAGTTTCTTCATGTTTTATTTCCAATATAATTTAAACAGCGATGTCACTTCCTAAGTGATATTTCAATCAATTTGTCTTTCGACATTTTTAGCACTAGTTTTATGGATGTGATTTCTCCAACGATATTTGTAAATCATCCATATTTTATGGATTACGGCAATTATTTGAAAAACCCTTTTGTTCTCATAATACCTGATAAAAAAAATCTTGAAGGCAAGCTTTGATTTCAACGAGCAACACAATAACCCTTTATTTTTTCTCGATGAACATAATCACATATTCTTTTTCTGGTTACTTAGGTCATTGTAGTTCATGAATTGTGTTGTTTCGTATGACGATTCACACCAACAAATTCACTATCTAATACTTAAGAAACTAGGTACACTCCTTGATCTTGCAATTGCCACACTCTTCAAAATTCACTACAATTCAATCAGGCAAGGCACACATTCAAAACTAGCATTCAAACAATTCATCACATAAAATAATAAAAACAAAGAAATGCATGCAAGCATGCAAAAGGTTGTTTTATTGAAAAAGTTTTTTTAACAAGGTTCTAAACATTTCAAAACACCTACTGTTCATTTATAAAAGTGGGAAAATCATTTAAAAACAAGTTAGTGAAAATGGCCCTTTTAAATCATTTTTGTTTTGCTAGAAATGATTTTATTCAAAAGAATAATTCCTAGTGTCAATAAAATATATTTTTAAACTCAATTTTTAGTTTTGATGGTCAGAGGGTTCAATTTAAATCCATTTGCAAAATATTTCACTCAAAAATCATTTTTAAAACAATTTTTATATCCAAAATAGTCCTACAAATGTTTCTGCAAAAACACCTAATTTTGCAGAAGCAAATGACCAAACAAGGGCCATGGTTGTAAAGTTTACATTTTTCTGAATCCATTTATATAAAGTTTGTCAATTTTTGACTTACAGATCAAAAGTTATGATTTTTTCAAACTCAAACATCTAATAGATCCATTTTTGTTTTTAAAACAACAGCCAGGCCACGTGTCTATTTCTGATTGGTCCATACCGTTTCATGTGGATCGTGCAACGTGGACCACATGATCTGATTAGAATCGCATGGTGCAGATCAGCACGTACTGCTTAGCTACACGTTCTATCCTATCCGCCAGATCTGCATCCAACGATCCTGAGCGCTTTGACCACAGAGGGGAGGCGCTGGCGATGGTGCGCGGCAGCAGCGCTCGGGTGGTGGCGTTCCGATGAATACAGGAAGCAAGAAAGGGAAAGGAGGGGTTCACCGGGTTCGCGGGGTCACTGCGGTGCTCAAGGTAGCAGTGGATGGCGAAGGGGGCGCATGGAGTTGGCCTAGATCGCTCGTCGGAGTTTGCGTCGGCGTCGGGCACGTTCGGGTGTTGTCGTTGGCGGCGCTACGAGGCACGAGAAGGCATGCAAGAAGTGGCGTTAGACGCGCGAGGGAACGGCGAGTGCAGGAGCATCATCCAGAGAGAGGGGAGGACGGAACCTACCGGGAAAGCTCACCGGAGATGAGGCAGACGACGATGGCGCACAAGTGAGGACGGAGGCGAGGCCCTGGGGCATGCGCGAGCAAGCGGAGACCACCAGTAGGTGCGCACGAGGCTGGGGATCAAGTTCGTGTGAGCCAGGGGCAGGGGGAGGTATGGGCTCGCCGGAATCGTCGTGGAGGCTCGTCGGAGCAGTGGGGGTTCGAGTGAAAAATTAGAGCAGCCTAGGGGCTCTCGTGGTGTGGCGTCTGAGGGGAAAGAGAGAGGAGAGAGGGGCGATTAAGAAGGCATTCTCGCGGGGACGATTTACTGGTGGCGTTTACACGAATTTACACCGAGGAAATTCAGCAGGAAACGATCGGGGGAAGGGGGCGTGGTCACCGCGGGTAAGGACGACGATGAGGTGGCAGTGGTGCGGTCACGAAGTCACTGGGGTGAGGGTAGAGGCCATGGTAGGAAAAGTTTCTACGGGGAGAGAGGGAAGGTGCCTGCTGGGCTGGTTCTGGGCCTGCTAGGCTGGGGTGCTGAGTAGGTTTAGTTGGGCTATTTCTTTTCTATTTTTTTCTTCTCTGATTCCTTTTTATTTTTCCATTTCTATTTCCTTTTTAATTTGATTCAAATGTTTTAAACATTACTTTGAATTCAAAACCTTCCAGAATTTTTTCAGTAGGTTTACACTATTAATTAGTGTGTTATTTAATCCACCCAAATATAATTTTCTTGTGTTTTAATATGTATTTAAAATATGTTGGTAACTTGTCTTTATTTATTTAAATAAAATTGAATATAGTTCATATCCAAATAATTTTATTCAAGTAATCTTTTATTCCCTTTTTATTATTCAGTAATCTTTTATTCCATTTGCTTATGGATTTAATTCTAGGTTTAAATTGTCTTTTAAATATTTCTTATTTATTTAGTTCTTTCTTTGTCTTATAAAATCCATATATTTTTATTTATAGTTTCAAAATTAGTGATTTCACTTTCTATAATTTTATTTAATATTTGTTTATCTTTTAAAATTCTCTTAGGATTACTTTGATCACAATTTGGTATTGAATTTAGTTAGGAGCTTATTAGCTTTGGAAATTATTTTCCTTTTTTTTCTTATTAAATTCATAAGTTTTTATCCATGGCTCCAAATTGAATGAAATTAATTCCCTTGGTTTTATAATATTTTTGTTTACCATTTTTGGTCATTTATAAATGTTTGTTGCTGAATTTTTATATGGAACAAAGCCATAGTCTTGGAGGGATTTGAAAATGATTTCTTTCAATAAGATTTAGGGTTTTGGTTTAATTTTTCCAAGTGTTTTAAATTCAAGATACATTCATTTATGAATGCATTTGATTTGTTTGGAAAAACTTTTATTGCCTTTTCATTCAAATTTTGTTCAAATAGGGTTTTGATGTTTCCATTTGGAAGCAAAAAGTTTCTTTTCACCCTAAATTTCAACACTTGATTATTTTCTTTGTTTATTTTTCACATTTCAAAATTTGGAAAATTTTGGGATGTGACAATTAGTGATGGACTTGAGGATAACTTTGTCACCAGATGCTATAATCATCTTTCTTAGGAGTAGTTATCCATTTTTTTTGGGTATCGTACTAGTTCTAAGAAGGTAGAACACCAATATGATGTCGTATGTAAGATAAAACATCAAAGTAGATTATGACTAAGTTTAGTATATCAATTGGAATAGTTTAAATGGTGTAGCCTAACCATAAAATTCAAGTAAGGCAGTGGAATCTTATTGTTAATTGATAAGAATAGGCAATATAATGAAGACCATTAGAGCGTGTTTCGTTGTAATGGGTAGTAAATCATGTGGGATTCACTTGAGAATTATACGTGAAGGAGTGAAATTATGTTAAAGATAATGATAATGCAATAAGAAGTAAAGTCATAATGGTGAGATTAGCTCTTAAATCATGATGAATAGGTAAAACATAACAATATCATGGTGAGATTAGCTCTGAAACCATGATGTAGGTGTAAAAATGACAAGTATTTAGTAAATTATCATGAAGTAGAGTAAGAAAATAACATGATAGGACTACGATAGAAGTCATAGGTGTCATAAATTTGTGATAATCTTCAATTTTAGGTGTTAAATAGAAACTTATTAGTCGTTCGGAGGGATCATGTGAGATCCATTTACTAATAAAGAAAGGTTGGTTATAGTTAATCATTCCAAAAGTGAGACCAAAGGTTAGTCAAAACCAAATTGAGACCACATTGCTTAACATTATCCTATTGCAGTTGAGCAATTTGGGTAAATTACGAGGCAAAGAATAGTTTGACCCTAAGTGCTAAGTATCACGATGTAAACCTATATGAGGAGGTGTCATATACTACACAACTAAGCCTGATTTCTAGAGATATTATACTCAACTACTATATTACGGGCTTAGAATATTGTGTGTTATATGTACCACATTTGGATTTATTGATTTTTCTTAGATATTCTTGATTGACTAAATCTGTACATGAAGTTTGACTTGGTGTGCAAATGCATGTTGCAACATCCAGTTACTACTTGATGTTATAGACCTAGATAGAAAAGGTAATTCGTGTAAGGGAGTGACGAGTTCCAAAGACCAAGATGAATGCTTACTTGAAGAATGAAGCCAAGTATAAGGAATATCAACACAATTTGAAGGATGGATCAAGTTGAGATCATTGTTAGTCAACAATAAGAAGAAAGATTAATGTAGGAAATATATGGAGCAACAAGAAGTGATGAACTTAAGATTCACCCAAAATAGATATGATTGATAAGAAGTTAATGAAGTAGCAGTACCAAGTTCATGGAAGTATCATGAATAAGTGCAAAGAAGAAGTTTTGGAACCAAAATGGTATTGAAGCTCTGACAATTCAGAGAGAATGCCATCAGTACGTCAAAAACTCGTAGGGTAATACATACACCTTAGAATGGTTTGCAACTGGTATCTTGTCTGCAGCTGGTATTGGGTTAACTTAGTTAACCAGATTATCTTGTTATTCCATAAAGAGCATAAAACTTGGCCTAAGTTAAGTAAGACGTGAAGCAGTATGCAAATTAAAGCGGCCGTCTTTAGATACGCTTCACGAAAACATGCCTACCAAAGCAAGAATGTCCAAACAGCTAGGAAGACAAATAATGTTGGAAGATTCATTTTGGAGATCCACAATTGTGTGGGTATACCGTAAGTTCTTTTATGAGACCTTAAATAGGTATAGTATAAGCTAGACAAATACCAACATCCTAGTTATAAAGCCAATGGTTACTATGTAGGCAGTTTAGAGACTATTAGAAATCCCCAAGGGGGAGAGTAAACAGAAAATGGAAGTATTGTTATCTGAATATCCTAGTAAAGGTTGGATGAAAGATCGAAGTTTATTCCAAGATAGTAGGACTCAAACCTTAAGGTAATTAATACATGGAAGTTGAAGAAGTACTTAAGGTGATAATGAAAGCATTATCTAAAGCTTGCTAAGGTAAAAGCTTGCAGGTTATAAAATAGATTAGTCCTAACAGACTAATTCCAAAGGAAATAACTCTTAAATGATCCTTAAGAGGGAATAAAGCACATCCAATTGAACATGTGTAGAGGAACAAGAAATTCCGATGGGTATGGACTAAATGTGTTCAAAACCAATCTTTGGAAGGACTACCAGTATAAACCATACCATGACAAACCAAAAATTTAGTATTTTCACCACAACTATTATCTAATAGAATTTAAAACCCTGTTTTAGTGAGACTTCTTAGACCTTACATAGTATAGTAAGGAAGTTCGATGATCAAGTAAAGGAATTGGGTTAGGATACCCAAACAGGGTAATGAACTAAAGAAGAGACCCCAATTTGAGGATTTTATACTAAGTACATATCCCTAAGGTACTAAAGTAAAAGGAACTTTGGGATATTGGATACGACAAGTTGGAGTTTGTCAAGTATGATGAGAATTCAAGATAAAGATCTGGATATGGGATACTACAATCATTCCCATTTTGAGGTTACCATCGAGTTGCGAAATATCATAACCAATACAAGACAATTCCTCATTCCAAAACATGAGAGTATACGAACTTCTAGGACGAAGTTTATTTTAAGGGGGAGAGTTTATAACATCCCAGCATTAGAGCTTAGAAATAAGCTGAACTCAGATGTGTGCATTGCATTCATGCATAGAAAATCCGAATAATTTTCGCGCTTTTGAATAAAACTTGCCAAAGTGATTGAAGCTTCTCTCAACTTGTTGGAACTGAAGTAGATTATCAAGTTGACTGCGATAAGTTTCAATATGACCTGTGCTAAAACCTTATTTTGGGTAAAGAAGATTTGATCTAAGGGTAGATCAAATGTAATAAAATTAAACCATAATACATTGCTTAATGATTAATATCTGATACTTAAGTGATCATTCCATAGTATTCATTAAAATAACCCATGAATACCAAGCTATGAATATAATTCAAGTAACAAGAATGTAATAACTAACTCTTGACCTATTTTATCCTTATCTATTTCTACCATGAGGATCATGGTAATACTTCACCCTAACTCTTTAGTTATATGGAGTAGGAAAGAAACCAAGTCAAGACCATTCACCACATATCTTTCTTTCCATATCAATCCTTATCATGTCTACTGAGTCTTATCCTAATATCTGTTGTGCATCAAAGTTGAGTAATCAACTATTGATCTATCAAGTCTTAGCCTATAAATTCTTGATCTATCAACTCTTTTCTTTATCATAGCATTCATTTTAAATCCTTTAGAGAAATAAGTAAGAAGAGGTAGGTGGTAATGCTAGTTTTAGATATTATCTATAGGATGGGAGTGTTGGAAGAGAATAAGATCAATATGATGATTGATGGAGTTAACTCACTCCTGAATAGATAGAAGAGTTATCTGAAATAAAGATATATGTGGTAACAAAGAAGATTATAAGGATGAATATTGAAGATAGTTACCAAGGAGTAATCCTATTGGATCAAGTAGGCATAGTCATTGAATAATAAATCTTAACCAGATATAGACACTAAGAAGATAAGTATAATACAACTGTAATGTTGTATTGATGAAGCCTTGATTAGCCAACTGGAAACCTAAGCCACAAATGATCAAAGGATTATACCGATCATGCCTAATTCACTAAGAGAGAATGATTATATCATGTTTAAGTGACATTGGTGGATAAAACATGATTAAACCCTAGTATAGATATGTTATCCTAGATGAGTCATGACAAGTCACAATGGTATAAGGAGAAGTTGGAGTATGAGTTACTAAGGCAAGCAAAAGATAAGATAGTATGATTAAGCTGATGCTAGAGCATCAATGAATTATAGAAGTAGTATATTCTTCTTAGAGAATACTAAACACTTGAATGAAGTACGATTTGATATATATATATATATCTATTGGAGTAATAATAATGATGGGTGATAAAAGAAGTGCATAAATGAAGCTAGAAGTAACTCCTTGTTGGATTGGAGGTTATCATTAGTAAAGTAGTTTAATATAACTAAGTGTATATATGAGCAGATTATGAAAGGCTTCAGTGACAAGCTTCTAAGATTTATAAGTGAGATTACAAGGTAATTTGTGAAGTAAGAGAGTAATCCTTCAAATGGAATTGGATTCATTAGAAGCATTCTAGAGATGAGAATTATCTCTATGAGGAGATCATATAGAGCTTTAGTGTCAAGCTCGTTGGATTTAAAAATGGATTTAGAAGGAGGAGTATTGATAAGAATATTCTTGTGAAGTAAAGCTCATCATGTTAACACATGGTGATGGATATGAATAAGTAATATATCTAGGAAAGGAATTCCTTAATTATAAGTCAAGAATTATGAAGTATGGAAGAGAGGAATTCTTGGTAAACACTCAACCTTAATTCCATAGCCAAACATAATATCCATCTTATATGTTTGATCCATCATCCTATTCTCCATTGATTTGTAAGAATACTTTCTATAGCAAATCACTTAAGCACATCTTTGCCATTTCCAACTATCATAATCATATGTGCTCAGGAACTATATTTATCAATTCTTTCTCATAAGTCATTCTAGAGAATAACCTTACTATTTGAAAAGGTGATATCATTCATGATCACAAACATGAGGGAAATATGTCTTCACCCATAATGTTCATCCACATATATAAAATAATACAAGTATATTGAATCTCCTAAAACTCATGGTAAACATTTATAATTTTAAACCCTAACTTCTATGCAAGTTATGACAAACTATATACCTTGATATCACTTAAGCTCGTGGGAATAATATTGACCATATTAATTCCTTAAAACTTTATGTATCATATAATAATGAAGGATCATTATATAAAATTTCCCTTAAAAACTATAAGTTAATTAGAACTAAGTTTTACGAATGAGTAGTAATATATCCTTTAATAAGTTATGGTTTATTATGTACATTAAATGCATAACAAAGGTCCTTACAAAATATTAAAAGGAAAAGAACCTATAAAAAAAATAAAGAAACGATAACATTATATAAGAAAATTTCACAAAATGATACTAAATACATTTCAGTATTGCTACAACTACTTAGCAAATAAAATTCTATAAGGAATACTCAAAACAATTGTTTAAATACAAAATCTAGAAAAGAAAATAGAATTAGATAAGAAAGAAATAAAAGAAACTACCCAGCCTAGAATCTGGCCCGAGGCCCACTACCTCAACCCTGTATCTGTCGCTCACGTGCAACAACAACAGCTCTATTGCTCACTTCATTATGGCCCAACAGCAGCCCAATAGCGGCCCAGCCCAGGATACACCTTAGCTGTTCCACTGGCAAGTGGGACCCATGTCGTGGTATTGCCGACGAGTACGCCATGGAGGGGTCCTCACAGTGCGTGTTTAGAGACGTGGGGTAAGGCGGACGGTTGACGGGTACGAGGTAACACAGCTTACCCAGGTTCAGATCCCACAACGGTGGTGGAATCCTACTCCTGCTATAAATCACTATAAGGGCAATACGCCGAGTTACAGAGATAGGTTCGCTGTGTGAGGTTGTATGAAGTTGTGCCCTAAAGGCTCCCATAGGCCCGACTTATATAGTCGCCAGGTCCTAGGGTTACAGGGAAAAGTCCTAGCCGGACAGGTTACAGAGTCCTACACTGTCTATTACTAGTCTTGTGTATCTTGTACTCCAAGGCTCCGGGTACGTTGGTGACTCCACCGTAGCCTTCCTTTATCCGGCATGGGCCTCCCTTCTATATCCATCTAACTGGGCCGCCCAGCAGGCCATAGGCCATGCTACCATCTGTGGGCCACCCGGGTTAGCCGGATAAGAGACATGCTATAAGGATACCCATATAACATATCCCCAACAGTAGCCCCCGGAGAACTCTGAGATCTTGCGCCGTCTTGCCTCTTCACGTGGAATGCTCCGTCTAGATGGATGTCGGCAAATCGTCAAGCAACATCTTGTAGTCCTCCCAAAGAACCCTGCAAGGTTTTCTCCGTCTTTAACTTTGTAAGCCAGAGAAATGCTGAATCTTCCATCGTACTCTTCCGTAGTCGGATTGGATCCGTCCATGCCGGAATCTTCGATGTGACGGCTCATCTACCCATGTCATCTAGGACGACGTAGGCTTAGGTCAGTGACGCCTCGTAACTCACACATGCAGAGAACGCAATCATATCCGATTTTCCCGCGCGAGCGACACGAACCGTTGGCGGTGACGGTTGGAGACGTGGCGAAACTTCCGCGCACGTTCGCGAACACGTCGTGTACACGGCAACCGTCCGATCAAGCTGCACGAATCTTGACGCCGAGGATGATAAATAGTAACCGTGGGGAAATTTCCACTTTTTACCTCATTCTTCTCGCATCATCTTCTTCCTCCAGCCACGCGTCTCCTCGAGCTCTCCGCGAGAAACCTCGAAAAAACCCTAGCTCCCATCTGCACCAGTCACTCCCAATCTTCACTCCATGGCTAGCAGCAGCACCTCCCCATCAATGGCGGCGTCGAGCGAAGCCACGGAGAAGCCGGCGAGCTCCGTCGTCGTGCCCCCAGAGGGTTTGGTCATCCCCGCATCAGCGGTGATCGAATCCACCGGCGGCGACCCAAATTTGGCGGCACTAGAGCCGCTGGAGGAGGAGCCAGACTCGCACAAGGGCGACTGGCGCGGCTCGGACATCACCGACCGCGATATCCAAGAGATGGTCGCCGAAGGCTACCTTCCCGCGACGGAGGGACTTGCCTGGCGGGCGGTGCCGGCCGGCGAGGTGACACCTTCTTCCCAAGCCGGAGAAAAGGTGTACCTCAAAGCTCAGCTGGTACGCGGCGTTTCCCTGCCTATCTCCCACTTATTCCTCTCCGTCTTAAACCACTATAGGGTCCAGCCCCATAACCTTTCCCCCAATAGTATCTTAGTGCTTAGCAACTTCGCGGCACTTTGCGAGGGATATCTAGGGATAAGGCCTAGGTTATACCTTCTTGTGTACTTCACCGTCAAACGTGAAGCCGGACATAGTAAGGAGGAGCTTAGGAACTGCGGCACCATAAGCTTCAAGATTCGACCTGGCCGGCGGTTCCCCGACATCATCGGCCACGAGTCCTGCAAGAATTGGCAACATACATACTTTTACGGCCCCGACATTCCTCTGGCGGGCCAAGAAGTAACATACCCGGACTTTGTGGACGGAGCCGTCGCTGAAGTTTCCACATGGAGATCCCAAGCCTCCCTTCCCTCCGACCTCGACGCTTCTCGCGCTATAAGGCGGATCGAATGGTTTGTAGAGACGGGTTTGACTGGCTTGGACCTAGCCATGTGCTGGTTCATCAGGCGAATCCAACCTCTGCAGCACCGCGCGAAGTACATGCACGAGTATAACAGCGATAGAAGGGATAGTATCCGCATCTCCATGGACAACTTATTGAGCATCTCCGTCAAGCTCCGCCTTAAGGACATCGTCAAGGTGAAGGATAAGAAGCGTGGCTTCACCATCACCTACGGCATGTTCGTAGACGACAAGTGCCCAAAGGTAGGTATTTATTTTCCGTGTTCGACATATGCTCCAGTTTTTCCGTCTTGCCAATACCATCTTGTCTAACACAGTGATTTCTCACTTAACAGCTTAGCGATCTAGATGAGGGCAACCTGGCTGCCCAAATCTATGATCCAAAGATGAAGGAAGTCACGGTCGTGTCCGACGACGAGGTCCCGTTGGCGCGAAAGCGGAAGAGCTCCACCTCTGACGCTGCCGACAGAGGCAAGAAGAAGAAGACGGAGGGTGGAGCCTCCAAGAAGACTACCGTCGCCCTGGAGGCGGAAAAGAGAAGATCCACCGGGATCTTTGCCAAAGCACCCCCCTAGTGTAAGCTTCTCATTCTCCGACATTGTATATTTGTCTGTCTTGTTCCTATACTTATGCATTTTGCACGTTTCAGGAAGAAAGCCACAACCAGCCTCAAGAAGACCTCCAAAACTTTGGGGGCTTCTCGAAATATCAAAGACATGCTGCATCGTGACGCCTCCCCCGCCATCGCCCCTGCTACCCCTGCCGTCAAGCCCACGTCTGCTCCGACAAGCTCACAAGCTAAGGAGGCACCAGGCCCTTCCGTCATGGAAGTGGATTCTGGCGCCTCTACCGAACTCGCTATTGTCGGCGAGTAGGCGACGCAGGAGAGCACCGCTCAACAAATGGCTGAAGCTCCAGCTAAGGATGCCATCAGTGGCAGCAAGGCGGTGGTGGAAGCTGGTACTTCTGCCAAAGGAGGCGCCCTTGCTCCCCAGAAACCCTTTGAGTTCCCAAAGATAGTCTACCCGGCGCTCACGCCGAGTAACACAACTCTGCTTTCTGGAGGAGTACCGACATCTCCGACGTGCGGTCTTGAGGAGCTCCTCCGACAAGCGAACATCTTGCAAGGAAATAGCATCTCCTTTGGCAAGCTGCTAGCCGAGAGCGTTACAAACCTCAAGATCATTGCACTTGTGAGTTTTACTTTTCCTTTTGCATTTCATATGAGTATCCCACTGTAGCCCCCGAGGATGTAGACGGAAAACCATAGGTTTTGCATCTATATGCTCTAAGAGTGACTAAGTTAGAAAAAACTCTCACTGTAGCCCCCAAGCGTTTAGATGGAATGAACTATTCCGACTAGATGCTTTAAGATTAGCATGCGCAGTGTTTATAATTTTCAATACTGTAGCCCCCAAGCCTCTAGTTGTAACTGAATTAGTTTCGACTAGACGCTTAAAGAAAAGCTAAGCAGATATCTGAGTTAAAAACTTTATACTGTAACCCCAAGCTTCTAATCGAGAACTGAATTAGTTCCGACTAGATGCTTTAAAGAAAATCTAAGCATATTGCTCAGTTAAAAACTCTCGCTGTAGCCCCCGAGCGTCTAGGTGGAAAATTTCCGACTAGATGCTCCAAGGAGACTAAACAACGGTTTAACTTTTTTCCTTTTTTCCACAGAACGAGAATGCTCGGAGGGGCATGGCCAATGATAAGTACCATAAGATGCGTGCAGATCTTGAAGCCGAAAAGGGTAAAACTGCCTTCTTGAAGGAACGGATCATCAAAAACAAGAGTCTGTTTTCTTTTTGCGCATTCCGTCTTGTTTTTGTGCCCACATTCTCCGAGTACTCACTGTGTACTTTGCTTTCTCCGACTTTGCAGAACATGTTGCCAAGGCCAAGGACATTGTCGAGCAGTCCAAGCACATCCAGCAGCTGGACATCGAGAACAAGATCCTTAAGGAGGAGAGGAAAGAAATGCTGAAAATGCATGAGGATTCCATGAAGGCCTTGCAGGACTCCGCCTCCGCGGAAATCAATCGCTTGAAGGAGGAGCTTGCGATCTTAAAAGATCAGAAGCAAGCTGCTGATGATCAAAACCAACGCCACAGCGAGGCGTTTAAGCTCCTCCAACAAGAGAAAGAATCCCTGGCGGACACCCTCTGGCAGGCTAAGGCCAGCATCTTCAGTAAGTTTCCTCCGCCTTGTATTTCTGTAGTCTGGACACTTTGAATTTATTGAACTCATGTGCTCCTTGTCGGAATTTGCAGCTCCTATGGGTTTAACCCGCTTGCCTCCTTCGGACAAGGAATGCATGGTTCTTGCTGGCAACTTCATCAACACCGCCATCACCCAGGCCAAAGAGATTGCCAAGCCCCTCCAGATATACATCAAGGCCTCGGACTCCGTGGCGAAGTACTCGGAGATTCTGCGTCGAGCCCCCAAGCGTGTCACAAGCTGGAAAGCTTCATGCGCACGGGCTGGCGCAAGGATGGCGCTGTCAATGGTGAAGGCACACTACGAAGGTGCCGGCATCGACACGGTGACCTCTGGTATCCCCAACGCCGACGATGATGGCAAAGAGATTGATCATGAAGCCATCCTATCGTCACTCGCGAGTTATGACACCAGAGTTGCCGGGTTGGTGGACATCGACGTCTTCGTGACCATGAACACCATCGATAGCGTCAACCAAGATTCCTCCGAGTCTCACCATAGTGCCGACGTTGAGGGAGATTCTCCGGCTGGTGATGATGCTGCTTCCAAGTCTCCTGCGCCAAAAGAATGAAAAAACAACTTTGTAATATTTGTTTCACCTTTGGTGTATGCGCGGAAAAAACTTGGTGATGTAACTTAAGGCGGAAAACAATGGTTGTTATGTCCTGCTACTTAAGAACTAATTTCCAACATGTATATATTTTTTAGCAAGTGCTGGCTTATCCATTACTTTGGTTCTTATGCTTGACTTTTCGTGAGTCGGAAGACTTGTTGTCGAAACCATGCGCTTAGGTGATGATGCCCAATGGCACCGTCAATAACCTAAGCATAAAATCGCCGACAATAAGTGTGAAAAATCACTACTCCAGAATCCACATAAAAACGACAAAGAACGTGTAGACCAGAAAACTTAAGCTAACGCCCGTAGGCGGAATTTTCACAAGTGCAAACGCAATACTTGTGCATAAAGGTTTTACATGATCCAAAAATGAACACTAAAGGAGGTAAAAGTCTCAGAAATATGAGTGAACCAGAGAGCTTTATTTCATTGATCATATAAGAGATATACAATTAGATAAAAAATGCTAAGTGTAAAAAGGACGTAGTTGTGCTATGTTCCATGGCCGATCAAGCTCTGGATAGTCATCATCCGGGTCACATCGCTTACGCTTATGATCCTCGTTGGGTCTGTCCTTTAGTTCACGATTGTCAACAAGGTAGTAAGACCCATTGAGCAGCGCCTTGCTTATGATGAACGGTCCTTCCCATGGCGGGGATAATTTGTGTGACTTCTTCTGCTTAAGTCGGAGCACCAGATCCCCCTCTTTAAACGAGCGATGCCGAACGCGGCGACTATGGTAGCTGCGTAACTTCTGCTGGTACATGGCGGATCTTTGGCATGCCAAAACGCGCTCCTCCTCGAGAAGGTCCACATCTAGGCGTCTGGATTCTTCAGCGTCATCCTCGTCGTAGGCGGCAACTCTTGGTGCATCGTGGAGGATGTCGGAAGGCAAGATGGCTTCTGCTCCATATACCATGAAATAAGGGGTGTAGCTGGTGGATCTGTTGGGTGTAGTCCGTAAACTCCACAACACAGATGGAAATTCCTCCGCCCAGGCTCTGGATGCTCTATGTACCGGTGCCTCAAGACGTGGCTTGACTCCCTGTAGAATTAATCCATTGGCTTGCTTAACCTGACCATTGGATTGTGGGTGTGCCACAGATGCAAGGTCAAGTCGGATTCCTTTCTCCCAGCAATAACCCTCCACTTCTCTAGTGATAAATTGTTGCTGTTGTCGGTGATAATGCTGTGTGGGAGACCAAATCTCACCACTAGATCCCGGACAAACCTTAGGGCACTTGCCCCATCAGGCTTTCTAATGGGTTTAGCTTCTATCCATTTGGTGAATTTGTCAACTGCTACAAGCAGATGCGTAAACCCACAAGGTGCCGTCTGTAACGGTCCCACCATGTCCAGCCCCCAGACTACAAACGGCCAAGTTATTGGTATTGTTCGCAATTCTTCAGCAGGAACATGTGGTTGTCGGGCATAATACTGGCATCCCATGCATGTCTCAACCAGCTTGTCGGCGTCCGCCTTCGCGGTCAGCCAGTAGAATCCTTGCCGGAAGGCTTTCGCAACCAACGATTGAGGAGCGGCGTGATGCCTGCAATCTCCGAGATGGATTTCGCGCAGGATTTCCATACCTTCTAGCTGGGAAACACACTTTAGGTATACACCAGTAGTGCTCCTTTTGTAGAGTTGCCCATTGATTATGGTATAACCCTTTTCTCGTCATACTATTTGCCGTCTTTCGACTTCGTCATCGGGCAAAGTTCCGTGTTCGAGGTATTCCATGGACGGTTTTGTCCAAGCCGGAGGGATCTTAGTCACCATGTTGATGAAAGAGTCAGCTCTATCCGGGTTATCGATGTCGGCCCCCTTCACGGATGGTGTGCGCAGGTGCTCTAGGAAAACTCCTGGCGGAATTCGCTTGCGCCCTGATCCAAGCTTAGACAGCAGATCAGCCGCCTCGTTTTGTTCCCTAGGTACATACTTGACTTCGTAGCCCAAGAAGCTCTTGGCTATCTCGTCCACTTCGTCTCGATATGCCGCCATCATGGGGTTCCGCGCATTCCAGGTGCCAGCCACCTGCTGGGCAACCAAGTCAGAATATCCACAGCAAACTATGCGCTTGATGCCAATATCCTTGGCTACACGCAATCCGTGAATGAGTGCTTCATACTCCACCATGTTGTTTGTAGCCTCGAAGAAACATAGTGTAGCTTGTCTCCTGTTGGTGACTGTAACAATACACCAGCCCCCGAGCCGTTGAGCAGCTTTGATCCGTCAAAGTGCATCACCTAGTACTCTGGTTCCGGCAACGGAGTAACATCTGGCGTCTCCGTCCAATCTGCAACAAAATCCGCCAAGGCTTGTGACTTGATAGCGTCGCGTATCTTGTAGGTGATCTCGAAGGCGGCAAGTTCAATGCCCCACTTCGCGACCCTTCCTGTAGCGTTGCTGTTATTGATAATGTCGGACAGTGGAGTCTTGCTCACCATTGTAATTGGGTGCTCCTGAAAGTAATGCCTCAGCTTCCGAGAAGCAAGGAATACTCCATAAGCTATCTTTTGGTAGTGCGGGTAACGCTGTTTGGACTCCGTCAAGACCTCGCTCACATAGTAAATTGGTCGTTGAACTCCGTGCTCATAGCCTGGTTCCTTCCGCTCTACCATGACGACGATGCTGATAACCTGGTTGCTTGCCGCCATGTAAATTAACAGGGGATCTCCAGGCTCAGGTGCTGCAAGGATGGGCGCTGAGGAGAGAATCTCCTTAAGCTACTTCAATGCTGCATCTGCTTCGTCCGTCCACGTGAATTTGTCCGTCTTCTTCATCAACTTGTACAGCGGCAGAGCCTTCTCTCCAAGTCGGCTGACGAACCGACTAACTGCTGCAACACAACCCGTTAGTCGTTGAATGTCCTTTAGGCATGTCGGATGGTTTATGTTTAAGATGGCCTTGATTTTCTCCGGGTTGACCTCGATTCCACGTTGGGAAATGATGAAGCCCAACAATTTGCCAGCTGGAACCCCAAAGACGCACTTCTTAGGGTTAAGCATCATGTTGTATTTTCGGAGATTATCAAATGTTTCTTTTAAGTCGGAGATTAAGTCGTTTGACTTTTTAGACATCACCGCGATATCGTCCACATAGGCATGAATGTTCTGACCAATTTGGTCGTGAAGGCAATGTTGCATTGTCCGCTGGTAGGTAGCACCTGCGTTTTTCAGCCCAAAGGGCATCGTGACATAGAAAAACATGCCGTATGGGGTAGTGAACGAAGTGGCCAATTGGTCTGACTTCCTCATCTTGATCTGGTGGTATCCTGAGTATGCATCGAGAAAACACAAAAGCTCCGAGCCAGCCGTCGAGTCAATGACTTGGTCAATGCGAGGCAAAGCAAACGGATCTTTGGGACATGCTTTGTTCAAGCCGGTGTAATCAACGCACATTCTTAATTCATTGGTTCCCTTTTTGGGGACAAGTACATGATTGGCCACCCATTGGGTGTGAAGGACTTCTCGGATAAACCTAGCCTTAAGTAACCTAGCTATCTCTTTGCCAATGGCGCGTCTCTTCTCATCTCCAAAGCGTCGTAGAGTTTGTTTTACTGGTTTACATTTTGGATCAATGTTTAAGCTGTGCTCGGCAAGTTCCCTAGGTACACCTTTCATGTCGGCAGGTTGCCAGGCAAAGATGTCCCTATTCTCATGGAGGAACTCGACGAGCGCGCTTTCCTATTTGGGATCTAGGTTCGTCCCAATGGCGACGGTCTTGGAGGCATCACCTACCACAAGTTCCACCGGCTTGGTATCGATGGCGGCCTTGAACGCAGGAGCGGAGTCGGAGATTTGCTTCTTCGACGCGGGCATCTCTGAGTCACCAACCTTGCTCTGGATCTCTTTAAATTCTTCGCTGTAGAGGACAACTTCTGCAACGGCTGCTTCATTGATCTCGCAGTCCCTTGCCTTGGTAAAGCTTCTGGATACGGTGATGATACCGTTTGGTCCGGGTATCTTGAGTTTGTTGTAGACGAAGCATGGCTTGGCCATGAACGTGTGGAATATGTCGCGGCCGAATATGACGTGGTACACGCTCTTGAAGGGGACCACCTCGAAGGTCATGTGCTCTTGGCGGTAATTATTAACATCGCCAAAGGCAACCTGAAGTGTAATGCACCCAAGGGACCGAGCCTCCCGACCACGAACTACGCCGTGGAAGATGGTGTTGGTCCGCCTTAGGTTTGCCTCCGTCAAGTTCATCTTTTGCAGTGTATCCAGGTACATGATGTTGATGTTGCTTCCACTGTCCACCATACACTTGGTGAACTCCACGCCATCAATCAGGGGGTTGATGACCATGGCGTACTGGTTCTCCGTGGGTATAAGGTCTGGGTGGTCCGTCCTGTCCCAAGTTATTGGAACCTCCGACCAACGCAGGTACTGGGGAACTGGGGGGAGGGTAGCCATCAGGATCCTCAGAGAGGTCTTCTGTTGTCGGACGGTGGGGGTGCCAAGGAAAGTGTGGTAAACTGGAGCCTTCTTTGCGAAGGGGTTCTTGCCCTTGTCGTCGCTCTTGGCGTCGTGCTTGGGGTCAACGTCTTCGTCCATGTCACTTGAATCCTTGGACTCCTCCTCCTACTTCTTCCCCTTGCCCTTGCCTCGTGGTCTGTTCTTTGGACTTCGCTTATAGCCGGACTCCAGGTCTTCCTTGAGGTCGTTGACGAACTTGCAGTGTCGATTGGTATGGGTGGCCTTACCGTTGGTGTCGAGGTGTACGAGGCATGGCGTATCGCGGTACTCCTCGTAGGTTTGGGGAACGCGGAGCGGCGTCGAGGTGGTTTCATTTCCTCGTTGATGCCCACGACCAGCTCCCCTTCCTTGGCCACGCTGTTCGCCTTCTCCTCGTCCTGCAAAAGTCATGGCGACCATGTCGGTAGATTACTTTTCTTCTGGAGCGGTTTTCCGCTTTGTACTGCTGTTCCTCCGAGCTTGAGTTGGAAAGGTCGTTGCCGGCAAGGAGCCACGAGCATCGTCGTCGGCAGCTGCGAACTCACTATCCAACTTAATCATCTGATTGAAGTCAAGCTGGTGATTGTCCTGCAAGCGCTTCAGCTTATGTCGGAGCAACGTGCCCCTTTCCAACCCATCGATGAAGGCGACCATGGCGGTCTGAGCGTGCACTCATGCACACGAATTCTTCATATCCAGCCAGCGGGAGAGGTAGGCGCGAGATGTCTTGTCTTTCTCTTGCACGCACCATTGTAGATCGCCCATAGTGCACGGACGCTTGTATGTACCCTCAAAGTTCTTGGCGAACGCTTCTTGCATGTCCAGCCAGTTGTAGATAGATTTTTCCGGCAAGTCGTCAATCCATTGACGGGCCGTGCCCACCAACATTAACAGGAGGTACTTGACGGCGATGTTGGGGTTGCCTCCGGCAATCTCCACCGCGTTGCCGTAGTCCTGCAACCATGTGGCTGGCTTGGCGGTGTCGTCATAGGGCTTGATGGTCTTGTCAATCCGGAAACCTTTGGGGTAAGTTGCGGACCGTATTGTAGGTCCAAAGCAACGTGGTCCCAGGTATGGTCCTTCCCGGGCCTCGTGGATCTTGTCGATCCGCGAACATGCATCGTACGGCTCTGGGTTCTTCTTTTTGTCAACAGGGGATGGGCTGCGTGAACGACGCGGGCATCTTCTACCATGGTGACTGTGTAACACCCTCAGAATCGGACCTATGCAAGTTTTAGCGAAACCCGCCAAACCCGCATAGAAACGATTCAAAGGTGTCCACCAGGCACTTTCGTGCGGGTGGAAAACGAAGTAATAACATTACACAACAGTCCTCGATGGGACTCACAGAACAGATATATACAACAGCGACTCAATGAGTCAAGAATATAGATATAATATACAAAGATCCAAATCACCTTGAAAATGATAGAGCGTCCGACTACGGACAAGATGCAAATGGGGCTAAGAGCCCTGAAGAATAACCAATGGCGTCCATAACCCTGCCCAGGCCAAGCCGGAAGGGTAACCCTGCTAACGGCGTCGATCTCAAAACCTGCTTAAATAAAAGGGGTGCCGACAAAGGGCAAAGGAAAAAGAGGAGCGTCAGTACTGAGGCCAGTACACGGCGAGACTAGAATTCGGCGGTCCTCGCCTACATAGGTATGGTGGACTGAGCGACAGCGGCAGCATGCACTAAACATCCTATAGAGACTCGACACAACTGGCGGTTACCAGAGAGGGATAAGAGTGACCTATCCGGATCCATCCTGAAGCTAACACCAATCAAACCCATCCTGGTGTTTCCCCCTCGAGACCAAACGAGGAAGTCAACCGAGGAACTCACACGGTTGGCAGTTTTATTGATTCAGTTATCGTTGCAGCAATTACTAGTCAGGTATAGATAATCATCCTGATAAAATAAGCAGTGGGCAGTTTTAGTTAATCATTTCGTTGTAGTAGCAACAATTACTAATCAGATACAATTAGCATGAGATAACCCAAAAACCCAGCAGTTGTTGGTACTTTTATTCAGCCATTCCGTTGTAGTTGTCATACTTACTAGTCAGGTACAATGGTCGCAAGCGACACTCCAAACAAGCAATTGTGGGCAGTATTAATTAGCCATTCCATTATAGTGAAGCTGATTACTAGTCATTATAAGTCAAATTTATAGCAATAAACTTTAGTTATGCTTGTCTATGGTCGAGATACTGTGCTCCAAGTCGTCCATAACCGCGGACACGGCTTTCAGAAAGTTTTAACCCGGCCGGGGTGCACAAATAGCAACACACACACGATCGACCTCGGAAAAACCAAATCAAAACCCAACGAGGCTTTCACGACAAAGTAATCACAGGATTCAGAAATATTTCAGTGGGCCACCCCATTGAGTAGAACCGCAACGAAGTAAGCTAGCTCCGAGACGAACTCAAGGTTTGCGTCAATGGCTGTAAACGACTGGGAACCCCAAACGGGGATTGTCGATACCGTGAAAACATTCCGCTTACCTAAACAGTACAGTGTGCTATCCATCGCACAATCGTAAATAAAGCAGTAAAGCATGGCATAAGTACAGGATCGTAAATAAAACCTCAAACTAGTTTGTGGCCCCAAGAAATAAGACTGAATCAAGCTCTGGCTAAGGGGGCCCATACTCCCCGTATGTGGATAGCGCGATAAATCAAGGAACAGGTATCAAGTACTCGGGGTCCTACGGGACACAAGTGGGCGTTCGGAAACCAAATATTATCTATCACCCACCGATGCCTCTGCTTACTTACTTCAATTTTAGTTGTTAAACAGGAATTAAAGTGAACGAAAAGTAAAGCCGAGATCATCTCCAACATCCAACATGTGGCAACACTCCAACAACTGTGGTACATGGCGGCACGCAACAACATCTGAGCAAGCGACTACGACGCGCAAGTCCAACTATCTACCAAACAACAGATAATAGGATGTGTCCAAGGCAATATAGGGCTGCACGATATGTCCCAGATACTGAAACTAAAGCATCGCAACACAGATAGCAATAGATCAACAGGAGGGAATAAAGACTATAAAAGTAAGATAGGTAGAAAGGGGGAGATGCTCGCCTGAAAAACATTGTCGAAGGTTCAACCGGAGATCGGGGCGAAGCTCACATCAACTCAACGGCCTTATCCGCGAAGAACCAAAACACTAGAAGAAACACCGGATGCACGATTTAATACAACGACAGAAGATCGGCATGATGCATGTATGATGTATGACATGGCAAAGGTGCGATGCAATTAGGTCATATTAAGCGGAATCGGGGTCCCGACATTTAATTAAACGGTTCAAGTTATTTAGAACCCCCGCAAATTAAATGTTGTATTAACATGGCAAGATATGGCACCGGTTCGCTACACAAGTTTAAATGAGGCCAATATGAGACTAGATTTGCCCGCATATGGGCCCCATATTTAATTATTAGGTGAATCGGCATAAGGCCCCCAAACCACAGACAAGGATGCATGCATGAACAATTTATATGCAACAAGTTGTTATATTATAAAATAGGGTTCGGGAAAAGATTCACACATTAGGGGGTCTCGACGAACTTGGGGTTCCGGGGTTCGACGGAAGCGTTCTCGGACTCCGGGATCGTTCTCGGATTACTGGGGTAGATCTTGGCGCGTCCGGGTGCAGGACTTGGGTCGGTGTCGGGGCGCGTCGGATTCTTCCGGGTCGACGCCGTTCTTGTCGTCGTGCCGATCTTGTCGGGTCCCACGGGTCGATCTTGCCGTTGCGAGGGTCTTGTCGGGCCCGCGCCATCGAGTCGGTCTTGGCGTTCGGGGTGCAGAAATTGGTGTTCGGGGCGGAGCGCTTGTTGAACCGGTGGCGATCTTGGCGCTCGGTGTCCGGGTTCTCGGCCATCGCGTCCGGGAAGGAGAACTTGGCGATCCCGAGGGTCTTGGTGGTCGACGGGGTTCGGTCGCGCCGGGATCGGTCTTCGGGGCTACAACCATCGGATCCGTGGGGCAGATCTTGAGGTTCCGGCGTTGTCGGGTTCGGGGAAGTTCTCGATGTGGTCGCTCTGGGCGCATACGAGATCTTGCGGGGTTGCGGGTCACCTCGATGCATCTCCAACAGATCGGGTTCATACCATCCTCATGGGGTCCTCTCATCCATGCCAAGGGAAAAAACTTGGAAAACCACACGCCAGGACTGTTGGGAATATGCCCTAGAGGCAATCATGTATGATGATATTTCCCATTGTATTCATAAAGTTATTAAGTAGTCCTTGTATAAACATCTGATGTGTATCATTGAATATGTGATTCAGTTGTGGAACTATGCATTCATGTTGTTTGTACTAAATATCCTTGGTCATTGAGATTGTGCTGGACACACAACTTAGACCAATGTGAAAGTTGGCTTGATGACTCGGTTCCACTTGTCATGGGCATGGAGATGCTATTCCAACTTACATAGATTCAGCTAAAGAGTTTAGCGAGTCGGATTGACCCATATTGAGGTACAACGAACTAGTTGTCATTTGTATATCTCAATCAATGTAATCCTTAGACCTGAGGTTGTTGCATAGTCCGAGTTGAGGATCACCGACTTAGGTTCTGTCAAACGCTGATCCGTAACTGGGCAGTTATAAAGGCAGAGTTCGGGTCGACTGAGAATCAAGCTGCGTGATGTGAATAACCAAGATGGGATTTTGCCCCTCCACTCGGAGAGATATTCTCTGGGCCCTCTCGTGAGATATGATTCGGAAAGCATGGCCATGCACGACTCGGTTAAGTGTTAACCGAGGCGATCGGCTAAGAGTTAGTCGGGTGAATCACTTATCTCGGATCGAGAAGAGAGTCGGACTATTTAAGGGATGACATATATTCGCCTATAGTCTGACAAGGTATATCGTGAGGCAAAAGGGACTCAGACGTAAGTCGCATTGGAAAGGCAAGTCGTCATGACTCTTTGGTACTTGGGAATCAGTATGTTCTGCTAGGAGCCGATGCCGATTGATCGATTGTGAGTCGGACTCTAATCGTGTCCAAGTAACCATGAGCCTGCGGGGTCACACACTTAAGAGCGGGAGCAAGTTCGGATTGGATCCGAATCTGTAATCTGGTTGGGTTGGACCTAAACCAGATTAGGACTGAGTTAGTGAGTTGGACTCACGGTGACTAGTGTTATATGGGCTTTAGTGAATGGGTCGCGTGAGCAGAGCCCACGTTCACTCCCTATATATAGTGGAGCACAATAACCCAGAAGGGTTAATCGTTAACCAGTTAGGTCATTCCATGTGTTGGAAACCCTAGCTCCACAGCAGTCCAGCCGCCGTAACGAACCTAGCAGTTCGCCGCCGGTGCTCCTCCTTGTACGTGTGGATACCAGCAGAGGTGCTGTGCGATCAGCACCAGGACGATCGGATCGTGAGGACTGCACTGCATCAGCCGACGCGCTTCATCAGTAATCCGCAACTGCGCGTCTAGTGGTAAACCTCGTGGCCTTCTACCTCAGCTAGGTCTTGGGATCACCACGTTAGAGGAAAAGTTTTGTTTTATCTCTGCGTGGCCCAACAGTGGTATCAGAGCGATAGCTTCTGGTTTTAGGCTCGAGATCTCGCATATGTGATATGCGGTAGGACGTAGATGAGATCTATGTGCTGTTTGGTGGTCGATCTATGAGATAGATCGGTTTTGTATGAAGTTGATTGGATCAACTATACTCGGGGAATGGTAGATCTGATTTCCGTGATCATACTGCTGAGGTCGTGGAACGACATACCCCTACCGGTCGGCTTCCGCCATCGGGGTAGACTGTGACACGTAAATCCAGAAGCAGTGATCGAAGATCAAAGAGTTTGATCGAATCGGAACGATGGTCGGAATCCATGTCCGGATCGTAGATGAGATCTACGTTTTCGGAAAAATCGTCGGGCGCTGCCCGCACCCGCGAGGGGCGCTGCCCCTTCGATCCCCGCCCGCTATCCGGCTAGCGGGACCGCCGGCTTCGCCCTGTCGTAGCGCCTTAGATGTCGTTGCGAGTTTCACAACGCCGGTAGATATTGTATCTATGCATAACTTGTTTTTGCAGGAAGTTGTGAATGGTATGGTTCATGTGCATGTGATGTATGTGTGTAATCCATACGTGATCTGCAAATCACGGTTTTTGTCAGCCGGCTGGAGCCTAGGTGCTGTCTTTTTATTGTATAACGACCTGCGTGTCGGATTCTCTATGTAATTTACTTTACTAAGCTAGTGTAGCTGTTTGGAGAACCCGGAAGGCATGCAAGGCGTTGTACATGTCGGCGACATGGAGTAAGACGGCAAGTGACAAGAGTTGGCACGAGTCGGATTACAGGCTTTGTGGAGATGGAGATCGCCATGAAGAGAGCCATACCATTTCACATTATAATTGCTTTATTGTGTGTTATTGTCATGTCTCTGTTTTACCTCTATTAGATAGTCGGTAAAATTTAATCCCTCAAAGAAGGTCTAGTCGGTTTTCCCGCCAGTGTTTGCACCATCACAAGTCGGACATTTTTGGTAGTGGGCTCATAAAATTGAGGTGCTGCCAATTCTTTCCGACTAGGTGTGTTCGAGTCGGACTCTTACTGCAGAAACACTCGGTAAGCTAGACGGGTCTATCACAACGGTTGTGGGACTCGGGGAAAAGAAGGATGGGAGCCGGGGCATGTGATGCCACCCATCCAACAGGAGTCGCATGAGATGCGATTGACAAGGAGTTGTCTACCTAGATCACTTGGCGGCTAGCGGTGATGCTAAAGCTCACTAGCCGACTTGCTTATCTAGGATCCTGAATCACTAAGTAACCATCGGAGGGGTGTTGGTTCTAGTGGGAGCATAAAATATTAAAATGTTTAATATGCTTGCTCTTTTATGAATACATGTCTTAAGTGTTTTTGCATATTTTCTGTTGTAGATCATGGCACCTAGTAGCAGTCACTCTCAGATATCCGGTTTTGCGTTGAGAACCATTCTTGAGAAAGATAAACTGAACGACACTAATTTTACCAACTGGTATCGAAATCTGAGAATTGTTCTCAAACAAGAAAAGAAGGACCATGTCCTAGACAACCCACTTCCAGATGAGCCGAATGAGAATGCGACTGTCGCAACCACCAATGCCTACCGTCGGGCTAAGGATGAGTCCACGGATATTAGCTGTCTTATGCTTGCTCACATGGAACCGGACTTGCAAAAGCAGTTCGAGCATGTTGAGGCCTACGATATGATCGAAAGCCTCAAAAGTATGTTCCAGGCTCAGGCGAAGACTGAGAGGTATCAAGTCTCTCAGGCTTTGCTGAGTTGCAAGCTTAAGGATGGTGATCCACTGAGTCCGCATGTGATCAAAATGGTTGGTTACGTGCAGTCTCTGGAGAGGCTTGGCTACCCCATTAGCGAAGAGTTCGCTACGGATATAATTCTGAACTCTCTTCCTAGTGCATATGGGCAGTTCATTTCGAACTACCACATGCATGGTATGGATAAGAAGCTCACTGAATTGCATGGGATGCTCAAGCAGGCAGAGGCGGATCTCAAGAAGGGCACCAGCCAAGTGTTGATGGTGCAGAATAAGGCTAAGTTCAAGAAGAGTTCTTGGACTAAGAAGAAGGCTAAGTCAGGAGGAAAGCAGGCTCAGGACCCGGTCCCAAGCGCTTCCTCAGGGACTAAACCATCTCCTTCAGCCGGATCCACTTGCTTCTACTGCAAGGCGGATGGCCACTGGAAGAGGAACTGCAGCAAGTACTTGGCTGACAAAGCCAAGAGTGGAGGTATGACTTCCGACTCAGGTACACTTGTATGCAATGTTATAGACATATATCTTGCTGATGCACCTAATAGTTCTTGGGTATATGATACCGGATCAGTTATTCACATCTGCAACTCGTTGCAGGGACTGGTAAGAACTAGGAGCGTAGCAAGAGGCGAGGTTGATATTCGAGTCGGCAACAAAGCAAGAGTTGCTGCGTTGGAAGTCGGCACGATGCAACTTCATTTACCTTCCGGATTCATTATGGAACTAAATAATTGTTATTATGTTCCAGTGCTCAGTCGAAACATTATTTCTGCTTCATGTTTAATGAGGCAAGGCTATGAGTCGAATATCAAGAATAATGGTTGTTCTTTGTATTTGAATGATATGTTTCACGGCTTTGCACCCGTCCAGGACGGGTTATTTATTTTGAATCTTGATGGTGAGTCGGTTTATAACATAAATGTTAAAAGGTTGAAACCAAATGATCTGAATATGACTTACTTTTGGCACTGTCGGCTTGGTCATATAAGTTGGAAACGCATGAAGAAGCTCCATGATGATGGACTCCTAACTTCGTGCGACTTGGAGTCGTTCGAGACATGCGAATCTTGCCTACTCGGCAAAATGACCAAGACACCTTTTGCAAAGAGTTGCGAAAGGGCGTCCGACTTGTTGGGGCTAGTACATAGTGATGTATGTGGACTAATGAGCACGGCAGCCAGGGGTGGTTATGAGTACTTCATTACCTTCACTGATGATTTGAGTAGGTATGGATATATCTACTTGATGAAACATAAGTCGGAAGCCTTTGAAAAGTTCAAAGAATTCCAGAATGAAGCACAGAATCAACTCGGCAAGAAAATAAAGTTTCTTCGGTCGGACCGAGGAGGCGAGTACATGAGCCATGAGTTTGATGACCATCTGAAAATTTGTGGAATAGTTCCTCAACTTACTCCGCCAGGAACGCCACAAAGGAATGGTGTTTCGGAAAGGCGGAATCGGACCTTGTTGGACATGGTACGATCAATGATGAGTCGGACAGATCTGCCTTTATCATTTTGGGGTTATTGTCTAGAAACAGCGGCGTTCACACTAAACAGAGTACCATCAAAATCGGTAGAGAAGACACCGCATGAGATGTGGACAGGCAAAAAGCCGAGTTTGTCTTTTCTTAAGATTTGGGGTTGTGAAGCTTTTGTCAAACGACTTCAGTCGGACAAGCTTACGGCCAAGTCGGATAAATGTATTTTCGTGGGGTATCCGAGGGAAACCTTGGGTTACTACTTCTACAACCGAGAAGAGGGCAAAGTGTTTGTCGCTCGGAACGGTGTCTTCCTTGAGAAAGAGTTTCTCAGTCGGAGAGTAAGTGGGAGCACGGTGCAACTCGAAGAAATTCGAGAGGAATCGGCAAGTAGCGAATCGGCAAAAACCTTGGAGGATGAGCCGATCGTGGCAGCTGAGCCGATAGCCGCACCTGTACTACGAAGATCGGCAAGATTACGAAGTGTTCGTGATGTGTTACTGTTAGACAGTGATGAGCCGGCAAATTATTCGGAAGCGATGGTGGGATCTGATTCCGAGTCATGGCTTGGAGCCATGAGATCCGAGATAAGTCCATGGATGAAAATCAAGTTTGGAACTTGGTTGATCTGCCAGACGGTGCAAGACCCGTCGAGTGCAAATGGGTCTTTAAGAAGAAAACTGATATGGATGGAAATGTTTCAATCTATAAAGCACGCCTTGTCGCGAAGGGGTTCCGACAAGTTCAAGGAGTTGATTACGACGAGACTTTCTCGCCCGTAGCGATGCTTAAATCAGTTCGGATCATGTTAGCTATAGCAGCCTATTTCGACTATGAGATATGGCAGATGGATGTCAAAACGGCTTTCCTTAACGGAAATTTAACCGAGGACGTGTATATGATACAGCCCGAGGGTTTTGTCGATCCGGCTAATGCTGACAAGGTATGCAAACTTCAGAAATCCATTTATGGGTTGAAGCAAGCATCTCGGAGTTGGAATATTCGCTTTGATGAGGTAGTCAAATCGTTTGGCTTCATCAAGAGTGATCATGATTCTTGTTTGTACAAGAAGTTTAGTGGGAACAAAGTAAATTTTCTAATCTTATATGTGGATGACATATTACTGATTGGAAATGATGTCCAGATGTTGCAAGAAACCAAGGAATCATTGGAAAGGAGTTTCTCAATGAAAGACTTGGGTGAGGCAACATACATCCTCGGAATCCGGATCTATAGAGATAGATCAAGGAGGCTCATTGGATTGAGTCAGAGTACTTATTTGGACAAAGTGTTGAAGAAGTTCAACATGGAATCGTCTAAGAAGGGGTTCTTACCGATGTCCCATGGTGTAAAACTTAGCAAGACTCAGTGTCCTTCGACAACTGATGAGCGAAGTCGGATGAGTGCGATTCCATATGCTTCTGCAGTTGGATCCATCATGTACGCCATGATTTGTACTAGGCCGGATGTTTCCTATGCTCTAAGTGTTGTGAGCAGATACTAGGCTGATCCTGGAGAGATCCACTGGACAGCGGCTAAAAATATCCTAAAGTACTTGAGAAGGACTAAGGATATGTTCTTGGTTTATGGTGGTGAAGATGAACTCAGTGTAAAGGGTTACACGGATGCGAGTTATCTCACCGACTCTGATGATTCTCGCTCGCAATCCGGATACGTGTTTATTATAAACGGAGGTGCTGTGAGCTGGAAAAGTTCCAAGCAAGAGACTGTGTCTGCGTCTACAACAGAGGCTGAGTATATTGCCGCCTCGGAGGCAGCAAAGGAAGCTGTTTGGATGAGGAATTTCCTCATGGATCTTGGTGTGGTTCAGGGCTCGTCCAATCCGTTGGACGTGTATTGTGACAACAATGGTGCTATTGCACAAGCCAAGGAACCTAGACAACACCAGAAGAACAAGCACATACTCATGCGGTACCACCTGATTCGCCAGTTCGTGGATCAGGGTGATATCAAGTTATGCAAGGTACACACGGATGCAAATATTGCAGATCCGTTGACAAAGCCGTTACCCCAGCCGAAGCATGAGGCGCACCTGAGAGCCATGGGCATTAGATGCCTAGACATGTGATGTCGGAAGATTGACTCTAGTGCAAGTGGGAGACTGTTGGGAATATGCCCTAGAGGCAATCATGTATGATGATATTTCCCATTGTATTCATAAAGTTATTAAGTAGTCCTTGTATAAACATCTGATGTGTATCATTGAATATGTGATTCAGTTGTGGAACTATGCATTCATGTTGTTTGTACTAAATATCCTTGGTCATTGAGATTGTGCTGGACACACAACTTAGACCAATGTGAAAGTTGGCTTGATGACTCGGTTCCACTTGTCATGGGCATGGAGATGCTATTCCAACTTACACAGATTCAGCTAAAGAGTTTAGCGAGTCGGATTGACCCATATTGAGGTACAACGAACTAGTTGTCATTTGTATATCTCAATCAATGTAATCCTTAGACCTGAGGTTGTTGCATAGTCCGAGTTGAGGATCACCGACTTAGGTTCTGTCAAACGCTGATCCGTAACTGGGCAGTTATAAAGGCAGAGTTCGGGTCGACTGAGAATCAAGCTGCGTGATGTGAATAACCAAGATGGGATTTTGCCCCTCCACTCGGAGAGATATTCTCTGGGCCCTCTCATGAGATATGATTCGGAAAGCATGGCCATGCACGACTCGGTTAAGTGTTAACCGAGGCGATCGGCTAAGAGTTAGTCGGGTGAATCACTTATCTCGGATCGAGAAGAGAGTCGGACTATTTAAGGGATGACATATATTCGCCTATAGTCTGACAAGGTATATCGTGAGGCAAAAGGGACTCAGACGTAAGTCGCATTGGAAAGGCAAGTCGTCATGACTCTTTGGTACTTGGGAATCAGTATGTTCTGCTAGGAGCCGATGCCGATTGATCGATTGTGAGTCGGACTCTAATCGTGTCCAAGTAACCATGAGCCTGCGGGGTCACACACTTAAGAGCGGGAGCAAGTTCGGATTGGATCCGAATCTGTAATCTGGTTGGGTTGGACCTAAACCAGATTAGGACTGAGTTAGTGAGTTGGACTCACGGTGACTAGTGTTATATGGGCTTTAGTGAATGGGTCGCGTGAGCAGAGCCCACGTTCACTCCCTATATATAGTGGAGCACAATAACCCAGAAGGGTTAATCGTTAACCAGTTAGGTCATTCCATGTGTTGGAAACCCTAGCTCCACAGTAGTCCAGCCGCCGTAACGAACCTAGCAGTTCGCCGCCGGTGCTCCTCCTTGTACGTGTGGATACCAGCAGAGGTGCTGTGCGATCAGCACCAGGACGATCGGATCGTGAGGATTGCACTGCATCAGCCGACGCGCTTCATCAGTAATCCGCAACTGCGCGTCTAGTGGTAAACCTCGTGGCCTTCTACCTCAGCTAGGTCTTGGGATCACCACGTTAGAGGAAAAGTTTTGTTTTATCTCTGCGTGGCCCAACAAGGACACCATCTCTGTCTACACACGCAACTAAGGCGGCCTTGGCGACAACGTCCTGGACAGGGAGGAGGCCGACGAGAACCATGCTGCAGGAGGCGATGCGCAGAGCGGCGGACAGGGAGGCTCGGGCGGCCGGGGTCGTGGAAGAACGGCGGCAGGGCCCGCTGCTGACGGCGAGGCGGCGAGGCGGGCTCGGGCCAGAGCCCGCGGCTGGAGGCGCGCCCGGTGGCGAGGCAGAGGAGAGCCGGGGCCGGGCAGGCGCAGGGGCGGCAACGGCGGACGGCTGGGGGGCGGAGCTCGCCGGCGGGGGTAGCTCGGGGTCAGCGACGGGTGGAGCCGGTGGCGGCGGACGCGGGCCGGCGACGCAGAGCTGGGTGCGGAGGGGCGGAGAGGCGGAGGCGCGGCAGACGGGCGGCGCTCCGGCGGGCCGGCGAGGCGGTGCAGGGAGGGGCGACGCGGGCGGCTCGAGAGGAGGTCGAGGAGCAGCGGCCGGGGGCGTGGTTGGGAAGGGGAGCCGGAGGCCGGGGCCGGCGCGCTCTGCTGGAGGCGGGCGAGCGTCTGGGGGGGTCGGGGTGGACGCGGGCAGGGAGAGGGTGTGCGGGGTGGTGGGGCGCGCCCGCGGCCGGCGCCGGAGAGGGGCAAGCCGAACGAGCCAGGAGGGGCGGAGGAGGGAGAAGGCGGGGAGGAGCGGGGTACGCGCGCGAGAGAGAGAGAGGAAGGAAGAAGACGGGGCAGGGGCGTCGCGTCGGTGGGGTGGGGCCAGGGGTCAGCGGGCAGGGGCGGGCCAGGGGAGGTGGGGATCCGTGCGGGCGTGTGTGCTGTGTGAGTGCGTGCGTGCGTGTGTGTTGGTGGGGGAGAGAGGGAGGGTGAGAGGCAGGTGGTGAGGTGGAGGGCTATGAGTGGTTGGGGAAAGGGAGAGGGGTGAGGTGTCACTAGGGGATTGGGTGGGGTGATGTGGAGGGGGGGTGTGGGTAGATTGTCTGGTAGGTGTAGGATTTAGAAGGGCGGGTGTAGGTGGACCGTCTGTATATTTCTGGGGGTGGTCGTTCGGGTCGAAACGGCCCGTTCGACTGCCCCCGCTAAAATAATTAAATCTTTTTATTTGATTTAAACGGGCCGTGTGCAAACCGATAGCGGCCAAAATAATTAATCCGGAGAACCGGGCTTTGCATTTGAATTAAGATGGGGCGTTTGGAAAACAAAACGGGCTTGCGAAAATAGTTTTTGACAAACAACATATGATGATGACGATGCAATGCACAAATTCAACGCGATTTTCTAGTAGTGGTTTTGCGGGATGCCACAATTCGACACCACTAACAATGGATCTCGCCCTCGAGATCCGCCTCATGGTACCGGGAAGGAAGGTCGGCGATCTGCGTCTTCTCGCTTCGCGTAGATCCTCGCGACACCACTAACATGAGGTCGTTGTCCGTGATCGTCGAGAGAACACTCCGGGAACAAAAGTCGAAGGTAGAGGTATCAACAAATAAAGCCACCTCCAACTTCGATGGAAAGAGGGAACCGATGCGTTCTCATCCACTTCAATGTACACAAGCGAATAGAGTGAGTAGTCGGTATGGGGGCCAATCCATCACGCACCCAAACTATTACTCTGCACAATCAGTAGAAAAGAGTGCAACCATTCTCGGAATCAGACTGAAGATCTCGACAACCGAGGTTCGGATTAAAGGAGGGATGCAGACTCTGCATCGGATCTGGCGTAGAGGATGTCGTCACGTCGGAAAACACCGGAAGGCACAAACAAGGAACAAAGAATGGTACCACGGCAGACGGATTCCTCGGATAGCATGAAGACCAGATGTAGCAACACCGTTACCAAAGGAAGAAGCGAAACCCTGAAGGTACGACGGAAACCCAACCACGAGAAATCCTGGACTCGAAGAAAGATAAGAGAGTAGATTCAAATCACGCCGAGGTAAGAAGAGAATAGCAGAGGGGTAAGGAGTAAAAATCAGACCTAACCAGAACTATCCAACCGAGTTTGCAAAAATAGTTTTGACACTCTACTTCGGCCGTTAGCTAGGTTATCCTACAGGCTGGACTTGTGGGGTATCGTAACTGCTGAGCTCTGATACCACTCTGTAACACCCTCAGAATCGGACCTATGCAAGTTTTAGCGAAACCCGCCAAACCCGCATAGAAACGATTCAAAGGTGTCCACCAGGCACTTTCGTGCGGGTGGAAAACGAAGTAATAACATTACACAACAGTCCTCGATGGGACCCACAGAACAGATATATACAACAGCGACTCAATGAGTCAAGAATACAGATATAATATACAAAGATCCAAATCACCTTGAAAATGATAGAGCGTCCGACTACGGACAAGATGCAAATGGGGCTAAGAGCCCTGAAGAATAACCAATGGCGTCCATAACCCTGCCCAGGCCAAGCCGGAAGGGTAACCCTGCTAACGGCGTCGATCTCAAAACCTGCTTAAACAAAAGGGGTGCCGACAAAGGGCAAAGGAAAAAGAGGAGCGTCAGTACTGAGGCCAGTACACGGCGAGACTAGAATTCGGCGGTCCTCGCCTACATAGGTATGGTGGACTGAGCGGCAGCGGCAGCATGCACTAAACATCCTATAGAGACTCGACACAACTGGCGGTTACCAGAGAGGGATAAGAGTGACCTATCCGGATCCATCCTGAAGCTAACACCAATCAAACCCATCCTGGTGTTTCCCCCTCGAGACCAAACGAGGAAGTCAACCGAGGAACTCACACGGTTGGCAGTTTTATTGATTCAGTTATCGTTGCAGCAATTACTAGTCAGGTATAGATAATCATCCTGATAAAATAAGCAGTGGGCAGTTTTAGTTAATCATTTCGTTGTAGTAGCAACAATTACTAATCAGATACAATTAGCATGAGATAACCCAAAAACCCAGCAGTTGTTGGTACTTTTATTCAGCCATTCCGTTGTAGTTGTCATACTTACTAGTCAGGTACAATGGTCGCAAGCGACACTCCAAACAAGCAATTGTGGGCAGTATTAATTAGCCATTCCATTATAGTGAAGCTGATTACTAGTCATTATAAGTCAAATTTATAGCAATAAACTTTAGTTATGCTTGTCTATGGTCGAGATACTGTGCTCCAAGTCGTCCATAACCGCGGACACGGCTTTCAGAAAGTTTTAACCCGGCCGGGGTGCACAAATAGCAACACACACACGATCGACCTCGGAAAAACCAAATCAAAACCCAACGAGGCTTTCACGACAAAGCAATCACAGGATTCAGAAATATTTCAGTGGGCCACCCCATTGAGTAGAACCGCAATGAAGTAAGCTAGCTCCGAGACGGACTCAAGGTTTGCGTCAATGGCTGTAAACGACTGGGAACCCCAAACGGGGATTGTCGATACCGCGAAAACATTCCGCTTACCTAAACAGTACAGTGTGCTATCCATCGCACAATCGTAAATAAAGCAGTAAAGCATGGCATAAGTACAGGATCGTAAATAAAACCTCAAACTAGTTTGTGGCCCCAAGAAATAAGACTGAATCAAGCTCTGGCTAAGGGGGGCCCATACTCCCCGTATGTGGATAGCGCGATAAATCAAGGAACAGGTATCAAGTACTCGGGGTCCTACGGGACACAAGTGGGCGTTCGGAAACCAAATATTATCTATCACCCACCGATGCCTCTGCTTACTTACTTCAATTTTAGTTGTTAAACAGGAATTAAAGTGAACGAAAAGTAAAGCCGAGATCATCTCCAACATCCAACATGTGGCAACACTCCAACAACTGTGGTACATGGCGGCACGCAACAGCATCTGAGCAAGCGACTACGACGCGCAAGTCCAACTATCTACCAAACAACAGATAATAGGATGTGTCCAAGGCAATATAGGGCTGCACGGTATGTCCCAGATACTGAAACTAAAGCATCGCAACACAGATAGCAATAGATCAACATGAGGGAATAAAGACTATAAAAGTAAGATAGGTAGAAAGGGGGAGATGCTCGCCTGAAAAACATTGTCGAAGGTTCAACCGGAGATCGGGGCGAAGCTCACATCAACTCAACGGCCTTATCCGCGAAGAACCAAAACACTAGAAGAAACACCGGATGCACGATTTAATACAACGGCAGAAGATCGGCATGATGCATGTATGATGTATGACATGGCAAAGGTGCGATGCAATTAGGTCATATTAAGCGGAATCGGGGTCCCGACATTTAATTAAACGGTTCAAGTTATTTAGAACCCCCGCAAATTAAATGTTGTATTAACATGGCAAGATATGGCACCGGTTCGCTACACAAGTTTAAATGAGGCCAATATGAGACTAGATTTGCCCGCATATGGGCCCCATATTTAATTATTAGGTGAATCGGCATAAGGCCCCCAAACCACAGACAAGGATGCATGCATGAACAATTTATATGCAACAAGTTGTTATATTATAAAATAGGGTTCGGGAAAAGATTCACACATTAGGGGGTCTCGACGAACTTGGGGTTCCGGGGTTCGACGGAAGCGTTCTCGGACTCCGGGATCGTTCTCGGATTACTGGGGTAGATCTTGGCACGTCCGGGTGCAGGACTTGGGTCGGTGTCGGGGCGCGTCGGATTCTTCCGGGTCGACGCCGTTCTTGTCGTCGTGCCGATCTTGTCGGGTCCCACAGGTCGATCTTGCCGTTGCGAGGGTCTTGTCGGGCCCGCGCCATCGAGTCGGTCTTGGCGTTCGGGGTGCAGAAATTGGTGTTCGGGGCGGAGCGCTTGTTGAACCGGTGGCGATCTTGGCGCTCGGTGTCCGGGTTCTCGGCCATCGCGTCCGGGAAGGAGAACTTGGCGATCCCGAGGGTCTTGGTGGTCGACGGGGTTCGGTCGCGCCGGGATCGGTCTTCGGGGCTACAACCATCGGATCCGTGGGGCAGATCTTGAGGTTCCAGCGTTGCCGGGTTCGGGGAAGTTCTCGATGTGGTCGCTCTGGGCGCATACGAGATCTTGCGGGGTTGCGGGTCACCTCGATGCATCTCCAACAGATCGGGTTCATACCATCCTCATGGGGTCCTCTCATCCATGCCAAGGGAAAAAACTTGGAAAACCACACGCCAGGACACCATCTCTGTCTACACACGCAACTAAGGCGGCCTTGGCGACAACGTCCTGGACAGGGAGGAGGCCGACGAGAACCATGCTGCAGGAGGCGATGCGCAGAGCGGCGGACAGGGAGGCTCGGGCGGCCGGGGTCGTGGAAGAACGGCGGCAGGGCCCACTGCTGACGGCGAGGCGGCGAGGCGGGCTCGGGCCAGAGCCCGCGGCTGGAGGCGCGCCCGGTGGCGAGGCAGAGGAGAGCCAGGGCCGGGCAGGCGCAGGGGCGGCAACGGCGGACGGCTGGGGGGCGGAGCTCGCCGGCGGGGGTAGCTCGGGGTCAGCGACGGGTGGAGCCGGTGGCGGCGGACGCGGGCCGGCGACGCAGAGCTGGGTGCGGAGGGGCGGAGAGGCGGAGGCGTGGCAGACGGGCGGCGCTCCGGCGGGCCGGCGAGGCGGTGCAGGGAGGGGCGACGCGGGCGGCTCGGGAGGAGGTCGAGGAGCAGCGGCCGGGGGCGTGGTTGGGAAGGGGAGCCGGAGGCCGGGGCCGGCGCGCTCTGCTGGAGGCGGGCGAGCGTCTGGGGGGGGGTCGGGGTGGACGCGGGCAGGGAGAGGGTGTGCGGGGTGGTGGGGCGCGCCCGCGGCCGGCGCCGGAGAGGGGCAGGCCGGACGAGCCAGGAGGGGCGGAGGAGGGAGAAGGCGGGGAGGAGCGGGGTACGCGCGCGAGAGAGAGAGGAAGGAAGAAGACGGGGCAGGGGCGTCGCGTCGGTGGGGTGGGGCCAGGGGTCAGCGGGCAGGGGCGGGCCAGGGGAGGTGGGGATCCGTGCGGGCGTGTGTGTTGTGTGAGTGCGTGCGTGCGTGTGTGTTGGTGGGGGAGAGAGGGAGGGTGAGAGGCAGGTGGTGAGGTGGAGGGCTATGAGTGGTTGGGGAAAGGGAGAGGGGTGAGGTGTCACTAGGGGATTGGGTGGGGTGATGTGGAGGGGGGGTGTGGGTAGATTGTCTGGTAGGTGTAGGATTTAGAAGGGCGGGTGTAGGTGGACCGTCTGTATATTTCTGGGGGTGGTCGTTCGGGTCGAAACGGCCCGATCGACTGCCCCCGCTAAAATAATTAAATCTTTTTATTTGATTTAAACGGGCCGTGTGCAAACCGATAGCGGCCAAAATAATTAATCCGGAGAACCGGGCTTTGCATTTGAATTAAGATGGGGCGTTTGGAAAACAAAACGGGCTTGCGAAAATAGTTTTTGACAAACAACATATGATGATGACGATGCAATGCACAAATTCAACGCGATTTTCTAGTAGTGGTTTTGCGGGATGCCACAGACTGCTTGGTGGTGACGGAGGCGGAGGTGGCGGTGGGTTAGCTTTCTTGCTGTTACCCTCCTGCGACGCCTCACGCCTGTCACGGTTGCTTGTCGGACGTGGAGGGTCATGGCGTGACCTGCTCTTGTGTCCTTGGTTGCGCTCTTCGTCATGACGGGTCTGCTCTGCGTTGTTGCGGATGACGATGCCGCGCTGCTTTGGTGGGGGCATATCCGCACGATGGTGAGTCTTGTAGTCTTCATGATGTCGGGGGGATCGGGGCGGTGGCGATGGGCGACGAGGTCGGGCCTTTTCTCTGTGGTTGGAGGATATGGGGATAGCATCCTTCCTGTTGCACGCATCCCTCCGTCTTTGTTCTGATGAGCCCGTCTGGGATCCGATATCAAGAGGAGATTTTTCCCTTGGCGGCTTGTACCGGCTAGATTGGCAGAGCGCTGGGTCAGACTCAAGCCTCTGAGAGGTGGCCTTTTCCTGCTGCTTCACCGCCTTGGCCACCAGGTCATAGACCTGTTCCACTGCCTCAGGCGATCTATCCTGCTCCAGAAGGGTCTTGGCGATGGCGAGGTTAAGGAGTGGGGTGGGCATCACCTGCTTGCCTTCACTGTCAATATATGTCTTGGCCTGTGCCGACTTCGTGGGAGCCCATCCTAGGTTGCACCGTACACCAGGATCATTGATGACGCGAGTCGGGGCTTTCTTAGCCTTCTGCTGCTATAGCAAAGTCTTGTACTCGGCCTTCATTGCTCTAGCTTTATCTATGGACTTCTGCGCGTTGACCAGATCTTTATCTAGTTTAGTGCCTTGCTCCGCAATGGCCTGCGCTTCCTCCAGCAGCTGCTGGCGCTTCTCGTCAAGCTGGGTCACTTTCCGGATATGAGCAACAGTTAGTGGCTCGACGAGGAGATTGCCATATATCACTCTATCAGCTGGAGTAACTTGGGCTGCTGCAGACGTAGATGCTGGAGGCGGCAAGTTTGCGGTTTTATTGTTGCTCGGGCCGGTGCCGAGTTCCTGCGGCTGCTGCACTAGGTTAGGCGGAGGAGGCATGACTTTTGCACGATCAACGTCAGCAGCAACAAGTGGCCCCTTCCCCTTTTCCAGTGCTGTAGGCGGAGCTCGTTCGGGTTGATCTTCATCCATCGCCGTCCCAATGGTGACGAACACCCCTCGGGACGTGACGGTGTTGTTGGCTTGCTCGTCGCGCGAGTACTCCTCCTCCATCTCCTGCATAGCGGAGTCTAGCTCTTCTGGACTGAAGTCTATCTCCTCTGAATCTGCACTGAAATCAGCATAAAGCGCGTCAATGACAGAGTCGGAGGGTGCCAGGACTTCCTCGATGACGGGCGGTGGAGGTGCGACAGCCTCGATGATGACTGGAGGTGGTGGTGCTGCTGCGATGATGGCGGCGGGAGGCGGTATCGGCGGCTGCTGAATCAGAGGTTCTCCGTCTATGAGAGCGAGCTCCATCTGGGCTGTTGCGTCAGCTTCCGCGTAGCTGTTGACGGTGCTCACCATCTCCTCGAGGGTAAGGAGACCCGTTGCCTGCTGCCGTCTTAAAGAATGTCGGAGAAGCGTGCCATGGTCCAGTCCTTCCACGAAGTGATACAAAGCGCTATCATCGGGGTAGTGGGCTAGATCGGCTCGTATACGGAGCCACCTGGACAGGTAATCGCGGGGGGGTTCGCCTTCTCTCTGAACGCAGCGCGCCAGATCGAAGATGGTAACCACGCCGACGAACTTGGATCTCTGTTGTCCAGACGCACGGGCGAAGCCGACGGATTTGCGGTGATCTTCCACCTTTATATCCTGCACAGGGGCGGTTTGGGTGGGCCTTGAATTTTTCCGATCTTTGTCGGCAAACTCCGAAGAGAGATCTGACATCGATCCTTCCGCGAACGTATCCATCCCGTAGGCTGTCCGTGCGGGTCTTGATGCTCCTCCGACTCCCAGGGAGCTAGTGCCCGAGTCGGATTCGCCGATGAAGAGGTGGATGTCTCCGATAGGAATGATCGAACACCGCGTAGGGTTCGTCTTCGCCGGGATCCAGAACTCGTCAGGAGGGACGATCGGAACGTTGCCGGAGAAGAGAACGCGACCGATGGCAATGGTTTCGCCAATTCCCGCGAAGATCTTGGTCCTCGCCCGCTGAAGATCCTGAAGCGCCTCTTGCCCCACGGTGGGCGCCAACTGTCGTGGTATTGCCGACGAGTATGCCATGGAGGGGTCCTCATAGTGCGTGTTTAGAGATGTGGGGTAAGGCGGACGGTTGACGGGGACGAGGTAACACAGCTTACCCAGGTTCAGATCCCACAATGGTGGCGGAATCCTACTCCTGCTATAAATCACTATAAAGGCAATACGCCGAGTTATAGAGATAGGTTCGCTGTGTGAGGTTGTATGAAGTTGTGCCCTAAAGGCTCCCATAGGCCCGACTTATATAGTCGCTAGGTCCTAGGGTTACAGGGAAAAGTCCTAGCCGGACAGGTTACAGAGTCCTACATTGTCTATTACTAGTCTTGTGTATCTTGTACTCCAAGGCTCCGGGTACGTTGGTGACTCCACCGTAGCCTTCCTTTATCCGGCATGGGACTCCCTTATGGATCCATCTAACTGGGCCGCCCAGCAGGCCATAGGCCATGCTACCATCTATGGGCCACCCGGGTTAGCCGGATAAGAGACATGCTATAAGGATACCCATATAGCATATCCCCAACAACCCATGCAAGGAGAGAACCATCGTCCTCGTCTTCCTCGCATGGTTGACATACCGCCGGTGAGCCACGTCGCCGCCGTCATTGTGGATCGTCTCGGATGCGAGGACTGCTTCTTAGCTTCGCCCTACTTGCTTAAGGTCCGCCTCCACTTGTCAAGTTAAGATTCGTGCCCGAATCGAGCATCGTATTGCCACCGCATCTCGGCAATGGCCGACGCCGTGCAGCTGTCTCCGACCTCGCCTTGGCATATAAAGTACACGAGAAGAATCATAGAAATCCTATCTAGTTGATTCTCCTCTGAAATTTCTTCCTACCTCTCTCTATGAGAATCCACATCACCGAGTCCGCCGCCGATGAGCTCCGTCGAACCATGGATTCTGATCATCCCTGGAACCATGGTTGGGTTCAGAAGAAGCGTCGTGCCCCATAGGCTTAGTACGTGGAGCACAACATCAGGCGGAGCTTGGAGAAGGTAGAATTCGACCATTCCCTTTTGCCGATGATCGTCGAAAATCCTCATCGCGCACTCACCACCCGACACGTCTGTCCCCACGGACCACCGTGGAAGCATCAGGTGATCTTACGCATCTTCCCATCCCATTCAATCGTGTGTGTGCGTTCTGTAGCCGAAGTTCGTCGTGGCGCCGGTGGATGCCGCCGCAGATGCTCGTCATAGCCACTGTTCCAGTGACCGATAGTTAGCGCTAGCAACCTTATTCGATTCGCCTCGTCGCCCTCTTTCCAGCACACCCAACCACATGTGCTGGGGCGCCGTAGATCGCCGCCGGGGACCATTTCCCGGCAGTGGAGGTCGTGTTGTCATCATCGTGATGTCACGCATGCGTCATCCTTGACCTAGTCCACCCATTTGACTAGTCCATGCCTAGGTGGCAGCTAACGTGGTCCTGACCCCATGAGTCAGTGACCTAGGGTAGGTTTGACCTCTGTATAAAAAGGTATTACCTGTTTAGTAAATAGATAACACAATATAAATTAAATAAAATGATTAAACCTTGTAAATTCAATAACTTTTGTTTTATAATTCGGAAAAATATGTTTAATATATGAAAATGTTTAGAAAATAAAATCTACAATATAAGTTTATTATCATATATTATTGTGTTAACTATTTAAATAATAATTGTTTAATAAGAATTTTATAAGTAATACAACTTTAATAAATTCATATTTTAATAATGGTAAATGATAAAAATATAAATAATAAACCAAAATTCTTAGAAAAATAATAAATTAAATTTAATACTATAATCATGTATTATTATTTCACTTAATTAAATATGTATTATTTATTAAGTGTTTATAAAATAATAAATCTTATAAAAATCATATCTTATTATTTAAAAATCACAAAAATAAACGTAATATACCAAAATTGATCACAAAAATAATATCTACTTGTTAAAAATATAACATTCCACTTTTGAGGTAAATAAAATTTAACACTTTAATAAATTGAATTCAAACTTATTTCCCTAATCGGTAATTCATATAAGGACAAATAAAAATTGCTAATATTACTAAAAATTATTCCTTTGAGGTCTAAAAATAATATTAGTCCTAAACTTTGATAATATTAAGTCAAAATAAGTTCAACACATTTTAAAGTACAATTTTGTTGAATTATCATTCAACTATAAGTGTATATATTTTCTAAAAGGACTCTTATGAAATTATAAAATCTTCAAGAATAATATATTTGGCTTAATAAAAACTTCTTACCATTGTTTCAATCACAACTTTAAAAAAGGATTTAAAACCAAAGATAATTCATAAGTAGTTAAGAAATGTTGTTTCCAGGTTATGAATTATAACCACCCATTATTACGAATACAAATGATTCTATCCAATTATAATGTTAAGAAAACATGACCCAAATAAAAGTGCTACCAATCTCAATTAACCTTAAAGTAACTATATGAAGTGAACAAATTATAATACTATCTAATTACCAGGATAGATAAGTCTCAACTAGTAGTGTGGTATTATCCAAATGAAATAATTATTTCTTACTTAAGAACTATAACTTGTAAGAACACCTAAGAATGTTAACTTAAAGTTTAGATGCTTTTGTTTAGTTAAGTAAACTTTTCTTCAAGAGTTATTCTTTTATAATACATTATAAAGCAAGACATAAGCATTCTTATGAAAGACCTAAATGATAAAAAATCCTTATATAAGTAGTCTTTAATTGTATTCCACATTTGTGTGCTTTATTATTGTATGTTATTTATTATGTTTTCATGTTGTCTCACACACACTCACAAGCCTTAATAATAAGCACAAGTGTGAAGCTTATCTAAAAGTACAACACATTCTAAAGGAACCATTTCCAGTTTCCAAACCCTAGATCAACGCTTATTCCGGGGATTCGAGTTTATAAAATTGCATTACATTACTTATGCATAATAGCATCTTGCTTCTTTAAACATTAGTCCTTACCGGACCAATGATGTTGTTTTCAGATATTGGATCTTATATTGTCTCGAAGACCGTGAGTGCATAATCTTGCAATCACAAAAGACAAGTTCACACTTACTCATGTCATTTGATTGTTTTTTGTAAAGTATTTTACAAATCTAGTGTTATCATCACCTGTATTTCAAAAAGGTCAGAAAACACTATTTTCATAATAATATGATTATAGGTTATTTACCATGAGGTAATAACCTATGATACGTCGTAAACATATCTATAATTTTTGATGTTCTATGCTTGTTTAGTATCAACTTTGCTATGCTTTGTCTACACTTTGAGGTATTTTTATAATTTTTCTGGGACTAACCTATTAGTAAGATGTCGCAGTGCCAGTTGCCTGTTTTCTGCTGTTTTTGGTTTTAGGAAAGCTAGTAAGGAAATATTCTTGGAATTGGACGGGACAAAGCCAAAGTCAATATTTTACCGGAGAGAACACAAAGACCGAAGGGCAGCTGAAGGGGGGCCACAAGGTGGTCACACCCTAGGGCCGCGCAGGTACACCCTAGGGCGCGCCGCCCTATGGTGTGGGCCCCCTGGCCGACCTCCTGCCACGCCCCTTCGCCTATAAAGTCACCCCGATGTAGAAACCCTAAGCACCCGATCAGATCTCCACGAAACAGTCCGTAGCCGTCGCCACCATCGTCCCTAGATCGGGGGATCTGAAGCTCTTCCCGACACCCTGCCAGAGGGGAGAGATCATCCCAGAGGCCTTCTTCATCACCATGCTAGCCTCCGGTATGATGCGTGAGTATTTCACCCTTGGACTATGGGTCCATACAGTAGCTAGATGGTTGTTTCTCCTCCTTTGTGCTATCATGTTTAGATCTTGTGAGCTCCATTCATGATCAAGATCATCTATTTGTAATCATACATATTGTGTTTCCAGGGATCCGACAGATATTGAGATACTATGTCAGATAGATTATTGATTCTATCATGTCTGTATTATTTGTGATCTTGCATGCTCTCCGTTGCTAGTAGCTATCTTGGCCAAGTAGATGCTTGTGACTCCAAGAGAGAGTATTTATGCTCGATAGTAGGTTCATGCCTCTAGTAATCTGGAGAAGTGACAGAAATCTCTAAGGTTGTAGATGTGTTGTTGCTACTAGAGAGAAAACAATAATCTTTTGTTCATGGAAGAATTGTATTGTTTACTTTACACACATTGCTTAATGTAATTATCCGTTGCTGGCAACTTAATACTGAAAGGGGTTCGGATGATAACCTGAAGGTGGATTATTAGTCATAAATGCAGTTGAATTACGGTCTATGTATATTGTTGTAATGCCAATCGAATCTCATAGGAGTCATGATGACTAGTATATGTATTGTTATGCTTCCTCAATCTGTCAATCGCCCCGCTGTAATTTGTTCACCTAGCATGTTATTTATCTTAAGGAGAACACCTCTAGTGAACTGTGGACCCCGGTCCAATCTTTATCATTGATACATCATCTATTGTTATCGTTTACTTTCTACAAGCAACTATTACCTTTCATACTGTACGTTTAATCCTTTTTTCCAGCAAACCAGTGAGATGACAACCTCATTGTAAGTTGGGGCAAAGTCTTGAGTTTGTGTTATGCAAGATTCCAAGTTGTTAGCAACACCTTGGAGTTGTTTCCTTGCTCCTACTGGTTCGATAACCTTGGTTTCATAACTAAGGAAAAACATGGTTCTGTGCTCATCACACCTTGCTCTTAGGGTCTCCCAACAAGGCTCTACAGTCACCGAGCCGCATCAACCTACTACGAAAGTTCCAGCGATAAAGGAACATATTACCTTGGACTTAACAATCAATGTCGCAAGTGATTCTTGCGCCGTATATTACGCGTTGACCATGAGATTTAGAATGAGACGGAGAAGTCAGCTGTATCTTTTCCCTCTCGCATGGAGCCGGATGTGCGGGTCGTGGCTGTTATCCTCGTAGCGTGCATTAATTGGTAATTCGTAGAGGATATGCATCATATGGGTGGGAACCCTCAACGTTCCACGATAGTTCCGACATCTGAATGGTCTGTATTGCCTATTGCCGTAATTCAATAGGTGGGCATGGCATACACCAAGGAGACATGCGGGGTCATGGAGAAGGCAGTGATTGACTTGGATCTTAGGTTGAGCCTCAAACCAAGGAAGTTTGAATGGGGACATACTTCTGGTCGTGCAACAAATCTTAAGATCTCTCATGGGAAAAGTAACGCACCTCTGCAGAGTGTAAGAACTGTAACTTGTTACTCCCTGTTCCGGGAAGGAGCTACGAACGCGGCAGAAAAGGAACTCCACAAAAGTTCTGGTAAACCTGTGAAGGCTGACGGACATAGCTTTTCAGAATAAAAGCAACCTTTGAAAAAATGTTTACGAAAACCTGCATTGCCTACGACCTATGGTCTGTGGCTATAGATATAGTGCATCAAACCATCATTTCTAGTGAATTTGCTGATTTTGAAGCCAATATAGACGACGTCTATATCAACTTATGCTCAAGGGAATCATTATCAACAACTCAAGTTCCTCAATGAAGTCAAGGAAGTCAATATATACAACAACTAAAGTAAAGATGAAGTTGCTGATTAGTTAGGAATATAATATCTAGCCATAGAACATACTTCTGTAGAATATTGCAATATTAGAAATGCAAGCCAAATAGTTAGATGATAATCCTATTAGCATGATAGTTATGAGTTGATTATTTCCGATTCTTATTTATAAGAATTTTATTTCTTTAACCTAGAGTGATCTCTAGATCTTTTATAAAAAGTCGAGTTGTAACCTATAATCATGTCTTGGATCTGCTGTGTTTCTGTTATACTACTCTGAAGGATGTAATACTAGTGAACGTTGTTCCATTGGTGTTATGTCAACGACCATATTATACTACATCATGCACTGATATGCTGGGTCACCGTAGATACTCACATATTTTCTGGTCTAATTAATCTCCTAGTATTCTTGAGACGATGCTAAAATAATACCATTGTATACATAACACATGTGAGTAAAATTTAGGAGAAATATACATGGATATTGACTTACCTAAACATGCATGGATCGTGCGTGTCGCGTGTACCGTGTCCTTTCATTCTTCCAACAGTACAAAATCATATAAAGACATGTATCATTGTGGTCCAAATAGGCCGAGCATATGCACGCGTGTGGTGCGTGATACGCAATGAACATTGACGCACATCCGACATGGAATTAAATGGCAGTAAATCTATGGTGTCGAGAGCAATGCCGGATTTTGAAACATTAGCCCTCTTACCGTTAGAGATGGCAGTTTGAAACTTTTAGGGTATCCTTAATATTAGTTTAATTTAAAAAATGAACTAGTTTTATGAAAAAAAATGATGATTTATTAAAACTTAGTATTTTTTTTATATATATACTATAAAAAGGATTGAGGGTATGTTTTAGGATACCCACTGCCATCATTACCTCTCGTTGGTCTCCAGGCCGGGCCAGCCGTACGTCTAGCTCCGCGTCGAGCGATATGAGAAAGAAGCCTAGCCCATCTTGCTCCAAAAGAAACGAAAAACCATGCGTGGGCATCTCGGATCGTTCCGGTGGCCTAGAAAATGTTGGTACTTTTGGGCCGTGTCATCTGTCTAACGGTGCAACGGGAATCGATACCGCGCATATGTACTTGTTGAGCCATCACGCAAAGGTGTTTCTATTCAGGGCTTCACGCGTGAGCACGTCGACACTCGTACGGACATCATCGTGGCACACGACCCATCATCGCGGTCATCTTCTTCCTCCCACCTGCTCCACCTATCGCCGGAACCCTAAGATCTAGGCCTCACCTTCCCTGGTGACGTCGTGGCTTCATGTCTCTAGTGAGGTCCCGACCAACTTCCTCTATCCTCCCCCACGCACCGCACCCTCAACCTTAAGACATGCACCCTAAGCCCTAAGATCTAGGACTCACATCCACCGGCGACGTTGCGGCCAGCCGCATCGCCCCGTCTCCAGTGAGATTTTGGCCAGCTTTCCTCTAAACCCCCTGTGTACTGCTGGAAGCCCTAAGACTTGCACCCTAAGCCCTAAGGTTTAGGTCTCTCCTCCACCTATGACATCGTGGCCAGCTGTATCGTCCCAGTCTCCGGTGAGATCCAGACCTCAGCGGAGTTGACATGGCCAGCCAGCGAGGTTGGCTACGAATTCTTCTTCCTCCCTGGACAGCGCGAGAACTAGGCTCGACCCATAGACAATGACAACATAGAGGAAGGGTATATATCGACACGATAATAGACATGTGAAGCGTCAAATAGGATTTACCCCAGGTCGATGCTATACGCCGCTCGAAGCGGCACATCAGGCTCGCATCGCCTGAAGGGACACAAGATGGCCCGACCCACTACCCTGACCCTTGCGAGATGAACACCGTAATGGTAGATTTTTTGTTCGTTTTCTCAGTCTTTTAAAATTTCAATACAAATTTAAATCTAAATAAATATCAAAATAATTAGTATATAAAAAACGTGAACGTTTTTTGAGAATAGTGAACAAACTTTCCAAAATCATGAACATTTTTTTAGAAAAGCATGACCATTTTAAAACCTGGAATCAAAAATTCAAAAAAAAGTGAATAATTTTTAGAAAATTCGAACATTTTTTAAAATCTGAAAACAATTTTATAAAAACATAATTTTAAAATCGTGAATATTTTTCAAAATCATGAACGATTTATGAAACTCTGAACGAAAAAGAGAAACAATAAACAGAATCAAAAAGTAAAAACAAATATTAAAAAGAAGGAAATAACAAAGCAAGGAAAATGAAAAGAGACAAAAAAAAACAGAGAAGAAAAAGGCAGCAAAAAATTCAAACCAAAAAATAAACAAGTTGCCCTGAGAAAAGAATGCGACGACAGACATGGATATAGAAAACCGTAGAAGGCTCTATGCGCGCCAGCAATCCACGCCATAATAAGGTCAACTCCAATGGACTCTCACAAATAAATAATGGTTGTGTGAAACTGTCCGACCGAATAAAAGGCAAGTCCTGATGGTGTCATATAGACGGACCACGCGACACAAACCAGTGTATTTTGCCGCATTGCAAGCCCAAATTTGGACTGGTTTTGTGCCACGAGACAACCCAAATATCTTCTTTGTCTAGCTTGGGCCCCAGCCAGCCATGACACACACTGTCTCCCTTCACTCTCATCCAGTAGCCACCCTCTACCGTTGAACCCTAGATCTATGGACGCGCCCCTAACTGCAGCGGTCCCTCCCACGACGTGGAGGTTGGAGGCTCCATCCTAACACGCACACGTCATCTGGATCACCGGCCGCCCCTTTGGGTGATACATTCTTACATAAATCATCCTACCGAAGATTAACTACCAATAAGCCCAAAATACGGATCATTTGGAGCGCCTCCGCGAGATGCGCGCGAACCATGACGGCATGGCCGCCCACCTCCATCTCCAAGAAGCTCAGGAGGAGTTTGACAGGCAGAAGGCGATCACCTGCTCTCTCTCTCTAGGAGGAGTGGGGTCTTGTTCGAACGTGACACCCGTTTAATGAGGTTGTTTTCCGTCCCCTCGACATTTGAGGGCCCGTGCTCCAACGACGATGGATAGCGCCTTCCGCTACCTCGGCATCTGAGAGTCTAACTACTCCGACGACAATGAATAGCGTCGTCGATCTAGGGTTAGGGTTACTAGAACTAGTGGAGCAATAAGGACTCACATTTTAATGAGCGGAATCCGCGCGCAGCTGATATGATGTCCACTCGTTTTCAGTAGGGTCCATCAACATGGGGCCGATCAGACTGTCCACTCTTTTGTCTAGATTCCCTCGTAAACTAGAAAGACTTTGTAAACCTTATATGTACCCATTGAAACTATCATGAAGTACTTTGTAGATCCAGTTCGTAAAATAGAAGGACTCTATAGAACCTTCCCTCGAGCTTCTCAACATACAACGAAGAATCCCATCCGTAAAATCAACATTAATATATTATGAATTAGGCTCGTTTCATTAATTCATGACTATTTATATTGTCTAGAAATGTGCAAAGTTGCGCAGCTGCGGACCAACGACAACATTGCCGAGCGCATTGTCATGTTAAGCGGCATGTAGAACTTGCGGAGCCACTCCTGAACCGAAGAGACAGAGAGATGACGCCTCACCCTCCGCACCGCACGTCGTCCGAAACAGCGATTTCCCTCGCGGGATCGCGCACAAGCACAACCTGTCGGGCGCAGGCGCGAGGAAGTCACGAACGCCCTCCGGCACGCTCACCACGCGCGGCAGCGGGTGCCCCGTCGTCGTCGCCGCGCACATGCCTCCGGACTCCGGTGGTCATTCGACCCCCGCGGACCACGGACCATGGCGCGCGGCTCTTTCTCTCGGCGCCTAGCCTAGCTAGGCGTGGCGACGCGCGACGGGTCCGGTTCGGTGCCTACTGCCGAGCGCCAGAGCTCTCTCGACGTCGCCGTCCGCGGCGACCGCGCCCTGCAGCTCAGCGTGACCCGCGACCCCGATTGTACTCTGCTACGTGCATGCAAGTCCGCGTCGCCGTCGCCTTGATTGATCGATTCCCCCCTCCGTAGCCCCAAGTCCTGGCCGACGATGTCTTGTCTCCTTCCTTCGTTGGGTGCCTTGCGACGCAACCCAGCTTGCGGCCTGAAGATGGGTTTGTTTCCACGGCCCTTTCCGACTGAAACCGAAACCCTGCCAAATCCCCGACCTCATTTTCCTCTACTACTAGTACTACCTTGTTTGTCGCGGTGTCTGGTGACGATCGAGGTGGCGCGTGCTCGTCGGTCCTTTTATTTTGAGTTTGATGAATCGCGCGCAGATTTACCACCCCACAGCTGCTATGACATTTACTTGACACAAACTGTGTAAATTTCTCTGTCAGCTCTGAAGCTTCGGGTGCCGCATCTTCAGAAAAGTCTCCGCACAGTAATAATTAAGCGATGCAGCAAGTCAGCAACAGCTAGTTACATGGACAGTTCAGAGACAAGAAAAAAAAGGGGAGAAACATCAAACTAACCCGTCACTTGCAGAAGGCAGTACTGATAAATTAAGGCATCTGCAATCATTATGGAATGGTGAGACGGGCCATATAATATACCATCATATCATGTGATCCTACGTAAAGTGCAAGAAAGACAATACTACTCCACTCCACATAGCACTAGTGGCTCCACGCACGTACATGGCACACATTCATCCATCCACTATTCTAAGAAGCCTGATGATTATCGTCGGCAGGCAGAAGGATCACCTCCAAGACGCTTTGCTTTGCCACGAAGAAGCTCCACTGACTGAACCTGATGAAAAAAGAAAAAGAAACACCACCGCCGCTCACCAACTAAAGCGCGCGAAAAAAATAGATGATCGCCCACCATATCGCCATCCGTCCTGCAGATAGGAAGATATACCCATCACGGGCGGCCTCGACCATTTTTCCGACTCGTAACAGTAACGCCTCCTGCAGAAATAGGGATTAGCTGTTAGCAAAAACCAGTAAAAGCGACAAGACGGGAGCTGATTATGCCAGCGATTAGATCAGCCGTGGCTAGCTGATCAAGCATCGTGTCGGCGTCGTAGTGCAGTGAAGGGGACCGAAGACTAAGGGCATGTACAATTCTAGAAAAGGCATGCATTCTCTTAGCTCTCCATATCATTTAGAGAAGACACAATATATAACTTGTACAATGCATTATCTCTTATTGCTATCTCTAGCAATTAATAAAATTAACTATTTTTAGTAAAAAATTGGTTGTCTAAGAGAAGGCATATGGTACAATGGAGAAAAATAGTCTTCTCTTATTGCTAAGAGATCATCCCTTAGCTAAGGGAAGACAACCTTCTCTCTTGTTTCTCTCTCCTCCAACTAAGCAAAAATCCAATGTGGCGAGCATAAGGGAAGGCTGACGTCACCGCATTGTACGTGCCCTAAGAGCATCTCCACTCGTCGTTGCCGTTCCCAGACCGAAATAAAGAACCGCGAGTTTTTTACTTGCGTTTTTGGTGACGTCTTTTTTCGTCTAAATTCGGCTCAAATTTGTCCAGTTTTTGACATAGTTCGGAATAATGGAATACAGAACAATGTTCGGCCAAGTTCAGCGTAAATTTAAACATACTTAGGAGTGCAATTAAATAGTTCGGCATTCAATAACAATACAACATATTTTGGCCTAGTTTGGCCAGTTTATACTCGGCATCTACGTGTTCGACCAGTCCTTCTTGCACATGAAATAGGGATCAAACTCCCGGATGGCATGCACGATCTCGAGAAAGAGCTTCCGGCTCATCTTGAAACGATGTTGAAACACAGCCTCTTCGTGCAGCGGCTCGTCGACGAAGTAGTCGGCTTATAACATGAAGTAGCCCTCCATCCTCTACCTTGACTTGCACTTCCGACGACCCTTCGCCGAACCTCCATGCTTCGGCATTGCCGTCTGCACGTACATCCGGGCGAGGGAGGCGAGGATCTGCATGTGCTCTGCATCTTTGGCGGCAGCGACGTTCTCCTCCTCCAGGAACACGGCGAACATCTCCTCGTCGTCGGGTCCATGCATGGCCAAACCGGCAAAACGCCGAACACTGGGCGAGGTGGTGGGAGCTCGCAGTGAAGACGAGCTACGACGAAGTTTGGGTGACGAAAGATGGACTAGACCGAGGAGAAGGGGGCGGCGACTGCGGCGAGTCTATCTGGAGGCGGCGACCTTCGCAGGCAAAGTCATAGCGACAGAGGTAGCTGGGGAGCTCTACGCCGCAGTCTAGGCGAGTGGGTGTGGAGAATGGGACTGTCTCACCGACAGGGTTGGCCATGCACGTTTTCGTTTCGTCCGGCGTTTCCAGAAACCCGAGAATGGCCTGGTAAGTCCGGACCAAAGTTGGCCCAAATCCGCACGAAACTAAGATTCTAGAAACACGACCGGGCCAATTTTCGGCATCCAGACCAAAAAATCACCCTAGGATCAGCGTTTTGGGAACCCGAGTGGAGATGCTCTCAGGCTGGTTATAGTGCTAAATAACTAAGACTAGTAACTTACACATGTTACTAGTTGATGTTACTATCTTCATAGTGGGTGATAACATGTGTATGGTGTCATGCAAGACCTAATTAATTAAGTTATAGATCATATATTCTTGGTATATGTGATGTTATGGTAACTAGCTAAGTTATTTTTTTTATTAATTATCATACCATGTCATATTACATAGTCCCAGTGTGACTAGTCTTAGCGAGACATGGCACCTCCATGCTGCTGGGAGCATCTCCACTCGCCTACCCAGGATACCGATCCGGACGCTGAATTTCGGACGCTGAAAATCGGCCCAGTCGCGTACCAGGAACCTGTTTTCGTCCGGATTTGAGCCAACTTTGAGGTCGTACCCAGGTTCCCGGGTACGTCCTGGAACGCCGGACGCAGGGAACTCGGCTAAAAAAACGAAGCAGCACGTGGACCCGCCGAGTTAGCGACGGAAGCCAAGTCGTCGTCATCCTCGGAACCACGCGGCGACTGCCGGACAATAACTGCCCGTCGCGTCGACTACGCGTAGCCGAATTGCCGCGCCATCCCCGCCGCCTCGGCTCCCGCGACGGACCGGCGGGCATTAACTTCCTGCCGTTTCCCCTTTTCCCGTCCACGCCGCTACACTCCTCCCGCCCTCGCTGCCCACCTCGGCCTATAAAAGCCGTACCCCTCGCCGGACTTCCCCACACTCTCTCATAGCTCCCCAGCCCACCAGCCCAAACTTCGGCGAACACTCTCACTCTCCCCTCACCACTTAGCCATGGCCGAGCGGTATCCCGGCGACGGTGCGGCGGCGAACGGCTTCGGCCGGCGCACCCTCCAGGCTTGGGAGGCGCGCCTGCTCTACGAAACCGGCTACATGGCGCCACCGGACACGGGGAATCCTCCGGGGTGGAAGCTAAGCGCCGACGGCATCCCTATCCCGCCGGCGACGACACCGGAAGAACTCCCCTATGAGATCCAGGAGTTCATCGGCGCCATGGATGACCCCTCTGCCGCCGAGAGCCCCGACAACCTCCTGTACTGGGAGACGTTCTTCGCCGAACGCCGCGCCTAGGAGCTCGCCCGCCACGGGGGGCCGCTGAACGAGTCGCTGCCGAAGCACAACAACGCGGACGGTCGCCGGCGTTGGTAGAGCGCGCCAGGGCAGCCGCTCAAGGCGGTGCTGGGGCACATCAACGCCGGGAACACGCCGAGTCTCGGCTTCCCACGCACACCCACGCCGGCGGCCAGGTCAGGGCGGCGTCCTCCAGCGAACTGGATGCCGAGGAGGATGGCCAGCCTGAGCTCCTCCTCCGCCTCGGCCTCCCACTCATCGGGATCCACGCCCCACCGTATGCCGATGAGTCATTCGTCGGCGCTGCGTCCAGTCAAGCGCAAGGCAGTCTCGCCTGTGCGCTCGCCGCCGCGAACACGCTTCCACGGCATCGTCATCGGCGAGCCACGCCCAACTGGCCGTCTCAGCCTTCGCCGCCCGAAGCTTGAGCCGGCTGAAGACTCGGCGCCGTCCGAAGATAGCGCCTTGAGGATGTCGTTGGAGCAGTCGCTCCGTGACTCGGCGCCGCAGCCGCCATTGGTGGAGCCGTCCTCGCCAGACATCCTGGAATGATCCAGGGCGGACTGGGAGGAGATGGAGCGGCATCGCGTCCACCGCCTGCAGCAGCAGGTCGAGGAGCAGGCAGCCCAGAGGCAGGCGTTGGGCGCGTGCTCACCTACCAGGGCGCCCCGCTCTTCGTCCTCGACGACGATGAGGAGGACGACCCTTCTTACCAGCCGTGGAGGTGCGGCGACCCCGGCCAGGGGAGCTCCCGCTCGCCCTAGCCGCCGAGCGACGACGACGACGTCGAGGATGATGGCAGGGCCGATCCCGGCTACACGGCGTTCTACAACAACTTTGGCATGTAGAACGGCGACGGCGACGGCGAAGCACACGGCAACGGCCTTTTTAATATTTTTTTAGTTTATTATCTACTACTTTAGTTTAAATTAAATATAATCCGCCTATATTCGTCCATCTTTAATGAAATACGACTAAATTTGACAAACTCAACTGAAATTTAGCCAAACGTGAGAACTCGGCCTGAAAACGCGAGTGAAAAACTCGATATTTTCAGACCAAAATTAAATTCCGTCCAACCAAAATTTGGTCTGGATTTTGGCTGACCCTACTCTGACTTCTCTCGCCACGCCACGCGGAACCAAACCCCGAAAGGAAACGAGCCACACAGTCAGAGAGCAACGTCGCAGCTCGCGGCATGTTTGTCTCGGCCCACGGCGTGCGCAGTAGGCCCATCTCCAAGCCCACGACACGGAAGTTGACCGTTCACCCGATGCCCTCCCACATCCCCAAACTACCCCCCGTGCAGAAAGCAACGGACGAGAATGCCACATCCCACGCTAGCGCGCCACTTGCGCTCTTCTCACGAGGCCGGCGCGGCACCAGCACCGGCACAGGCCGGCCAGCAGTGGCACCCTCGTAAATGCATCGACCCTGCCTGGTCCCGAACGGTACCCCCCGAGACCCAGCTGAACCCCGTGGCCGTGTGTGAGAAGAGAAGGTTCAAAATATTTCGAAATAGGCTGCGCCGCTCCGTCCCCTTCCTCCGCCTCGTTCCCCTGTCCGCCCTTCTCGGGCTTCTCGCTCCTCAGATCCGACCTCAGCGCAACCCAACTTATTCCGGGAGTCGACCTCGCCGCCTCCTCCCCACCTCGCGCGGAGCTCTCGATCCAGCTCTGTCGGCGCTTCCAAGCCAAGCCAAGCCACGGGAGAGGGATTGAGCGAGATTCCTCTGCCTTCCAGTCCACTCCATCCCCAGAGAAAGCTCCCTTTCCCCCTACCCACCCACCGCCACCACCACTGCCCAGCAGCACTCACTGACCCACCACCACCACTAGCAGTATTAACCCCTAATAATCCCGCCGGTAATCATCTAGCCTCATGGCGTCCTCCCTCACGCCGCGCAGCGCCTGCCCGGTGAGTCTCCTCAATCTCCATTGCGATTTCCGCCCTCTACCTCTTCCTTTTCTTTCCTCGCACAGTTTCTTGCGATTCCCTCGATTGCGGTCTGTAATAACGTCGTGAATCCTGATGGTCGCGTCGCAGAAGGAGAACCTGGGCAGCGCGCGGCGGGGGATGGGGCTCAAGCCGACGCCGCGCCGCAATGTGTTGTCCACAATCAACAACGGCGGGGTGAACGGCGAGCCGGCGGCGGCCGCCGACGCCGGCGGCAGCGGCAGCGAGACCGGGGCGCCCGCGGTCGAGTTCGGCGGGCGGGACGACGTGGAGCGCCTGCTCGCCGAGAAGATGAAGGGCAAGTCCAAGAACGACTACAAGGTGACTTCTTTTTTTCCCTCGGGTTTCTTCCTCTTAATCTTGATCTTATCAGACACGACTTGCGTTGCTAGTGCGGTTTCTTCAATCGGTCGGTTGGGTTTGTGCAGGGAAGGACCGAGCAGATGAGCGAGTACATCAAGCGGCTCAGAGCCTGCATCCGGTGGTACGTGGACCTGGAGGACGGCTACCTGGCCGAGCTCGAGAAGCTGCGGGCGCAGATTGATGCAGAGAATACCCGCCACGCAGAGTTTGGTAATGTTCCTACCGCGCCCCCCTTCTGTATTGGTTTCAATTTCATCATCATCTGACGAGTTTCAAATGACTCATTTATTGCACTTCTGTACTAGTATCTGGTCATCAGTTCATCATCTGCTGATGTTGGTGTTGAACTTCAACTAGTGACCGTTACACAGAGTTCAGTACTGTTTCCGGCTCTTCCTTTTGTGCATGTCTGATCATTCCAGGAGTTAATCTGGGACACTTTTAGTGCATTATTTGGTCATGATTTTGTCTTGTGTGGTGCCACAATGTTAATAATGTCATCCATAAGTGAAAAACTATGCCATATTCTCACGATTTAATCTTCATCGGATTGTCTTTGCAGAGGCTCAGCTCAGTGGTGCCTTTGAAGAGTTGATAGCTGCAAACTTAGAGATGACAGCACGGTGTAATTCAATGGAGGAAAGCCTGAACAAGGAGAAGGCTGACAGGCTGGTCAGAACTCTCACCATATTATTACATGTTTAATTGATTACAGACTTGAGGCACAACTTTAATTTCTCAATATTCAAACTGGCAGGTTGCGGTAGAGTCTTATGAGAAGGAAAGACAAGAAAGGGAGTCAGCGGAGGCTTCACGGGACGTGCTGACGGTTGACCTTGAAAGGGTTACTCATGAGGCAAAGCGGTTTAGTGAGCAGGTAGGGATCCAAATTATGATGTCTTTACATGAGTTTAGATCATAATAATTCCTTTTGCTGATTGCAAAATTTGTGAACCAGCTGAAAATGGTCCAAGACACAAACAAAAGGCTTCAGGAATACAACGCCAGCTTGCAGCAATACAATAGCAATCTTCAAGCTGATACGTCAAAGAATGGAGAAATCATTTCAAAGCTGCAAAGGGAGAAGAGTGCAATGATGGAAGCCATGACTAATTTGAAAGATCTTAACAACTCAATCAAGAACCAGTTGGATTCTTCCATGGTAAGTTTGTTTGTGACTGAACTCAAAATTGTACTATGTTTTAGTATTTTCTGTTAACTATTTCTTTCATATGTTGATAGTTTTCACATTCTATTTATACTCTTTCAGACTTCCCAGAAAGAAGCTATTAGAGTGAAAGAAGAACTTAGAAAAGAAGTAGAGTGCCTCAGAACTGACTTACATCAAATTAGAGATGATCGCGATCAGTCCGTTGCTCAAGTGAATACCTTGACTTCCGAGCTGGCTACGTACAGCGAGCAGGCTAGAAAGTCTTCACAAGACTGCGCCGTTTTAAGTTCAAAAGTGTCAGCCTTTGAGGTTTGTGCTTTCAGTTCATTTGGTAAACTTTCATGTGACTACTGGGCTTATCATTATGCTTGTTTTCAGGAAACGTGCAATTCACAGCAAGAACAAATTGAAACATTGCAGAAGCACCTTACTGATGCCACTGAGAAGCTAAAGGTTAGAAAAGCATATCTTGTTCTAGCTCATGTTTTTTTAATATGTTGCAGGGAAATATTCAATGAAGTTTGATATCACTATTTACTTATGCAGCATGCTGATGTGACTGCAATCGAGGCGATGACAGGATATGAAGAACAGAAAGTGACAATTAAAGATCTGGAAGAGCGTTTGGCATATGCAGAGTTCCAAATCATTGAAGCTGACAAGCTACGAAAGAAGTTGCACAATACCATATTGGTAATACTTATTTAATATCTGCAGGGGTTCTCATCTAAATGACTTAATTTATTGTAACCGAGTCATAAACAAAGATTGAAATACCATGCATACTTCTCTCTTCTTATTGATTGGGCTCTTATTTGCAGGAACTAAAAGGGAATATTAGGGTATTTTGTAGGGTCCGACCCCTTCTTTCTGATGGTGATTCTAATAGTCAGGAAGAAGCCCTAATTTCTTATCCATCATCCGTGGAAAATGCTGGGCGCGGTATCGACTTAATAAATAATGGTGAATATGCCTCTTCACACATTCTGCTGGTTATATTAAATAATTTCTACAGTAAAATCTAATGAGATATTATGCCTTTTGGTTTTGCATTTTGTAGGTCAAAAGTGTTCATTTTCATATGACAAGGTTTTCAGTCATAGCGCTTCACAAGATGATGTGTTTGTCGAAATGTCCCAGCTTGTTCAAAGTGCACTCGATGGATACAAGGTAACCACTTTTCATTGCAAAAGTAACTGTAGTTGCTATGTTCGGTTGAAAGTGCCATTCATTTTATTCTATTAATTAGGCAGTACTGTATGTTTACAAATGTAATATTTTAGTATCTGGTATATTCCACAGTTATCTTTGTTTTTTCAAAACATTAGGTGACACTATCTTACTAATTTACACATCTGCTGAATTGTCTCTATCCACCACTGCCACAATCAGTTTTCTTGAACGTTTTTTTACCAAACCACAAGATATCATGGAACTACAGTGCAATATGCACATCCTCTTACAAGTGCATATTCGCGTGGTTTTGTGTTGTGCTAAGAAATAACTATCTAATCATGCACATTATAATCACTCCTGTATCACTATCATCCTGGAGCTTTCAGCTTATTTATAGGTTTCAAGAGCCTTTTTATGCATGTCTTTGTGCAATTATTAGTTTGTTCAGTTATGTGTTTTGCTAAATTAACCTTTGCCTGGTGCAGGTATGCATATTTGCATATGGCCAAACAGGATCTGGTAAAACATATACGATGATGGGTAAGCCAGGGCGTGATCAAAAAGGCATTATACCTCGATCTTTGGAGCAAATTTTCAAGACTAGCCAATCTCTAGAATCTCAAGGATGGAAGTACTGTATGCAGGTTAGTCCTTGCATTGCATTACAGTCCTAGCTTATCATGTATTACCTGTATTTTTAATGTTGGATCCTATATGCAGGCATCAATGTTGGAAATATATAATGAGACAATTCGTGACTTGTTAGCACCAGGACGCTCCAACAATGTTGAGATGTCTGCCGGTAAACAGTACACCATCAAGCATGATGCCCAGGGAAACACAACGGTCTCCGATCTTACAACTACTAATGTTTTCAGTACAGCTGATGTGACGTCGCTTCTAGACAAAGCATCTCATAGCAGGTGATTCATATTGAGAGTATACAGAGTAAATAGGGTATTCATTATGTTAGTTAGCTTCTATTGAATTTCATTTGATCACCTTGTATAAACAGGTCCGTCGGTAAGACCCAGATGAACGAGCAATCTTCACGGAGTCATTTTGTTTTCACTCTAAAGATATTTGGATCAAATGAGGTAGGTCACTTCTCTCAGCTTTGAGTGTAAGAAGCGTGGTATGAAACTTTACAATTGTCGTGCCAATAGGTACTGACATTATCTTATCCTAAAATATTATGCATGTCATATGTATCAAAGACCATTATTTATTTCAAACTCTTTGCATACTAAGTGGACAGAGATGCTGAGAATTGAGCGTGTATCTTGATCTTTTATGTCATTGCAGAGCACGGGCCAACAAGTACAAGGCGTGCTTAACCTGATTGATTTGGCCGGGAGTGAGCGTCTCGCTAAAAGTGGCTCAACAGGTGATCGCTTGAAGGAAACTCAGGTGAGCATTTTCATTTCAGCATGAAAGGTGAACTATGTTACTGGGATTCGGTAATGCCACCGATCTAACAGTCCTGTTTGCTGATGTTTTAGGCAATCAACAAAAGCCTGTCAGCCCTCAGCGATGTCATCTTTGCGATCGCGAAGAACGATGACCATGTGCCCTTCAGGAACTCGAAACTTACATACCTCCTGCAGGTAAATGCACTGGCCACCACATAAATTGTCAATGTCGTAGATACATGTTAAACAGATATACTTACATCAAGCATTACACTTGCTGCAGCCTTGCCTCGGCGGGGACTCGAAGACGCTCATGTTCGTCAACATCGCCCCTGAAGCGTCCTCCGTCAATGAAACAGTCTGCTCCCTGAGGTTCGCCTCGAGGGTGAACGCCTGCGAGATCGGGGTAGCGAGGCGGCAAACACAGGCCCGATCCTCGGACAACAGGCTGAGCTACGGGTGAAGTTCCCCTTAGTGGCCGTCATAACATGATACCTAATGGGGGATAATGTGATACATAATGGGTCGGCTTGTTGGCTGACTTGGCCATGAGCTGGCGACGCGCGCGCGGCGGCTGGCCTCTTGTAACATGTACAGTAGGGAGAGTGGCAGAGGCGTGCGCCGTGGCGGCGAGCGAGCAGGGGAGGAGGAGAGCCTGCTTTGCCGCCACGTTTTCTGTTGTAGTAGTAGCTGATTTGAGATTTTTTTGGGTAATGTAACTGGGCGTCGTTTATGCTGTATTCTTTTTCTTGAGTGACAGACCGCGTGTTGCAGGCCGCAAGCAGAGAGTATTCTGAATTAGTGGATATTTTGTGCGCCGTGAATGAAACGATGGGTGCTATAATAACGGATAACGTGGTGCTGCGTAAGCGGCTGGTGACCATCTCATGTTTGTTGTGATAGAATGTTGAGGCTGTTTCAGGAGAAAGAGGGGTTTTAAACTCTGCACTTGTCTTCCTTTACTTTGTTGGATGATTGTTTCTGCTCTGAAGATCCTCGCACTGAACAGCATATACATGGGATAAATCAAGTAAAATCCTACTACTCACTCGGATCCAAATTAATTCGTTTACCAACATATTTTTGTTAGATGGTTGTTTTTGTTCTGAAGATCCTCCCACTGAACAGCATATACACGGGATAAATCAACTAAAATCCTACTACTCCCTCTGATCTGAATTAATTCATTGGTTGAGAAGTGAAAATGGGAATATGAAGCTCATGCCTATGTCACTCAATCAGAGTGACGAAAGTTTCAGGAAAATAAGTACCCCTTACTTCTAAATAGTTGTCAGATTGATCGCAAAAAAAAAAATAGTTGTCAGATTAGAAGAAGCCTCAAGCCTGAAAGAAGAACACCACATTCAAACTTACAGTGTCCTGACAAAACACTTTGTTTTTTTAAGGGACTGACAAAACACTTGTCGTCAAGTCTAAAGCTCTTTTGCTCAACTCAAGCGGCGAGCTAGCACACATAGCTTCGTTGCTGGATTGCAGAACGTGCGAGTGCGCCGTGACGTGGGTCACTCAGGCGACCCGTTCTCTGCTGCCATTTGACCACCTCAACCGATGGTGCTATTTTTAAAGCGAGCTCTCACCTCATAGCCATTCCTTTTTCTTCTTCACGAAGGAGACACGCCCATCACACGCCTCTCTGTCGACATGCCATCTTGCCTATGTCACAGGTTTTGTTTCTCTATTCTATCAACATTGGAGTGCAATAATATCTGTAGTATCACAACAAACATCGATCCAAAGGTTGAATAATAAAATAATCCCTCAGTTCAGAAATATAATATATAGTATCTGCGATGATCAATGCGGATGTGGAGAATAGATCACCTAATATTTTCTTGCTACATGATATAAAGCGCCTGTTGGGGGAGATGAGAGGGTTTAAGGTAGAGAATATTCGGCGTGAGCAAAACTTAGTTAGCGATGCTCTCGCCAACATGGTTCGAACGGAGACAAAGCCTGCTGTTTGGCTCCGCTCGGCCCCCCTAGATATACCTAAACTCTCCAGGGAGGATTGTAATGTTGGTGTTTAATTAATATAAATGCCATTTTCGCAATAAATAAATATATTTTAGCTTAATTGAATATATCTAGATGTCTTTTAGTGTATAAGTTTGTGGAGGTTTGGAGTGAAACCTATACGCTAAAAGGTGTCTAGATACATTTATTTTACAAAGCTAAAATGTCTTATATTTCTGAACGGAGAGAGTACACGCCGTGCCTGAGTATCTTGGAGGATGGCCACGTCATATGGCTGTTAGTCTCAACTACTCCCTCTATTTTATAATATAAGATGTCATAGATTTTATAAAACGAATGTATCTAGACGTTTTTTAGTGTGTGATTCGTATCTAGACGTGGCGTATAGATACACTTGTTTCACAAAAACTAAAATATCTTATATTATGAAACGAAGGGAGTATTACTGATAAGCTTTAGATTTTAGCGGAAGTATGGTCTTTATCGTAGCAGGAGATTGAACAAAAAAGTCAATCGAATGAACAAATTACCAGTCTTCTGCGGAAAGAGGAATTCAAACGATATCGACGGTTAAAACCTCAACTCCTTCTTGAAAGAGATTCAAATACAAGATACTTTCATAATATTATCCATGACAGACATCGGAACAAACTTATTCATTCTCTCCATCAAGAGGAGGACGCGATTGAGGGCCACGAGCAACTCAAGTTCTGAAAGTCGTATATCCCTATATATTACAAAGATTGTTTGGGACACTAGAGGAAGGTAACTTTGCTATGGATGAGGCGTGAACTGAAGATATCACCCAAGTTTCTAATGAGGAAAGCGCCTTACTTTCTGCACCCTACACAAAGGAGGAAGTAAAAAAATAGTTTTTAAATGGAACATAATAAAGCCTCTGGACCAAAGGGATCCCCTACAGAGTTCTACCAAAACTTTCGGGCTGTCATTAGGGTGGACCTTCTCGATCCGTTCGAGCATCTTCATGTAGGACAACTAGAATTATCTAGCCTAAATTTTGGAAACATAATATTTTTTACCTAAGGTTAATGAAGTAGATATGATCCAATAATATAGACCTATCTATCTTCTTAATGTTAGCTTTAAAATATTCACAAAGATAGTAAACGTACGACTAAATTTGGTGGTGGACCATGTTGTGAGACCCACATCCTTTACGGGGTCGTTTCCCTACATAAAACCGTCCATGAATTGCACTGACAAAAGTTAAATGTGGTGACATTTAAAATAAACTTCAAAAAGGCATATGATAAAACTAAATGGTATTTTGTCTAACAGACTCTATGCATAAAAGGTTTGTCAGAGGAGTGGCCCGCCTTGATCCAAAATTTTGTTACTAGAGATAGTGTGGCCATTAAAGTTAATGATGATGTTTACCATTGCTTCCAAACAAAAAAAAGTTCTATAGAAAGGTGATCCGCTATAGCCCATGCTCTTTAATATATTGGCAGACATGTTAGCGGTCATGACTGAACCCGCAAAATACGACAAGTCTTGGACCAATTGGGCGGCGGTATATTCATCCTTCAATATATGGACGATACAGTTCTCTTTGTGGAACATGACCTTGGAAATGAAATCTTAAACGCATATTGTTAGCATTCAAGCAACTTTCTGTTCTAAAAATAAACTTCCACATGAGTGAATTGTTATGTCTCAGGGAGTCCCAATATGAGGCTGCTTAGTATGCCGTACTTTTTGGTTGCGAGTAAGGATAATTTCCTGTCAGCTATTTGGAAATTTTGATTCACTATCGGAGACTCGCTAATGCCGAATGGAAACATGTCAATGAGTGACTTCAAAAAAGGCTTAGCAGCTGAAAAGGAAAACTACTATCTCTTGGTGGAGAGTTCTTATTAATTCGGTACTAAATAATATGGTACTATATATGATTTATTTCTTCCCATCACCCAAAGGAATCTTAGATAGATTAGATTATTTCCGGTGAAGATTCATTTTGTAAGGGAATAGTGAGAAAAAGAAATATTAGCTGGCTAGATGGGATGTTGTTTGTTGTCCTAATGTTCATGACGTTGACCTCAGGTTAAAAATACGGCTCTAGAGGATAAGTGGCTTTATAAGCTTCTTAACGGAAATAGGGTGTAGCAAACTCTTGTAAAAATAAAATATGTTGGCTGCAAATTCAGGTCACATGTTTATTGAATACCACGTGACTAGCATTTTTGGCATTTTTGGGCCGGTCTAATATTGATAAAGAGACATTTCTACACTTGGATCATTTAATATTAATTAAGGATGGATCAAAAATTAGATTCCAGAAGCATAAGTGATTAGCAAATATCACACTCTGATAATAATTTCTAGCTCTTTACAATATTGTCCATCATAAGAGCGATACAATCACTATGTTTTTTGGGAGTAAATTACAATTTAGTACCATAATTGGGGCTATGGTAACAACTTAGTGTCACTTTTACAATTTTTTGCGGATACATACCACTTTTTGGACGAACTGTTATAAATAGGTCTTTTTTTGCTAATCGTGTTTTAATAACAAAAATAACATAATCGGCTCAAAATTAAGCGATGATATGGACCTAGGGCCCACCTGTCATCCCTCTCATCTACTTCCTGCTCCTCTCTCTTCTATCGCATCCTTCTTCTTCCTCTGGCAACTGCTCTCCCTACCCCTCCCGACCTTCCCGAGCTTCGTCGTTAAGCCGACGACCTCCGCCTTGTTGCCCACATCTTCCCTGTAGATGGAATTGAAGCCAAGATTCCCTAATTGATGCCACCATCCATGCCCTCTTCCTCACGTGGTAGCCGTTGATGTCGCATGTGACCTTTCCTGAGCTCGCTGGCCTTCCCCTTGCATGTTTGCCCGCTCGAGCACCATAGTCACTTGTCATCGATCATCATCATCTGTCGCGCGGCCGTGTCACCATCAAGGTTTCGGTGACCTTTTACTAGTGGCGCTACGCACTTTTGGTCCCCCTTGAACTCCGAGTCAAACGTGCCCGCCAGCATAGCCATGCACTCTCCCTTCCACAACATCCTTGGACGTGGTCGGGACCAGGGGAGATAGTAGGAGGGGTGGCGGGAGGTAGAAAGATGGGTGGAGGCGGGAGGTAGGAGGAGGGGGTGCTACTGGCGGAAGGTACCGGCGCTGATTGTTTGATGAGAGAGAGGAGGTACATGAAGGAGAAGAGATATGAGGGTATTATGACATGTGGGTCCAAGTCGACCTCATCAATCATCGTCGTCGATATCCCCTCCTGCTACCTTCCACCGCTAGCACCCCGTCCTACCTCCTGTCGTCACCCCCTCTTCTACCTCCCGCCGCCCCTCCTACTATCTCCCACCGGTGCCGTGTGATTACCGTGGTCCCAAGGACCTGACCACGTCCAAGGATGTCGTGGAAGGGAGCGTGCAAGGCTACGCTGGCGGGTGCATTTCACTCAGAGTTCAAGGGGAACCAAAAGCGCTCATCACCACTAGTAAAAGGTCACCAGAACCTTGTCGGTGACGTGGCCACGCGACAAACGATGATCATCGATGACAAGTGAATATGGTGCTCAAGCGGCAAAACCAGGAGTACCAGAAGATCGGGAAGGTCGAGAGGGGTAGGGAGAGTGGTTGCCAGAAGAAGGATACGAGAGAAGAGAGAGGAAGGAGGGAAAGAAGATGAGATGGATGACATGTGGGTCCTAGGTCCATGTCATCGCTTAATTGTGGGTCTATTGTGTTAGTTTAGCTGTTAAAACACGATTAGCCAGAAAAATGACCTATTTATAACAGTTTGCCCCAAAAGTGGTACGTATCCGCAAAAAATAGCAAAAGTGGCACTATCCTGTTACCCTGGCCTCAATTGTGGTACTAAAATGTAATTTACTCTGTTTTTTGGATTCATCTCCACAAATCCGGGATCTAATTGGTCAAAGACCCGCAACATGAAATGATCTTTTAGAGCGATTGGCAGCGCTCCAATTGTCGCAAAGGGACCAATGAATTTTGATAGAATCTTCACGAGAACGGTAAATTCTCGACGGACTCTATGTATGGAGGAGAGGTTCAACCGGAAGTGGTAGTTGAAAACAACAAAAAAAAATTAAAATGTCACTAAAGATTAAAAAATTGTGTGGCAGTGTATGAAGAGGCACTCCTTAGCGAGGACGAACTTGCAAAAAGTAACTCGCATGGGAGTACAGAGTGTGTTTTCTATCGTCATAACGTGACAATCAATGCAAAGCTGCTCGTTTTATATGATATATCGTCTATGTAGCTTATTATAGTTTGTATCTCCGTTTACGGTTATTTCTATATTTTGTGAAGAATCGAGACTTACTTATCACAGTTGGACTATAAGGTGAGGAATATTTTTACCCCACTTGCATCACAAAAAGTTATATTCGGATCGGTCCTTGTTCACCGCAGACGACTTACTTTTGCTTGCCAATAAATTGTGCAGGTGTACATCTTAATAATGGAGAGGCCGTTGTCTTATGAGCACCCATTGTAAAAAGACACTGTGAGTTGGTCGACATAAACTCACGCCCTTTCATGAACTGCATAAGCTAGGATCCGGATTCTCTGAAAATATCAAAAACCAGCCAGCCAGAAAAACAGAGGCGGGACCGGACCCACGTCGCGCCTGCAGAATATAATCCTGCGCGTCCCTCCTCATCGGCATATCTGATGTGAGCACGTAGTGGATTGCCATTTCATTCCTTGCCTTTTCTCCCCAGACAGACAGCCTGTGATTTCCTTCCTTCTTCTTGCTGCTGCCGGGGAAAGAGCCTTAAGGAGGCGGCGGCGGAGACCAAGAACGAGGAGAAGATCCAGCTGTGTTCTGTTCTTGCGTAGGTAGGTAGGCGGCATGGATGTGGAGATCCAGCAGCCGCAGGAGGTGGGCAAATCCAGGATCGTGAAGGTGGACAAGGACGAGGCCTGGGAGCTCTTCACCAGCCAGGCCAGCAACGAAGGCCGCACGGTGCGTGGGTTCATCCATCCCATCCATTCCCAATTCCTCCCCTCCCTCCACCTTACCTAGTTTCCAGTAGCTGCTCCTCTTCATGCTCTGTCCAATTCTCTGTTTCCCTTATATTGGCCTAATTTCTTGTCTTTCTGTTGGTACTCCTCCACCCAATTCACTGTTTTCGTGTTCATTGCAATTGATGAGAAATTCTGCACTCCAAATGCGCTTTTATGTACTACTACTGATGATGAAGAGTTGACGTTGATTTACTTAAATTGCCCCTCTGCCGTGTTGCTGGATATGTGCAGGTGGTTGCGCACTTCGGGGCGTCGTGGTGCGTGACGTCCCTGTCCATGAACTACAAGTTCGAGGAGCTCGCGCAGACCCACCCCGAGATGCTCTTCCTCTTCGTCGATGTCGATGATGTCCAGGTATTCATTTATTCATTCATTCCAAAATTCTACTCGTCCTATGGCTTAGTTATTGTTTATTAGCTTAGACTGAACTTTCTTCAGAGAAGACAGCGTGTGAGGGCCTTATTAGTAAGTCATCAAGGCATAAAGTGATTGTGATGTTTTGCCCTGTCCCCGAAGATAATAATGTTAAGACCATAAGCTGACGTGACCCATCTCCCACACAAACTAAAAGCAACCATTTAGTTTAGTCAGTTAGCTTTACTGAAGATGATTTCACAAAAAAAGAAAAAGCTTTACTGAAGATGACCCAGCTAAGCTAAGCTAAGCTATTAAACTGCGAATTATGGTTCCCCAGGGCGTGTCCTCCAAGCTGGGCGTCAAGGCCATGCCCACCTTCTTCCTCGTCAAGGGCAAGGAGGTGCTGAAGAAGATCGTCGGCGCGAACCCGGACGAGCTCACGAAGATGGTGGACTCCGACTCTGACGCACCAGCTCTCCCTGACATAGTCATCGAGTAACCGAAGCTTCTTCGAGTGTGTGCTGCTTGCTTGCTTGCTTGGTTCCGGTACAGTGTGACTCTGAATCTGATCTCTGGTGCGTGTCTTGGGTGGTAGGATTGCTGTTGCTTGGTGCTGCAGCTTTGACTTACTTTCTGAATTGTTATTACATGGGTACTTGTGTTTTTGTTCTCGGGTCGTCAATAAAAAAGTGTGAGCACGGTGTGTGATGACAGTCTATCTAACTAATAGTGATTTTCATTTATTTATTTTGCCTTAATGTGAGAATTCGAATCAGCATGGGCACTCTCTGACGACGATGGCCTTAAAAATTGCTGTGATCTCTGCAGCGTTGTGAAATTGCAAAATATTCAGAATATTTTGTCAGTATCCTAAACATTTCTCAGATTATGTCAGTAGCTGGGTAGAGTACTGTCAAATCTCGGTGTTAGTGCAAGACTACAACTGCATCTGAATCAAAAGGAATCCCACGGTACCTAACCGCCTTGGAATGAGCGAACAAAACTGCAGGCTGTTGTTGGCCTCGTGCAGCATGTGACACATCCCACTGAGGTGCCACCTGTTGGATTCATCTCTGATTCTCTGTGGCCCAAATCGAGCTATCCTGACTTCCATAAAGTACAAAGAAAAGCTTCAAAAATAATGCAGGAAAGAGATAGAGAAAGGCGAAGCATCATTGGACAGACTTTTTTACTCCCTCTGTTTCAAATTACTCCGCGCGCACGCTTACCTAGGTGGCCTAGTATTCTCTCATTTTTCATCAAAAAATTCTTAAAATTTTTGGTATACATAGTACATATTTCATACTATCTATTTCAAAAATTCGAGAATTTTTTTGAATGAAAAATGAGGGAGTACTAGTTCACCTACATAAGCGCGCCGGCGGAGTAATTTGAAACAGAGGGAGTATCTCACCCTTTTGAAGGAAGCAGTGATCCCAGAACTCTAGCTCTGTCGGCAGAGCAAGTCCCATCAGGTCTCACCGACGGTAGTAAATCAGTGTCCTGCTGCACGGTGTTTTCAGGATAATTAACTTCCATTGAGCTCGGACTCTGTACACTGTAATTTTTCTTAAGCAATCTCATGCTCTAGCCGTCACTGACAAAGTAACGAACACACCTGCACTGCATACTCACCGTTGCCAGTACGCCAACTGACCTGGATTTACTACAATGCCTTGAGATTAATAATGTTAACTGGAGTAATTAATCCCCCTCTCTCTCTCGCTGAGTGCACGTGGAGTGGAGCCATGCACGAGTGCTGGAACCGACAAGCAGCACCAGCACCGAACAACAAAGCGAGCAGGCCGAGCCAAAGTGCCCCCTGCTCCGCTCTGGACTGGACCCTCCCGACGATACGCAGCCAGAGTCCAGAGTCCAGAGTCCAGAGAGAAGAGCTCTCTTCCTCCTCACTCCATCGACTCCGATGTGCTGCTACGTGGGCAAGGCCACCAAGATCTTCCTCTGCCTTCTCACGGCGCTCCTCCTCGCGGGCCTCGTCCTCGGCTTCGGCCTGGCCCGCCGGACGCTCTGGGGCGCCCAGAAGACCGAGCCGGCGTGCCGCTGGCCGCGCTGCAGCCAGCAGCAGCAGCCCCTCTACGGCGACCCAATCTTCCCGGCCACGGCCACCACGCCGCCGCCGCCGTCCACCCCGCTGACGGAGCCCGCCGTCGCCGTCTTCCCCGGGTTCATCGCCTCCTCTACCGCCGTGCCACCGGCGGCCGCGAGCGTGCCGGTCTTCGGACCTCCTAGCCCGTTCTCCGTCGGGCCTGGCCCCTCCTCGCGTCCTTGACAAGAGCTGGTGGCTAGCTGCTGCTCATTTTTTGGTTTTCGTTTATGAAGCTTTTGTATCTGTGTACTGAATTTGTCATGGGTTTGGCTCGTCTCGGATGTACAATTCGATAATAATTGGGTAATGCATCGAGTAATATGCTTGCTAGGGCCACCGAGACGTGAATTTTCACTCGTCGGCGATGGAAAGACCAGTAGGTGAATAATGGGGCCTGGACTCTCCTACATGTTCATCATGTGGATGACCATTCGCTCGAGTAAGATACCATTGACGATATAATAGTGATGCATTTCCATTGTGATCAAGTCGATCTTGAAATTATATAGTCAAGTGGAAAAACTACGACGAGTCAATGAAATTAATTTCTGCGATACAAGACCATTTTGCTATGTCAAGAATTCATCACAAAAAAAAAAGAGAAACAAGAAATAAGAATAACATATTCCCTTTGTCAAAAAAATAAATGCGACCACATGCAGTCAAGACTCTTCATGCACAAGGAGTGGAATGCCGATTCCCGCTGAACCCGTAATTGAAATTAGATAAATCTAGACGTTTTCAAAAGTTCTGTAAACAAAGATAGATGCTCTTTTATCGAAAAATAGGAAACAAACATGGATGCACTACATGTTATAACCTGAAAACTTGCCAAATTATGTACAAAAATATGACATACTGTGTAGTAGTTTATAAAAGTACAAGAAACATATTAACTATGCAAATATATTAATCTGTATTTTGTAAGGTTAACAAATGGTCACATTTTTGTATGATTATGGAGCAGAGTATTCAAGTTTATTTTCATAATTAGATAATTAGAAAACTCACAAAATGGCAGTCAAACGTTTTGCATTCGCAACTACCTCCAGAATTTTGTTTCTTTAACGAGCGGGCGAATCAAAACATTTGAGTCCAGTCAAGTTTTGTGCATGTTCGGTCTTTTGTAGTATTCCCTCCGTTTAGAAATATAAGACATTTTATCTTTGTAAAATGAGTATATCTTTGAACTATACACTAAAAGACGTCTAGATACATTTGATTCACAAAACTAAAACATCTTATATTTTTTAACGGAGAGAGTAGTTGTTTTATCGGAGGCTTGGAGAAAAATCAAGATGCATAAAGTGAAGCTAAGATACATCGGTGACTTCCAAAGTATATCTATCAATTATCATGGATACTTATATTGATGCTAATTTGAGTATCGATGATCTGATGCGATGTGTTCTAGTAATCTATAAAAACGACACCTTTGGGTTTTCTAAAAATAAAAATAAGACCAACAAATCAACCAACGGTAAGTATAACTTCTTTTAGCATTCACTGCCCTTCCTTCCGTCCCACGATACCCGTTCTCAAATTCCAAATCTTCCCAACCGATCCTGCCGTTTTCCTTTCCCGCTCCGCGCGCTTCCACCGACACGCGGGCCCTACCTTTCTGGCCCCACCTGACAGCCATCAAACGGGACAGCGACCAGCGCCTGATAGGTCCAAAGCCCCGCACCCCCGCTCCGCCTCTGCCTCTGCCTCTGTCGCCCGCCCGCCGCCACGAACCGCACCACTCCTAGATCCCCTCGCCCATCACCATCCGATTGGCGAAGGTGAAGTCCCCGCCGGTCCTCCGCCCCGCGCCTCCGGTGGTCTCCGCCGGCCGAGTGGACTCGCCGATTTGAATCAGGTAATTGACCCGGCGCGGATTCTGGTCTCGCCCGCCGTTGCTTTCTCTGGTTCGGATGGAATAGTACTCTGAGATGTCCTTCTGGATGGAAGGGTTGGAACTTGGAGTTGATCGCTATGTGGTGCGGTGTCGGATCCTTCCGAGGTGAAAAGGTGTGGGCTTTAGCCGATTTAGGAATTTAGTCAGCTGGGGGAGTTATTGGTGATCATGGGCTCGAGTCGAGTAGGGCTATGCATACATAATGCGCGAATTGGTTCTCATTATCGCCTCATGTTCCTGTAATTAGTCGGATGCGATGTAGTTTCAGGTGGTGCTTGTGTGATGACACTGCCATGTTCATTTTTCTATTCTTTGGAAGAACCCTTCTCTTTTGAATTGGCGACTACATCTCCCATTTCTGTAGCTTTTTAAAGCATTATTGTTGGGGAGGTTTATCCTTCTGCTTCTTACACATTGCTATCATGTCCATACTGTTTGTTATTTACTAGTAGGTGTTATTGCCAACCCTCACATGTACTTAGCTTCTTGCAGGATAGCATTCCCAGTGGGAATCAACCATAGCTAGTGCAGCGAATAGCTTGACGGTGTGCGTTATTTATTCTGAATTCTGAGGCAGAGCCTTCGGTTAACAAGACCGCCCCGGTCGTTGCAGAAGATAGCTGACATCTAGTCACAGGTTTCCCAGCAATATGGAGATCATTGACTTGTGTTCAGATGGTGAAGACGATACTAAATCCTGTTCAGACGGTGAAGATATCACTCATTTGGGCTTGGACAGAAAAGACAATCTTGGTTCTGATGATCCTCATGACGGCGTTGGCCGTTCGCTCGTTTTATTCAACAAACCATTTGGCAAGAACGATGCAGAAGAACCAATCACTTTGGCTGACGATGATTGGTTAAGTAGCACCCACGCTTCATCCTCTTATAGATCGCCGGCTGTTCAATCGCACAGGATCTATCCTCTCTCGAGTTCCTCGGGGATGCTACATGATTCCCCATATGGTAACAGCCTGAAGATTTTGACTGAAAGTGATGATGGTGAGTTCAGTACTATTATCCTTGAGTAACTCTGACGATTATCATTGATTAAAAAGGACACTAGTGCAGCCTTTGACTAGCAACATTAATGTTCTTTCCCTGTTCGATTTTTTCAGATGATATCCTTATGTATTCTGTTCAGCCTAAATCATTTCCGACCAGACATTCATCAGTGGGCGACAATAGGGTCAAGGACGAGTCTAATTATTTTGGAAGAAGTGCTGCTAATGGAATTGGGATGTCTTCGTCTACAATGTCAGAGGATTTGTTTGGTAGCAGCCAGGAGGTCGAAACTGATAGCGATAATGGTGTGTAGTATGTACCTTGTTCCTTGAAATATTATTATAGGAGTATTCCAGCAAAAAGATTTCATACTGGTGCAAACTCTGACTAGTAAGACACTTCCGTAACTTTCAGATGATGATGTCTCCGCGTATGAAGGCCCGCATTCACATAGGACCTTTCCTCCATCAATGCCGTCCTGGAATTCAGTTAATGGTGCTGGCGGTCTTAATGGATTTGGCACACAAAGCCATCCAAACGTAGAAAGTAGGCCTTCTGGTTGTGATGAGAGAGCTATATATGAAGAAGCCCTGCAGGTATACACATAATGTTTGGTTGGTCGATATAGACAAGTCACTATAAGGATCATACATGCTTAATTGGTTGGTGACTTTGATCCAATTCTCTTATTATGTATTGTACTACTTTAAATAAAACTTCTATGCAGCATATCAGCCAGGAAAGAAAGGAAGAAGATCTGCCTGAAGGTGTTATGTCAATATCACTCCTTAAGCACCAGGTAAAATTTATCATCCAAAATCTCTGGCATTGTAATGTGTGATTACTGGATATATCCTGCTCACTACTATGTTTTTCTCTTATGTTTGAAAGAGAATAGCATTAGCTTGGATGCTCTCCAAGGAGAATAGTTCACATTGTCCAGGTGGAATTTTGGCAGATGATCAGGTTATTTTCATTCCTAGTTTATTTCACTAGCTGTTACTTATCTTTCCACTTCTCTTTTCTTAGAGCCAAATAATTTCCGTGATGTAGGGTCTTGGGAAGACAATATCCACAATCGCGCTTATACAAAAGGAGAGGGCTCAGCAGTCTAACTTCATGTCTGCTGATTCCGGCCATAAAAGTTCTGTGTCATTAGACCTTGATGAGGATGATACAATGATGACAATGAACAAGAAGGAAATCAAGGGTGAACCCTCCGATAGGCTTGCATCCAATCTTGAGCTCTGTGCTGGCTGGTCAGGGACTGCTGTTAATAAAATGGTCAAGGCTGTTGAAGTTGAGTCCAAGAAGACCAGAGTGAAACTGCCATCCCCTGCGTCAACCTTGAGGTCTTCTACAAGACCATCTGCAGGAACACTGGTGGTGTGCCCGGCTAGTATTCTTAAGCAGTGGGCTAGTGAGATCTCTGCCAAGGTTACTGAAAGTTCCAAATTATCTGTTTTGATCTATCATGGAGGTTCAAGGACTACAGATCCAACTGAGTTGGCAAAATATGATGTTGTCGTCACCACATATACTATTGTAGGCCATGAAGTGCCCAAACAAGATTCTGATGATGACATGGAGCAAAAGAACAGTGAAGAGTATGGGATATGTCCAGATTTTGCTGCTGGCAACAAAAGAAAACTGCCTAAAGAGACCAAGAAAAAGGCAAATAAGAAAAAGAAACTTAACAGTTCAGACGCTGACATTGAGGGTGGCCCACTTGCCAGGGTACGCTGGTTCAGAGTTGTGCTTGATGAAGCTCAAACAATAAAAAATCACCGGACTAAATCAGCTAGAGCCTGTTGTGGACTAAGAGCAAAAAGGAGATGGTGCTTATCGGGTACACCTATGCAAAATACAATTGATGATCTCTACAGTTATTTCCGCTTTTTGAAGTATGAGCCGTATTCTGCATATACATCGTTCCACTCGATGATAAAAAACCCAATTTCGAAGGGTTCAAGTCAGGGATATAAGAAACTCCAAACTGTATTGAAGATAGTTCTGCTGCGGCGCACAAAAGGTGAAACACTTTGAGTACATATATCAACCTGCAGTTTATTCCTTTTTGTTATCTACCTTATGTGTAAAGGCGTAAAATCTGCACACCATTGCCTACAGAACAAACTCCAAGCATGCCTGTGTAGTTGACTAATATTCTATGCATGTCGAATGGATTTATCATAATCATTTTGAGAAATACAATTTCTCATACGTATATTTATTAGTATAAATATTTCTCATTTTACCAGCCATGAAACTAAAATACAGAAAACTAGAAAACTGAAGGAGGAGGAACAAAGTTTAAAAATATGGGGAACCATACTAGGCAGTAGGCAGTAAGCACCTTCTGATTTCTTAAGATGTTCGTGTTTTGTCCTTTTTCCATCATGTTTTGTTTCTAACTCTGTAAGATGCTCTTAAGTATGCATGGCTTAACTTGGTTCTTTGTTGGCTGTGATACTCTGTCATTGATGTTGCTTTTGAACTGTTTCCATTAGAAACACTACTTGACGGAGAACCAATCATAAAAATACCTGGAAAGACAATTGAGCTGAAGAAAATAACTTTCACACAAGAGGAGCGATATTTCTATTTGGCTCTTGAAGAAGGTTCTCGACAAAAGTTCAAGGCAGGTTCAAGTTTACAGACTTAATTTTATTCAGTTTTTTTCTATCCTTAGGTACTCAGTAGGATATACCGTGTTTAAACTTTTGGTGATTATGGTGTCCTGTGATCCTGTCTAATCTCAAAAGCAGTATCTCCTTTACAATCCTTACCTGAAGTTTTGAATATCTCAGTTGTGAGTTACACAACTCGGTCGTTGCTTTCAGGAATGTCTCTTAGAAAAATAGCATGATTATTCAGTTTTTTTCTATCCTTAGGTACTCAGTAGGATATACTGTGTTTAAACTTTTGGTGATTATGGTGTCCTGTGATCCTGTCTAATCTCAAAAGCAGTATCTCCTTTACAATCCTTACCTGAAGTTTTGAATACCTCAGTTGTTATTACACAACTCGGTCGTTGCTTTCAGGAATGTCTCTTAGAAAAATAGCATGATTATATCACACCTATTGATACTTCCCAAACTGTTTTTAAACCTTTTGATCTGGTGAGTTTTTAAGCTGTATTGTGCTCGGAGGGATTGTTCTTTACCTGAGCTAATTTTTTCGGGAAAACGCAATGACATTGTGTTTCTTTACCTGAGCTATTATTTTGATGAACATAATCCAAATATTTGTATTTACTTTATAGTAGCTATTAGGTTTGGCAGCCTTGAATTTCACACGGAAAACTCTTAATAATTTATTATTATTTATAGTATTTTTCCCAGAATATGCTTCAGTTGTCGAGGAATTTCATTGTGAAATGTTTGTGATGCTCATGTGTTTCTGTTTGTATCACAGAAATTTGCTGCTTCTGGGACGATAAAACAAAACTACGCAAACATTCTTGTATTGCTGCTACGGCTTCGACAGGCTTGTGATCACCCTTTTCTTCTGAAGGATGATAATCATGCAAATTTGACCAACCCGGGTTCCATAGAAATGGCAAAACAGCTTCCAAGGGAAATAGCGACAAATTTGCTCGAAAAGCTGGAAGCACGGCATCCAGTTTGTTCGATATGCGTGGTTAGCACCCTGGTCACTCAACATATTTTTTTTAAACAACGGCAACAGCTTTGCCTTTTCATTAATTAAGAAGGTGGCCAGTTAATTGGTGGAAAACTAAGTTACTTATCATCTATCTGTATAAAGTTTTTTACCGTGTCTCTCGATTCTTTTTTTTGTGCAGAAGGGAACGGCAACATCCAGAAAACAAAAGGTTATTGATTTTATTTAGCTGAAAGGCTAGGTCTTCCACAACTACTTTAGTCAGTAGAATAATTAACTTGATTTCACCTAATTTTGCAGGAGCCACCTGAGAATGCTGTTATAACAACATGCTGCCATATTTTCTGCTATGAATGTGTACTTGAAAGCTTGAGTGAAGAAGAAGTCTGCCCCGTTTGCAAACAGAAATTAAGTGCTGAATTGGTTTTTTCACGTCCAGTATTAAGGCTCTGTCTCTCTGATGAGTTGGGGTCATATGCTACAACTAGTTCGGCGGCAGCAGACGATTCATCTGCAGCTAGTTCGGCAGCAGAAAACGAATCATCTGCAGCAGCAGATGAATCGTCCTCAATTTGTGACAAAAGTTACATATCCTCAAAGGTCCAGGCTGCCGTCGACACACTTAACTCAATCTTCAAAACAGATGCCCGTACTGATAGTGATACTATCGAATCAAATCCAAGCGAAGTAGCTCCTTCTAAGGCAATAGTCTTCTCCCAGTGGACTGGCATGCTGGACGTGCTGGAGCTTTCACTGAATAGCAATCTTATAAACTTCAGGAGGCTTGATGGGTCAATGTCCCTCGACGTAAGAGGAGCAGGAGTGGAGGAGTTTAAGACTGACCCAGAGGTAACTTTTCTTGCATTCTACACTTACTTTTCAGCGTTATATGCAGACATTGATTCATTTGTGCCATTCAACAAATAGTAAGAAAGACCTGTTTTCATTCTTCAGGTAAGAGTAATGCTCATGTCCCTGAAGGCTGGTAATCTTGGTCTAAACATGATAGCGGCTTGCCATGTGATTATGCTTGATCCCTGGTGGAACCCTTATGCTGAGGACCAGGCAGTTGACAGAGCTCACAGAATTGGCCAGACCCGTCCTGTGACTGTCACCCGTTTTACCGTTAATGACACAGTGGAAGATCGCATCTTAGCTCTGCAGGTAATATTTTGGCTGAACATGTAAAATTCATATTGACTACACAGAAACGGTTGGTTCCACATGTAGTTTATACCATATATGGTTTAATAGTCACAAGGAAGCTGCTGGCCCTTCTCATTTTCAGTTAGTTTTCTGTTCTTATATATTTGGATGAATGTGTCGCCATTCTTCACCATCCTTTTTATATTAATAATAGGACTTAATGATGAATGTAGATCGACAGTATTGTACAACCAAGTAGCTAAGACACATTGATAAAAAAAAGCCAAGACACAAATTTCAGGAGTACTTTTCTATTTTTATAATAATAATTGTGGAGGAAGGTCTCTTTGGCGAGTTTTGCATTATGTGTATCCCCCCTTTATTTCCCCTGACAAAGTGTTTATGTTTCTCTTGCTAGGCTAAAAAGAGAGAGATGGTGGAATCCGCTTTCGGCGACGAGAAATCTGGTGGGATTGCAACTCGGCTCACCGTAGAAGATCTTGGATATCTGTTCAACATATAGTAGCTGATCACAAGCCTTGGCATCGCGAGTTGCAAGTTCTTCTTGCACAAGTTAATTCTTGGACATCTGTAGTGTAGGTTTTATCCCAGTTTTACAGGCGCTGGAGGGTCAGTTAACTTATCATAGGCCCACGGGTGTGCTGTTTAGAGAAGTCTCTCACATGTCTAGGGAAGAAAAAAAAAGTGTCCCTTGATATGCGGCTCGATTCATTTGATTTCGATACGCCCCTTAGTACATATTCTCTCTAGTTCAAAAAAATTGACGTTTTTGGCGTACCTCAGAACTTTGTTGTGTGCGTAGCTACCTAAATTTACCCCAACATGATGCTTCTATCTGGGCAGAGGCTAAACCAAGTTGGCATTTAATCCAATTCCGTGCTGGAGCATCATCTTGTTTATTATGATGCTACACAATTTCTTCTTTGATTCCGAGAACTTCTAAGAAGTTAAACTCTTAACTAGCAGCATATCACAGAACTTGAAGACTGTTGTTGTATTTGATTTTCGAAACATATCATCTGTCAACTGGCGTAGTGTGTGTGGTTGTGCCATAGTACTTATCTGAAGGAGAAAACTGCAGTTTGTGCTCCAGCTTGGTAACTTGAGTTTTGAGGTCCTTGCTGCTGCTGGGACGTTGGTAAATTAAATAAGTACTGTTAGCCTAGTTCACTCAAGCAGTAGCAAAGACATTATGGTTAAATGCAGCTTGAAGAAAAGTGAGATAGTAGGTTAAATGTCTTGAGTTTTTTGTCGCCTGGTTCTACTCTTCTACTAGATGGAGTAATGATCGTTTTTATAGGGAATGCTGGTGATCACCGAACACAAATACTCCCTTCCACCCTACTTGATTTAGATTCGTCTAGATACGAATGCATCTAGCAAGTTTTAGTGCTAGATACGTATTTAGACAAATTTGAGTCAACTAATATGGGTCAGAGGGAGTTTTTTTTTTTTTTGAAAGTATTTACTGTTTTTTAAGGATCCAAAGCTTCTTTTTTGGGCTGCAATATAGGACACCAACTTGGGTCGCGGGCCCCCGATTATTTGACCCGCCAACACGCCATGCCTAATGGGCCATGGAGGAGTAGGAAGAACTAGATGTACGAGCCGTGTTCTGACCCCCTCCCCCTCCCTCCCTCCCGGGCCTCCCCCGCTACTGCCCTCTTCTCCGACTCCGCCGCTCCGACCGACCTCGCCCTAGCTGTCGCCTCTTCTCCGTCGCCGGCGTCGATGGAGGCGGATGCGGAGATCCCCGAAGAGGCGAAGCCACCGAGGATGAACCGCAGGCAGTGGAAGGCTGCGAGGGGGAACCGCGAGGACAAGTGGACGAGGAAGCAGCGCCTGCTGCGGGAGGCGAATGCGGAGAAACGCCGCGAGCAGGAGGCCGCAGAGGTGGCGGCGGACTTAGCGGCGGAAGAGGCGAGCAGAGAGGATCCGGAGGCCGCCATCGCGATGTGGTACCGCGAGAGCTGGATTCGGACGTTCTCCCGCTTCCACGGCTCCTACGAGGACACCAGTAAGAATCGGTTCCGTGGGTCTCCGCCCGGTCCTCCTCTTCTCTGATCCTGGCCATTCTTGTTGGCTGACTCGTCTCCTTACTCTTCGATCTGAAGGGTTTGATGATTGATCATGGGTGAATTACTGTCTGAATTTTCATCCTGCTGCGTGCAGCGTCTATTCCACCGATGCGGTACACCGACGAGCCGCCGCCGCCCTCTACCGTTGTTGGCTATGCTGATAGCGTGGTCATCTTCTCGGTGAAGGTAACACAGCTAAACGATGGCTTGGAGTGGCCGCTTGATGTGTATGGCATCGTTGCCGCACGGGATTCATTAGACCGCAATCGGAACCTTATCTTCCACCGCACCAGAGACAATTGCCAGACTCTCACCACAGAGGTATACGCATGGCTTGATAGATGTTCATTTACGTTGATGCTATTTCACGTTGATATGCTAATCATCACACACGGCGTTCATATATATATGCTTATGACTGGTTCCTAGCTAAATTAATGTGCAAATTTTAGTTTGTGCTCACCTTTTTTATTCCTTTTCATGCAAACTGTAGAAAAGATATGTTATATTGTAACGTAATCAAACAAAAGCGTGGCTATGTTTTCAACTATTGTGGTTGCAATCAGAAATCACCTAGCTTACCAGCTTTTTGACCATCCTCTGGTTTGATAGTGGCCAAATATTTGTCAGGATTTCGTTGTGCATGAGCTAAACATGCCCAAATTCCCAGTATCTCAGTTATGTGAATGCTTTTGCAAGTAAACTTCCTATCGGAGCAGAGACAAACCTCACTTTCAAGTTATCGGATTTGTCTTACTTCCTTCTAATAGACTAGATTCCTGGAGTATACAATTTTCTGCTCTTAGTCTAGTTTCCATTTGTTAGGGAATATCTGTTAATGCGGCTAGGACTATGAGATACTTTATTCAATAGGGAAGATTGACCAGTTAAATTGTCTTCCAGTTCTGGTAGTGGCAATCTCACTGTAGAACAGTATTGCAGTGACATTTTACTGAATATTTACGTTTGGTTCTCTTATATTCACTAAGAATCCAAATTTGATTACTTTGAAAACGTCATAATGCAGGATACCTCTCTATTGTTGACTGGTCCTACCCGTGCTATTGTGATGATTGATCCTGTCGACTATGAGGTGGAGCTAAAAGTGAAGGGTGACACACCATCCGAAGATAAGCTCTTAAGCCTTCTGCTCATTGAGGACAAGTACTATACTGTGGGTGAACGTTGCCAAGGAGTTCAAGGAGTTCACCGCCACACATACAATTCTAAGCTAAGCACAGTGGAGGTGACAGTCGGCCATCTTGCACAAACAGTAGAGGCTACTATCACAGTCCAGGTTGTCGAGGGATCCTGGCCAACTCACCATCACGGGCGATTTGTCACACGTATGGCTAGTCTCAATGATCTGGAGATGGTGCTGCTTGATTCTGTGGATGGCATGGTGGCTGTCATGAGTGATGGCACGATTGAGCTTTCACGACGTGTTGTGCCTGTTGAAGCAGATGGGGAGCTGAAGCTTTTGGTGGATGCATGGCAGGGCAATGACCGGGCTGATGTTGTTGGCCAAGATGAAGTAACATTTGCACCCGGAAGGACAGGTAGAAGTGAGGATATGTGTGATATTGGGTTTTGTAAGATGCGAGTCAGTGTTGCTTGGTCGCTTGTGGTGAACTGGTGACATGTAGAAAATCAGTTAGTAAGTGTGTTATCTAGAAGCGTGTATTACAGGAACCTGAAGGGTGTACTCTTGCTGTAAATTATCATATAATACCCGTCTGGAAATAACTCCACATACTGTATTATTATTTGAAAAGAAGTACTAAATCATGGTGAATGTTACATCATAGTTTGTGTGAGCTCTTGTTCCATTCCCATGCACGCGAAGGGTTTTAAATATTAGCAAATTGTTTTTCGTCCTGGCTGAACTTTCTAACTTCCGGGTGGCAAATAATTTGTACAAAATAGCTGAAAATATTGCTACATGGCGCAAAGGTGTAAATTATGGAATAAGCAAATCTACAATAGTACTAACACCACATATGAGACCAGATTAAAGAGACCAAAAGACAATAAGTACTAACACATATGAGACCAGATTAAAGAGACCAAAAGACAAGTTGCAAGCTATTGATCATGTAAAACTACACTTGAGAGATGAGATTAAACAACATGGAACCCAGTTAAAATATAAAAGATGTGATGAAGATCATAAGACAATGTACACAGCTGGATGTCGTTGAGTAACATATTCATGCAATAAGCAAGGCTACAATGTACACAGATTAAAAGCTATATATAGTTTGTACTACCATTTGTCTTTTGACCAATGTACACATTCTCCATTAGTACCATGCATTATAAAAAAATCATAGCCAGGAATGAATCATATATTCTATAGTCTTGCTAACTAACAGAATTCATGCAACGTTTAGCCTCAGGTGGGGAGCTTCCACCAGTATATGTCATCACAAGAGGAGAGGAGTATGCTAGGACTCTACATAGTACTAGTATTCAGTAGCGGTATGGTCTCTTAAAGCGGACGGGCATTGGACTTGGCGACTCGCCATGTCAGAAGTACTTCCTCCGTTTTAAAATATAAGATGTTTTAGGTTTGTAAAAAGAATGTATCTAGACTTGTTTTAGTATATAGGTTCACTCATGTTTAGAGTAAATCTAGACACAAAAACAAGTCTAAATACATTTGTTTCACAAAACTAAAATATCTTATATTTTGAAACGGATGGAGTAAGAGACATGTGGAAAGGCCCTGTAGTAGATCGATCCTATGGACAAGCAGAGCACAGCACAGTGGTGCTAGCTCTCTTCCAGGGTCAGTCAGACGGCTCCGGCTCTGAACTCAGAAGTAGAGAGCTATCTCGCCGCGTTGTTCCGGTGGAAGAAAACGGAGAGCTGAGGATATCGGTGGATGCATGGCAAGGTGAGGCTTGTGGTGTTGCCAATGGTCAGGTGTCGTTCGTGCCTAGAAGGTCAGGTAGAAGCAAGGGTATGTGCGATGTTGCGTTTTGTAGGATGGAAGTTACTGTCACCTGGTCCCTTGTTGTGAACTGGTGACACGCATCGGTGTGTTTCGGCCTGGAATTTTTTTAATCTGATAGTGTAACACGAGGAGGATATGGATGGGTTTGATTCATTAAGACAAGGGTTTGATTAACAATTTGTTAATATGTGGTTTCTGTGACATAAGGCTGATGCCATTAACAATTTGTTGATCAAAACTTTGCCTCTTAACGAGGACTCACTCCGTCCCAAAATAAATGACTTAGATTTATCTATATTCGCTTGTATCTATATACTAAAACACGTCTAAATATTTTCGAATCTAGACAAATTTAAGTTTATTTTGGAACAAAGGGAGTAATTAAATTAGCGCATCTTATTGGAGTTTTGGACTGCGTTAGAGCATCTCCAGCAGAGACTCTATTTTAGAGCGCCGGAGGGCACGTTTGCAGCGCGCGCTGCAGCGTTCGGGCGCTCTAAAATAGGACGCCCACTTTCAGACGCGCTAAACACGCGCGTCATTTTTGCGCGCCCCATAGCAGAGGCTCTATTTTAGAGCGCGCAAACAAGTTTGTCACACGAATCGCAGAAACAAAGATCTAGAAAATGCATTAAAATTATTTCAGACGAACACAAATTAAACTAGACGAACAGAAATTAAACTAGACGAATATTAAAAAACTACTCCTCTACTCCTCGTCGGACGCGATGTCGTCGGACACCTCCCACAGATCCAAATCCTCCCAGCGTGGATCATTGTCCGGGATAGTCTGCTCGATCTCGATCTGGTCGTTGATGAACTGTCGGCGCCAGCGCCGGTCTGCGCGCTCGGACCTCCGCTCCGCCTTCCTCTGCGCGAAGAAGTTGTGCTCGTTGATGACGTCCTGCGGGAAGCGCCGGCACCACTCCGCCATGGCGCGCTCGTCCCCCTCGGCGACGGCGAAGCGCCGTTGAAGGTCGCGGTTGCGACGTCGATCCTCCGCCGTGACGAGGGGCGGGTCCGGCGCGAGGAACTGAGCCTCCTCGAAGCTCTCCGTCTCTGGAAAATTCATATCGTGCCGGGGCCGGCCGAGGCGCCACGCGTAGGCGTCGTACGCGTGGGCGGCCTTCTCCGCGCGCTCGTACGTCCCGAGCACGAAGCGCGAGCCGCCGGCGCGGAGCTCTGCGTAGAACGTCCCGTTCTCGCGCGCGTGCACGCCGCGAAAGCCAGAGGCGGAGCGGGAGCGGCGGCGGGGCGGCATGGCGGCGGAGAGCGCGGGAGAAGAGGATAGGAGTGCGCGGAAGGAAGAAGAAGAGCGCGCGTGGCGTGGATAGCGCGCTGTATTCGGCGCGCGATATATAGCGCACAGGATAGCGCAGAGCCCCACACGCGGTAAATTTTCACGCGCACTATTTTTCCGCGCCTGCTGGAGGTGTTTTCAGCGCGCACGGGACAAATTTTGGCGCCGCACTATTTTAGCGCGAGTGCTGGAGATGCTCTTAGTAAAGTTCACGGAGCGATTGGATGAGGGAATGGCGACTTACGTTTTGATGAGTCGAACACGGATTCTTTCCTGAACGCTTGTCTTGTCCCCGACGAAACCCAGTTTACGCCTTCAGCGGCCCAAGCACCAATCTTGCCCCCAACGAAACCTACCGGTACAAAACCCGCAAAACCCCAGGACCCAACAGCAAGAGGCGAGCAACAACCAGCGGCGGCAGGAGCCAGGAGTCAGGACAAGCCGCAGCAGGCACCAGCTGACGCCGGCGGCATGGCTCGGAGCAGCGCCGCCGCCAGCCCGTGCGATCTCGACAGGGAGTTCGCCCCCCAGATCGCCCAGCTCCTCGCTACCCCGCCTCTCCAGTCCGCCCAGGTACCTCCCCTTGCTTTCCCTTCCGTTCCTTCTCCCTCTTCCTGCTCTACTCAGCGAGTCCGGCTGCTCGAGAGTTCGTTAATTGTACTTAGTTGCGTTGCGGCGGCTGTTTGCTTGGTGGCGAGACTTGGATTAGGCTTCTTATAGTGGTGCCAATGTCGGAAATTTCGCTGCTATTATGATGGGAGGGGGCACTGTTTGGGTGGTGATACTTGTGGTTTGTGGCTTTATTCAGTTTTACTAGTATACCAAGATGTCTTTTTTATTTCCCTTTGCCATGGGATGATTCGTGAGATGAGATGAGGTAGGTCACCTGGTATCTGTCAGAGAAAGATTAGACTTGAAATGTGTGGTTTTTAATTACTCTGCAGCATTTACACTTTGGTTTAGGTATTTTCTTCACTGAACTGCAAATTTGAGATCCAAGGTGCCTTTTTTTTAGCAATTCCAGTAGTTAGTATGTACTGAGTTCAGTTTAGTGTGATGTTAAGATTATGGCAGAATTGGAATGTGAACAATCTTCTTCATGCCAAGTTTGTATGGGTGGCATTAATAAGCTGTTCAATCAGTGAGGCCATCATAGTTAGGGGACCAACTATGCTCAGTTTTTGTATAGCTGGATTTTACTTTTATTTTTCTGCTCCACCTTGTCATTTAGATCAAGTATTGCTGAGGGCCTGTGGCTTACATTCGACAACATAACGATGCTGCTTCTATCTTCAATTTTCAGGAATACTACGATGAACTCATACAGTCTAAGAAACATGACGGTATAAGAGTGAACTACAACGGCGAGCATGGGAAAGGTACTGCCACTGAATAAATACTTACCACATGCTGCGGAACTCATACATGTGTGCTTGCGTACAGTTTGGTGCGAGTTAAAAACAAGGCCATTTGAACCAACACATTCTTGCAGGTGTTTTTGCAAACAAGGATTTTGATGAAGATGACCTTATTCTGAAGGATCAGATGTTGGTTGGCGCACAACACAGTCTTAACAAGGTGTTGCTTGCTATTAAAATTGACCCACTGCACACTCATGTTTTCACTTTTTTTATGTGAACTGATACTCATTGAAGCATTTTATCTATTTAATGTGTTTTGTTGCAGATTGACTGTACTGTGTGTAGTTACTGTTTCCGCTTCATTGGTTCTATAGAGTTCCAGATTGGACAAAGACTGTACTTGCAAAGCATTGGTTCAAGCATTGGCTGCCATAGTGAGAGACACTGTCATGGAAGTGAATCAGGATCGAGCACTGACTCTCCTGCTGCAACAGAGGGAAATAGTGACACTTTGCCACAAGAGGTCATAGAATCACTTATAACTGGTGAAACGTCGCTGCCTTTCTCAGATCATTTCGCTTTACCAGAAATTGTTTCTTGTCATGGATGTGATGAAGAACGCTACTGCAGGTTTGAGTTCATATGCAAATTCGCCTTTCTTTTTTATCTCATATTCAGAGTATTTGGAATGTTTATTGAGACATAAATCTTTTGGCTATTATATGTTTGATATTTTTCATCATAAGTTATAGCGGTTGGTAATTTTAAAATTTGAACCTGATTTTGTCATGTAAAACTTTCATGTATAGACCATATAACTTCTTATGTTCCTTGAGTGACTTGAGAATTTTTTTTCTAGAAACTTGAGAAAAGGTTAACTTGATAATTCCTTTGCAGGCCATGTTAAATCTTGAACCTAATTGTGCCATGTACAACTTTCATCTATAAACCATATAGTTTTTTATCGTTCCTCCAGTAAATAGTTTTGAGAAAACATGTACCGTTTTTTGGAAACTTGAGAAAAAGCTAACTTGTTAATTCCTCTGCAGCCAATCATGTGCCAATTCTGATTGGGAATCCTACCACTCTTTGCTCTGTGCTGGCTCCAACACTGAACCATCACGAAGATCTGCTCTTCACAAATTCATAGAGCATGCCAATGGTAAGCTAGCAGTTCGCCTTGAGCATTTATCATCATAGCATCATTGATGGCATGTATGCTATATCAATTCATTGATGATCAATAGTGATTGCGATTGAGGTTGTCAAGCTGACATCTGATAATACCCATTATTTTGCTTTCAGGAACCAATGATATTTTCTTGGTTGCCGCCAAGGTATTTGATAGAAATATCTTAAATATGTTTAGAATACTTTATATTTTCTCACTTTAGGGACATACATGTCCGTTTTGGTTTTTTAATTGTCAAGCTAACCACAAAATGTGATGCACTAATGGCCATTTTAGTTTCTCATTGTTGAACATTCTCTGGCTGGCGTTTTCATCAATGTATTGAAAGACTAGGACCTAGGTACCTAGCCAGCATCCAAGGCAAAATATTTTAGCATCAACTTTGAGTTGATACTGATGTCAGTCATCATTATTTCTGGGAATGTTCAAACTGCAATTTTCTGATCTTTAGAACCTTATTGCAGAAAACAGTGGTTAGCTATCAATAGTACCACATTGGACAAACAAACAAAAGAATAAATGCATTAATGCACCCTTATGTACTAACTGTCAACTCATCTAAGTTGTACTGATTTTCATGCATGAACTCGTACGTTTATATGGCAGACTATCACGTTCACCCTGTTGAGGTACAAGAAACTCAAAAAACATCCTGACTTTCAAGCTGGATCAAACTTTTCTTTGCTTATGGAAGCCTGGAAACCATTTTCCATGGGCTTCAAAAAGAGGTAAAGGCATAGCTTCAAAGTAGATATTCCTCCTCTGGTAACTGCTTGTCTGTTTCTTCTAACGGATACCCATCTGTCTTTTCATCTCCCTTGTTTTTGGTTACACTGCTTTGAGCTCTTTGTACCTTTTCTACTACTGACAATGTTGCTTAAAATAACTACCCTGATTTGTGCAAAAATATCTTGTGACTGCAGATGGTGGGATTATATTGCTTTGCCTGAGGATGTTGATGCTTCTGGTGAAGATTCATTTAGGCAAGAAATAAGGGATCTGGCATTTAAGGTAACTATATCAACATATTACCTGAAAAAATATACAACGATGATGCAATAAGTGCATAAGTACCCTGTTTTACTCTCTACATCTTATTTCATCCGCTACTGGGCTAATCATGACCTCTGTTTTTTTTTGTAGTCACTGCAGCTTCTCAAGGATGCTATCTTCGATGCTGAGTGTGCACCGTGTATCCTTTTTAGCAGTTACAAGACTTGTTTCAAAGTTTCATATGATAGTACACTTTGTCATCAAGTTACCTTAACTTGCTCTAGTGTTTTCCCTTGAGGTGTATGGCCATATAATTGGCATGTTTGAGCTGAACAATCTGTAAGTAAATATATTCCCCCCTATTTCATTTGATTAATGTATATACTCTGTTAGTTGCATTTCTCTCTACTTTCTACAATTGAAGCAAATGCCAGTGCTGCATTTGAATTATATAGTCGCTCCAGTCATGCTTCCACCTTTTCCATTCCAGTGATTTGGTCGTTGCATCGCCAGTTGAAGACTATTTCATACATATTTATGATCTTCCAGATGACGAGAAGGTTTGTTTGATCGTTGTCTTAATTTCTTCTAGTCCTTATGTAGGATTATTTACTCTTGCACTTGCATAATGGCTTTCTTTATCTGAAATGCAATGAATCCCAGGATGAAGCTGAGAAGGTAACAATGCCAATTGTAGATGCGCTAGGTGAAGACTATTCAGTTAATTGTGACGGTCCGTGCAATTTGTTCATCTTAATTACTCCTTCAGAGTACTGCTATGTGCATTTTTTTCTATTTCTCCAGCACTAAGAAAATAGTTTCTCTCTACTTTTTTGTATTCAGGGACGGCATTCTTTCCTCTGCAAAGCTGCATGAATCATTCATGCTGTCCAAATGCCAAAGCATTTAAAAGAGATGAGGTGATGTATATCTTTCTTCCAGCTCATTAGCCCATTTTCGTACCAAACTGCCAGTCAGCATTGCTGATAAGAGCTGTTGGACGCTGCAGGATAATGACAGTCACGCAGTGATAATTGCTCTGGGGCCTATCAGCAAAGGTGATGAGGTACGTCGCCTCTAGTGCTATGTAAAATCATCTTAAAATTGTGCATCAAGAGAAACTCTGGCCAAATTGTTCTGCCAGCTGGTGACATTCCATATTTCCAATATTGCAGATTACCATCTCCTACATTGATGAAGATCTTCCGTACGAGGAGCGGCAGGCAGAGCTCGCAGATTATGGCTTCACATGTACATGCTCCAAGTGCCAGGAAGAAAAGCCCAACTGAATGGAGACTGACTCGACTAGCTTGAATTTTGGTCGCTATTGGAGTGCATCCTGCTTGTAGTTTATGCCACTGGGTACTTTGACGGCTCTAAAATATTAGGGTAGGATATGAAGAAAGAATGAGAAGATGATGTACTGATTTTGGTGGGCTTATGCTCTGCCCATGTTGAAGCTTTTACTGGATATTCACTATATCTCATCTGTAGTTTTGTGTTGCTGGAGATTTTGAATGCTACAAATTACAAAATGTAAGACTTAGATAGAGGTGCTTGAACTTGAGCAAAATGTAAGACTTTTAATGGTTTTTCAGTATGTCTTGTCTGTACTTTTGTGCCAATGTAGATTTTGAATACAATAAAAATGTAAGATTGAGGTGGAGATACTTGAGCGAATACTGGATTATGCTTGTTTATGTTGAGAAATTACAGAACTGGCATCACATAGTTCAATGTATAATACTCCCTCCAAAATATAATGCATACTGGTTTTGGAGGGAGTATTATACATTGAACTATATATATAATACGAAATTATATTTCATGATGGTTTGATGGTGTCAATATTCCTATCTTTTTCATTATACTTGGTTGAACTTTACAAAGTTTAACTTTGACCAGAACAAATATGCACTATGTTTGTCCAATATTGGATCTTCCTCTCTTTTTTTTGTTTACTTGTAGAACCGGCATCAAATGGTTCAATCCATATACGAGTAGCTATTTTCATCCAATGCTTTGACTTTGCTCCATTTATTTTAAGGAGCTTAAATTGCATGGTTCAATCCAGAATAGCTATTTTTGTCCAACAATTTTTTGAAATACATAGCTTAACAACTCTGAAGTATATTATACATGGACACAGCTGAGATACATGAGTTATGCTACAGGTGCTATCTCTTCCATAGCTTATGGGTCATCGCAGAACAAGTTTAGTACTTGCCACAAGACTTTTACACATAATACAAGAAAAACGAATTACATCATTCAAGAAAAAAATGAACAATGGTTTTCCTCTGAGTTCTCACTATGCCACGGCTCGCTGCACCTGAAAATTTGCACATTCAAAAGATTTAGAGAAGAATCATAAGCATATAATCAGACTATAGATGTTTCATGGTAAGTCAGGTAATAACATGTGCAGAATCTACTAGTTTCACAAGAAACACGTAATGTGGATGTGTTCCTGCTCTACCTCATTGTATCATCTCTGATCAAGGCCTCCAAAGAACTGCTCCAAGCTTGTAGAACTGAAAACATTGGCCGCTGCTCTTTCTGTTTGTTGTGGTGATATGTGTAGCTGGTACTTGATAAACCTCTGCAATATGAAATATCAAATATTCAAATCAAACCGTGTTTCGGGACAGTACAATTCCCATTTGTTGTGGCGAAAATGGCAATACTGCATTGCTGCATTTGTGACTTACAGATAACTGGTGAACAATTTCAGGACTAGAGTCAATGTGCCAATCAGGTTCCAGCTGCCGAACAAAAGAGGTACGGCCAATTTCCGTACTACAAAAGAGAACCTATAGATTTCAAGAGAAAGTTACATTAAACATCTTTCGGCAATATGCAATACTCAAATAATGAAACGTGTACATTTATATCCTGAAGCTTACCTTGTCTCTTACCAAACCACCACTAGTAAAAAGCCCAGCTTCGCTGAGGGCAGACAACACCTTTTCCTGCATCATGATTCAAGTGAGCAGGGGTCAATTTACAATGGTCTGGCCCAAGTTTGTAATAATGCAAACTCTAAAACAATGAGCTATCATGGAATGAACAATTATTGATCATTTGTTCAGTATGCATATGATGGTGGCAGACTGGCAGTAAACGGCACAAAACATAAGGTAATGACAGAGCATTAGAGTTGTTTCTGGACCTACCCCGCTTTCATCATCAAGAATGCGCTCCATCAGATATACATCGCAAAATTTTGCGATTTCTAAAAGAACTTCCAAGACAGAAGGTCTTACTGTGACATGATTCTGCAGAAATATATACATCCATGAATTTTTCATTAGTCCATAAAAGTCAATAGCAAATTTTGAAGAAGCTTTTCTGCCCACCTGGAGCTCCTCAGGAGTTGTCTCCTCCAAAATGACGCCAAGTAACCGGCAGGTAACCTGAAAGATGTTATTCCCACATTAGTGAAAACTGAAACTCATGAATTGGTTCAACAGGTTACAGTATGCTTGAGATTTTAATAAAAAACAGTGGTTTGCGTAGTACCCTTCGTCCTTCGCTAAGTTTATGCCTGACAAGCTGCTCAAGAGTCAGCTGAAGAAGAACCGAGCAACTGTCAATCCAAGGGTTATAAAAACAAAAATGTATTTTTAGTATTCAAAACAATGAAAGGAAGCTATACATTTACAGGCTGGAAAAGCTGGTTGATTGCTTCATGTGCTCTTGAATCTGCCGATGAGCAAGCATCCATTCCACCCAATGCACCTTGTCGTGATCGACTGCTGGTGTTGCTAGATGATGGGGCAACCCGTCTGCGTGGTCTCCGGGGTTGCTCTTGAGGAGTTCTCAACAGCTTCCAGGCAAACACGAGTGTGATGGCAATCGCAGCAAGTGTGGTAAGCGAGCGGAGTTTCTAAAGGAGGAAATGAGGTACTTCAATAATTGTTGCAACGAGGATTCAAAATATCATACACCCTCTGATCCAAATTAATTGACTCAGGTTCAATGAATCTAGACAGATTTTAGGCAAAATTTTCCTAAGACTGAGTCCATTAATTTAGATCGGAGGGAGTATCATAAAAATGAGAACTCATGGCCACTTGAGAACGTACAAGACTTGCTACATCTTTTTGCTCTAGGCAAGTAACACACCATGCACACACACACACACACCTATCACTATCAGTCCAGTGATACAACTACTTTGGGAAACATATAATTGTTCAAACAGTGTTACACTAGCATGCATGAAGTGCTTACGTATACGTAAGTAGGGATGCAAGAAGGATCCCGTCAATATTCCACTTCTAGTTCATTTGGAGATTTGAACTAGAAGTCTCCAAATGAACTAGAAATCTCCAAATGAACTAGAAGTGGGACATTGGTGGGATCTCACTTGACACCGTGGTTTACGTCTATTAATGTGTAGTCTAGTACCACCGTATTCTCTTAATTATAGAGTATTTGCCATTTGGGAATCAAACCTTAGCACAAATTGAACACTAGGCATACCAAAATAACACCGCATCATTAAATAGTTCACTGCTGGCTCGTTATCCCTAACCAGGGATGCATATCGTCTCTTGAGATCACCTAGTAGCCTTCCGAAAGCTTCAGTCTTTCTCATCCCTTTGGAGACATTTGATAAGACAAAACTCTTTGTCTTCCTCCCTAACCGACAATCCTATATAGTACTGATAACCGATTCTTTCAGCCAAGGGGCACATCAAAATCACAAGGACCACAGCAATCCCTGATCTTTTGGCTTTCGCCAAACCCGATCGCAGTACCCACAATATAGGACCGATGTTTTACACCAAAGGGTGAATGCCTGCAAAGCCCCACCTGGATGTTCACCTTCTACTACATGAATAACTGGAACTTGAACGGCAGGTAACAACTACTTACCAATAGATGCTTCACAATCTACGCATCAACAGCTACCGCAGCAGAACAGATAACCTACGCACAGCTAAAGCCATAGCCTTTCCCCAAATATGGAGCCACTTGCCCACTTTACACCCTGGCTAGGCCAACAACAAAAGAAAATCCTCAGCTACAGCTACGAGGTACTGACAGGTCATTCTAGCATCGTTAAAGGGACGGAGGCTACAGATCCGAGCGTGAACCTGGCGATCGAGGTCGAAGGGGAGGCGATCGGAGTAGCGCGCGAGCGCGTCGACGAGGCGCCTCACCAGATCGGCCAGCTCGTCGTCCTTCCCGCCCCCAGGCCCCGCCGCCGCCGCAGCCTGGGACGAAGCCGCCGCCACGGACTCCGACGCCATCGCCGCCGACGAGACGAAGAGGGGAGGAGACGGCGGCACCGACAAACCCTAGGAGGTGCTCGTCGGTCGCGGCGAGGAGGGCTGGGGGCGGAAGTGTAATTTGGCGTGCGGTGCGAGGGGGTGGTGGGCTGTGTGACCTGTGCGATGTCGGAAGTCGGAACAGAGAGAGAGAGAGAGGGAAGCGGCTGCTGCTTCGAGCTGTTTTTGTCATGACGGTCGGGCCGCCGGTTTTGCAGTTAGGACCTTGTACAGTAGAACTATTACGGTATAGGTGCCTGGTTCTTCTTCAGTTTCAAGAGTTGTACGCCTGTTTGTTATTTCTTCTTTGATAGAGGGTCGATTTGTTATTTTGCCGCTATAATTTTGTCAGCGGGGGACAGGCACACCAGCAGAGAACAGTCCATCGATTTTAAACTTTACTGTTCTGACTTGATGTAGATGGTAGAATTGTTTTACTAGCACGGATGAGCCACTGCTCAAAAACAATGATATCATGAGTTGGCACTTGGTATTCCTTTAGTTTTAGTATTTTGGTGGCTGTTATTTTGAGGTTTGAACGGATAGAAGTGAAAATGTGTTTTGTGAGCAGCATCCATAAATCCAATCTAACTCAACGAAGTGTACAAGAATCCTGAAAAAGAAAGGCGATGTCAATCTCTCGCCTTCGGCGCCAACGATAACCATGATGATGGAATTATGGTGATGTGCGTGCCAACAAAATTAACACTGCCACGTGTATAGGTGCGCGACAAAAGGTTCACAATCCCTCCCCTGTCCGCCCACCAATGGTCGGCGGTGCAAGTGAGTACCGCTTCGGCTCCCCATGCAAATTGCAAGCGACGCGTGGGGAAGGGACCGAAGGGACCGGAGAGAAGGATCAATATTGAAAAGAAAACTTAGGGGAGGGGTGTGGATAACATTGGACCCACCTAGATGCATGATTTCTAGTGAAAGATTACACTTGCCATATATTAATTCAAACTAGGGTCGAAGACTCGAGCAAGCGAGTACAACCCACTAAAAGAAAGATGGCACAAATAAAAGGAAAATTACAAGTCCACCCTTGATGACACGACCCACACACGCACACAATACCAAGGGCCACTCGTCCCCTACAAGGCACATGAACTTAGGAGCTTAGAAGAATGCCTTTGTTGCCGACTAGGGCATGCTCTGTCATCATCGTTTTTGGTGAAGCGTAAATTTTGTCGACACCAGTAGGCATGCGCAACCTTTGGACCTACTACATCAGCTTGAGTCAACGACGATGAAGGTTAAGGTGTAACTGGATAGCTGCTCATGCAGATGAACGACATGATTTGAGTTCATGTCGAAGTGGAAGAAAACCATGATGGACATTCCTAGAACAAGTCAAATCCAAACCTAGAAATAGAAACAGGCCATGGCTTTGAATTGACCCAGCCCTACCTAGCCAGGATGTGAGCAGGCAATTAACCCAAACAAGCGATTAACATGCACCGAAGATTTGAATAACCATGACCTAGGATAAAACCCAATATTGGAAACTATATCATAAAAGAAAATGGGTATATATCAGACCTTGATGTGGGAGCATATATATAATGCCTAAATCGATAAATTGGGGGATGAATTTGGCCAAAACTGAATATGCTGAGAATTATTCAAGGGCATGTGGAGGAAGGAGGGGGAGGATGGAGAACTAAACCAAGAGAAGTGCACAGTCGAAGAAGACTACTTTGTGTCCGTCCCACTCAACGTATTGGATCGTGAACCTTTTCTACTATGGTGACTAGGTTATCATATATAACCTATTTCCGAAGAATGACCTAGGGGATGCAGCGAGGCATCACACCAAAAGAAGCAACATCGCCCCATATAGATGGACGTCGCACCAGATCACAACCCTCGTGCCTCGCCTCCATAAATGGTGGGTGGCGCATGTGACTGACGGTTCAGCTCCCTACGCGTGTTGCAAGCGGCATGACAGGAAGAGACATTATATGGATAAGGATGGATGATGAGAAAAACAAAAGAAGATTATTAAGGAGGAATATGAATTTAGGGTTTGTTCGGTTTGAAAGGTATTGGAGTGGATCAACATGGATTGAGGTGGATTATTTTCCATGTAAGTCAAAATCCCACCCAATCCACTCAAATCCACTTCTCGAAATAGGCTTTCGCCCTGCTATATTAATATAGCAACCACACCGAATAACTTGAGTCCACAGCTAGGGCAAACAGCACAATCAAGCCCAAAAGAAAAAAAATAAGAGAACAAAAGAGAAACTAATCCCGAGAGCGCTAGATCAACGAAAGCAATGAAGACCCGCAATCGTTGCGCCCTCCAAAGGATTCCCACCACACTTCTATGCCTTCAGATCGTCATGTATAAAGCAACACCTTCAAGAAGGAATGCGGCGATGACGACGGTGTTGCCCGGACTGGTCTTAGGATTTCTCCTGGTACATGCATGGGAGTGGGGAAGGGGTACCCCGACGCCCTTCAATAAGGAAAGATGGCACCCGCAAGCATCACCGCGTCGGTATCAGCCAAGCCGACATATATTTCTCCCAACCCCCAAAAAACCATAGCCCTAGCCAATCCAAAGTGCTCCACCAAACTACCACCCACCAACCTGCGCCACCACGATCTTGCAGTCAACATCATAGTCTCACAATGGCAAACGTTGTGAGGCCGGTTATACCGAGAGGAAACAGCCGTAGACAACGGGCGCAGAATCACAACCACATGGGAGGGAACAACCTCCGCCATCATAGACGGTAGCCGACCGGACGCAGGGGCAAGAGAACACCAAGCCACTTGGTGCCAGAGGACGGCAGCAACACCACCACCTGGAGGACTACCCCGACCTGACGCGGCAGCAGTGACAAACCAGGCTAGACAGTCCAGCCGAGCTCCAAACGGGCTCGTAAAGTCTCTGTCGTCACGCTGCTGCACGTAGGCTACACTCGCCGCCATCCTCTCGATTGGAACCATAGGCCCAGCCAGGCCTAGATGGGTCCGCAAATCTCTCGCCGCCACGTTGCAGCTGGCGTGACATCATCGCCGCCACCCTCATCACGAACCGCCCATCAGAACAACCGGAGGCGCCAAACCTGAGCCCAACCCGGCCCTCCCTGACCTAAATCGGGCCTTTTGGGCCCATATCTGGGCCTGCAGGGCACTCCTGCTAGGCTCTTGTGCAACCACCAAGTGGAAGCTCCACCCAGCGCGTTAATAGCGCTTGACGAGGTGGAAGAGGTTGAAGTAGATTCCCCAGTAACGGCACCAGAAAGCTTGATGGCGCCTAGTGTTTGATGTGAAAGCGCTTCGTTGGAAACCCCAAGAGCAAGGTGTGAAGCAGCAAGTAGCAAGTCTTCCCTCAGTTGAGACCGAGGTTATCGAACCAGAAGGAGGAAGGAAACGTCACACAGGTGTTGAAGCAACGTGGAGACCTACACAACACAAACTCAAAACTCTGTCACAACGAATCAGTGAGGTTGTCAAGCTCACCGGTTTGCTATAAGAAAGGATTAAACATACGGTATGGAAGGTAATGGTTTGCAGCAAGTAAACAAGTAATAGTGGGAGATGTATCAATGGTAAAGATTGGACCGGGGTCCATAGTTCACTAGAGGTGTTCTCCTTAAATAAACAACATGGCATGAAGGGTAAACAAATTACAACGGGGCAATTGACAGGAACTGAGCAAGGTATAACAATGCAATTACTAGCTAGAAAGATCCTACGAAGTTGATTGGGAAATACAACAATATACATAGACCATTATCCAACTGCATCTATGACTAGAAGTCCACCTTTAGGTTATCATCCAAACCCCCTTCAGTATTAAGTTGCAAGCAACAGACAACTGCTTTAAGCAAAGTGTGTAAGGTAAACAGTCCACATGTTCCATGAACAAGAGACCGTTGTTTTCTCCCTAGTAGCAACAACACATCTACAACCGAAGATATTTCTTTCACTTCCCTTGGAAACTAGAGGCATGAACCCACTATCGAGCATAAATACTCCCTCTTGGAGTCACTAGCAACTACTTGGCCAAGATAACCACTAGCAACGAAGAGCATGCAAGATCACAAACAACATAAACATGATAGAATCATAAAGATAAAACCATTAATCAAACCAACATAATAATCTCAATATCCATAGGATCCCCGCAAACACAACATGCATGATTACAAATAGATTAGATCTTGATCATGAGCGGAGCTCATAAGATCTATACATGAAAGCATAAACGAGGAGATTACAACCATCTAGCTACTACATGGACCCATAGTCCAAGGCGGAACTACTCACGAATCATACCGGAGAGAAGGCCTCCGGGATGATCTCCCCTCCGGCAGGGTGCCGGGAAGAGCTTCAGATCCCCCCGATCTAGGGACGATGGTGGCGGCGGCTACAGACGGTTTCGTGGATTTCTGATCGCGTACCCAGAGTTTCTGCATCGAGGGCTTCTTATAGGCGAAGGGGGAGACCGAGGCGGCCGCCGCCCCAGGCGCGGGGTAGGGCCCACCCGCGCTTGGGGGGGGGTCTGGCCCCTCTGGCCGGCCCCTCGGGCTCTCCTCTGGACTTCTTGTTCCCCACGGAAAGTTATTGACTTTGTCCTTCGTCCTGTCCAATTCCGAGAATATTTTTTTACTAACTTTTCTGAAACCAAAAACAGCAGAAAACAGGCATCTGACACTGTTGCAACTTGTTAATAGGTTAGTACCAGAAAACATGTAAAAAGCACCTCAAAGTGTAGACAAGTAAAGCAAAGTAGATACTAAACAAGCATGGAGCATCAAAAATTATAGATACGTTTCCAACGTATCAGCATCCCTAATCTTAACTCTTGTTCGTCCTCGAGTAGGTAAGTGATAAAAGAATAATTTTTGAGGTGACATGCACCCTCACAATAAAGATCCAACCATTTGCAAGCATAGAAAGCTGGGATCAAAAAACTCTAAACATGTGCATGAAAGATGGAGTTCTAAAAATAGGGCATAGTAATTATGCATGCAACATGGCAAGCTACAAACAAAGATCATGAATAATATACATTGAAAAACGTTTGTTTGTTTCACATTCAGAAAACATAGCATAGTGGCAATCAGCTTGTCCCTCATAGAGTAGCAATATAATGCATATGATACCTGCAAAGTTCACAAGGGTGACTAGAAACAAATAGCACAAGAACAAGTAATAACACAATATGCATCAATTAATAAGCCTTGGAACACTGCACATAGAATGACAACTATGCTCTCTTAATGGTGCCTAAAGGTAGAAGGTGGAGACTCAATAATGGTGGAAGAAAGGCCTTTTTCTAAAGGAAGGAGGGATTACAAGTTTCAAAAAGAGCTTCCAAAAATTATGGTACTTATTAGCTTTCAGCCCTCATTGCCCCTATCATAAGGATCTTGAAGTGGTTAAGGTTAAAGTGGCAAAGCTGGAGTATATGCTTGACACAGTATAAGTTGGCAATCTCAAGTCCCTTGACTATGAGGGCTACACCTCATGGATACTCAACTTAGGGCCCAGGCAAGTTCTTGTCACTGTAAGTATTTGCATATCATTGAGAACTGTCAACGGGGTACCCCTTGCACATGGCATAGGAGCTTTCCCATAACCAAAATGACAAGGCAAGCAGACAATGAGCATCTCAGCAATTCTTCTTATGTACCATGGGAATATGGTGCTTTTTTCTATTTTTCCTCTTTTCTCAATGTGTCTCTCTTCTTTTTATAAGAAGAATGCTTCATAGATGTCACTATGGTGATGCTGCAAGTTTCCACCATGATTAGGCATGGCTTAGGCTAGCGGCCCAGGCATTTCTCTAACACAGAATACAAACTCCATGGACTTACAAGTTCCCACTTCATTTCACACCAGTAACATCCATAGACAAAAGAGCATGATATCAACTGAGTACAACAAGGTACAAGTGCAATGTTGAAAATGTTCCCCGTGACAGCACGGTTCTGCTAATTCCAACTTATAAGTACAAGCATATATAACAAAGTTTTCACAATGGTTCAAGTTTATTAGGGCCAAAGAATAAAGTGTGCCATCAAGTTCGTGAGGGCTTTAATCACTAAGTTTTCACATAACAAAATAGTTTTTAATTGGAAGATAGATGAAAACAAGGATATACTTTGGAATGGTGTAACACACCATGTATAGGAATTTATAGTGGACACTTTGGAATAATTTGGTTTCTTGGGAGTTGGAGGCATGAGTAGAACTTACTCATACAAGTGGAGGCTAGCAAAAGACTGGGAGCAACCAACTAAGAGAGCAATAATGGCCATAATCATGCAATGCAACAAAGCATTACTAATCAAAGCATAGAGCGGTACTACAAGTCAAGGACTAAATGATCATAGAGGCTATGGTGACTTGTTCATAGTCATAACATGGTGTGAGCATGTGCCAAGTCAACCCAAGCAAAACATCATAGGAGAATACCACAATACTATGCTTTTGCATGCTAAAACAACACATAATTTCTTCAAGGCACACTAAGAAATCCCAATTGTTTGGAACAAGACATGCTACAGCAATAATCACTAAGCATAATGCTAAAACAACACCTAGCATGTCATGCTAAAGTCTAAGTCACAGTCAATGCAAGCTCCTCTTGCACTTCAAGCAAGAACTTACTACTCCTTTCCAAACACCAGGCAAACTTATTTGAAAAACAACATAGCGAGAACGGGGGTCCAAACTTCTTTATTCAAGCAAACTAAACAAACTAAGCAAAGCAAACGAAAACTAAGACGTTCCAAGAACAACACAACTATGCATGAAACAATAAAAGTGAAGTGTCTAGACAGACCTGAGCTTTTTATTGATGAAGAAGGGGATGCCTTGGGCATCCCCAAGCTTTGATGCTTGTACCTCTTGGATATTTCTTGGGGTGACACCATGGTGGTATCCCCAAGCTTGAGCTTTTGTCCATCCTTCATCTCATTGCATCATTCTCTCTCTATACCTGAAATTTTTCCTTCATACAAAACTTCACACAATCTTCATTAGCAACATTAGCTTATTCAAAAGATATTAGACCGGCAAGCTTTGGAACAGCAAGGCTTTCACTAAAAACACAAGCTACTGTAGTAACCCCTTCAAAGAAACTCAATTTATCTAAAGAGAGCTCAAAAAGGAATCAATAAGAAGCAAATGCAAATAATGGCAGAAATCTGTCAAAATAGACCAGCAGGTAGAAACGAATTTTTTCGAACATCTTCTGTTGCTCAAATCAAAAAAGTGTTGAACTATCGAAAGTTAGCCAACATACTGGGGGATTTATTCGTAAATTTTGAGCCTAATCCGAGTTACAGAGCCTCCTCACGATTTTTTTTTGGTGGAGGACAGAAATCTGTTTCGGGACAGCAACTCCCCAAATCTTACTTCCCTCTCATTATAGGTCATTCTTGGCACAAAAAGCAAACAAAAAGTATAAGGAGAGGTCATTACAGTAGTAATAACTTCCAAGACTCAAGGAAACTCTTCGGTTATCTCCCAACAAGTACTTTTCTTTAACGCCTTTAAGTTAGGCATGATATATTGAGAAGATGCTCACATAAGAATTATGAATTGAAGTCAAAGAGAGCATCAAGAAGCAAATTCAAAACACATTTAAGTCTAACCCTCTTCCTATGCATAGGAATCTTGTACACAAATAAATTCATGAAAAACCAAGTGACATGCATAGGAAGATAAGACAAGAGTAACTTCAAAACTTTCATCATAAAGAGAGGCGTTTCAATACCAACAAAACTTCTACAACCAAATTTTCCTCTCTCATAATAATTTTCAGTAGCATCATGAATAAACTCAACAATATAGCTATCACATAAAGCATGCTTTTCATGATCTACAATCACATAATCTCTATCAAGCTCACAAATAGTGGGATTAAAACCTTCACAGGGTTTACCCAAAGTAGATATTTCAAAAGGATCCACAGGAACATAACATTCATCCTCCTTTGGTAAGCATGGGGGACAATCAAATAATAAGAGGTAAAGAGTTACTCTCATTAGAAGGTAGACATGGGTAGATCCATTCTTCATCCTTTTGTTCATCACTCTCCTCCTCTTTTTCATCTAATGAGCTTCTAGTTTTAACAATTTCTTCTTACATAGGCTCCTGCAAGGCATTAGTCTCTTTCAGTTGTGGAAAGCACCTATTAAAATATTCAAGAATATAGCCATTTGCTTCCTTGTAATTGTTAAAGCAAAATTTAAGTATCTCATAAACCTCATGTTCATAAGGTGCATCATCAGTATTTTCAAGCAAGCTGGCAAGTTCAAATGCACCCTTGAAGGCAATAAACTCTTCAATTTGTTCCACATCATAAATGTCATAATTTCCTTTAACATAAGAAGATATGGTAACATTATCATTACACTCACATTGAAAGGCTAGGTGTCTATACCTCCTGCAGCAACAAGATTTATCAAAGCAATAAGTAACATTATAAGTAGAGCACAAGTCTCTAGCAAAAGTATTCAACTTATCAATTTGTTCCCATAAGTGTATCCCTTTTTGTGACAAACGGTGTTCCTTATAATAATACTTTTGTTCTTCCATGAACCCACCTTTCCAATAAGAACTAGTTTCAAAGAAACCAACCATTGATAGGAAGCATGGCCAAGCAAGGCAAAGACAGACCAGCAACTAGAGCAGGAATTAATTTTTTTTTGTTTTTTTTTTTGAAAAGAGGCAAACAAAACCAAGCAAAAGAAGCAAAGCAAACTAAAAACAAAGTGAAGAGAAAGGAAGTGAAGGACTCCCCTAGTGAAGACGTCCTTAGCTTCCCCGGCAACGGCGCCAGAAAACTTGTTGATAGCGCTTGACGAGGTGGAAGAGGTTGAAGTAGATTCCCTAGTAACGGCACCAGAAAGCTTGATGGCGCCTAGTGTTTGATGTGGAAGCGCTTCGTTGGAAACCCAAGAGCAAGGTGTGAAGAGCAAGCAGCAAGTCTTCCCTCAGTTGAGACCGAGGTTATCGAACCACAAGGAGGAAGGAAACGTCACACAGGTGTTGGAAGCAACGTGGAGACCTGCACAACACAAACTCAAGACTCTGTCCCAACGTATCAGTGAGGTTGTAAAGCTCATCGGTTTGCTGTAACAAAGGATTAAACGTATGGTGTGGAAGGTAATGGTTTGTAGCAAGTAAACAAGTAATAGTGAAAGATGTATCAATGGTAAAGATTGGACCGGGGTCCATAGTTCACTAGAGGTGCTCTCCTTAAATAAACAACATGGCATGAAGGGTAAACAAATTACAGCGGGGCAATTGACATGAACTGAGCAAGGCATAACAATGCAATTACTAGACAGAAAGATCCTATGAAGTTGATTGGTCAATACAACAATATACATAGACCGTCATCCAACTGCATCTATGACTAGAAGTCCACCTTCAGGCTATCATCCGAACCCCCTCCAGTATTAAGTTGCAAGCAACAGACAACTGCTTTAAGCAAAGTGTGTAAGGTAAACAGTCCACATGTTCCATAAACAAGAGACCGTTTTTTTCTCCCTAGCAGTAACAACACATCTACAACCGAAGAGATTTCTATCACTTCCCTTGGAAACTAGAGGCATGAACCCACTATCGAGCATAAATACTCCCTCTTGGAGTCACTAGCAACTACTTGGCCAAGATAACCACTAGCAACGGAAAGCATGAAAGATCACAAACAACATAAACATGATAGAATCATAAAGATAAAACCATTAATCAAACCAACATAATAATCTCAATATCCATCGGATCCCCGCAAACACAACATGCATGATTACAAATAGATTAGATCTTGATCATGAGCGGAGCTCACAAGATCTATACATGAAAGCACAAAGGAGGAGATTACAACCATCTAGCTACTACATGGACCCATAGTCCAAGGTGGAACTACTCACGAATCATACCGGAGAGAAGGCCTCCGGGATGATCTCCCCTCCGACAGGGTGCCGGGAAGAGCTTCAGATCCCCCCGATCTAGGGACGATGGTGGCGGTGGCTACAGACGGTTTCATGGATTTCTGATCGGGTACCCAGAGTTTATGCATCGGGGGCTTCTTATAGGCGAAGGGGGAGACCGAGGCGGCCGCCCCAGGCGTGGGGTAGGGCCCACCCGCGCCTGGGGGGGGGGGGGGGTCTAGCCCCTCTGGCCGGCCCCTCGGGCTCTCCTCTGGACTTCTTGTTCCCCACGGAAAGTTATTGACTTTGTCCTTCGTCCCGTCCAATTCCGAGAATATTTCTTTACTAACTTTTCTGAAACCAAAACAGCAGAAAACAGGCATCTGGCACTGTTGCAACTTGTTAATAGGTTAGTACCCGAAAACATGTAAAAATCACCTCAAAGTGTAGACAAGTAAAGCAAAGTAGATACTAAACAAGCATCGTGTAACATCCGAGGATTAACACCTAGAGAAACTAATCCCGAGAGCGCTAGATCAACGAAAGCAATGAAGACCCGCAATCGTTGCGCCCTCCAAAGGATTCCCACCACACTTCTATGCCTTCAGATCGTCATGTATAAAGCAACACCTTCAAGAAGGAATGCGGCGATGACGACGGTGTTGCCCGGACTGGTCTTAGGATTTCTCCTGGTACATGCATGGGAGTGGGGAAGGGGTACCCCGACGCTCTTCAATAAGGAAAGATGGCACCCGCAAGCATCACCGCGTCGGTATCAGCCAAGCCGACATATATTTCTCCCAACCCCCAAAAAACCATAGCCCTAGCCAATCCAAAGTGCTCCACCAAACTACCACCCACCAACCTGCGCCACCACGATCTTGCAGTCAACATCATAGTCTCACAATGGCAAACGTTGTGAGGCCGGTTATACCGAGAGGAAACAGCCGTAGACAACGGGCGCAGAATCACAACCACATGGGAGGGAACAACCTCCGCCATCATAGACGGTAGCCGACCGGACGCAGGGGCAAGAGAACACCAAGCCACTTGGTGCCAGAGGACGGCAGCAACACCACCACCTGGAGGACTACCCCGACCTGACGCGGCAGCAGTGACAAACCAGGCTAGACAGTCCAGCCGAGCTCCAAACGGGCTCGTAAAGTCTCTGTCGTTACGCTGCTGCACGTAGGCTACACTCGCCGCCATCCTCTCGATTGGAACCATAGGCCCAGCCAGGCCTAGATGGGTCCGCAAATCTCTCGCCGCCACGTTGCAGCTGGCGTGACATCATCGCCGCCACCCTCATCACGAACCGCCCATCAGAACAACCGGAGGCGCCAAACCTGAGCCCAACCCGGCCCTCCCTGACCTAAATCGGGCCTTTTGGGCCCATATCTGGGCCTGCAGGGCACTCCTGCTAGGCTCTTGTGCAACCACCAAGTGGAAGCTCCACCCAGCGCGTTAATAGCGCTTGACGAGGTGGAAGAGGTTGAAGTAGATTCCCCAGTAACGGCACCAGAAAGCTTGATGGCGCCTAGTGTTTGATGTGAAAGCGCTTCGTTGGAAACCCCAAGAGCAAGGTGTGAAGCAGCAAGTAGCAAGTCTTCCCTCAGTTGAGACCGAGGTTATCGAACCAGAAGGAGGAAGGAAACGTCACACAGGTGTTGAAGCAACGTGGAGACCTACACAACACAAACTCAAAACTCTGTCACAACGAATCAGTGAGGTTGTCAAGCTCACCGGTTTGCTATAAGAAAGGATTAAACATACGGTATGGAAGGTAATGGTTTGTAGCAAGTAAACAAGTAATAGTGGGAGATGTATCAATGGTAAAGATTGGACCGGGGTCCATAGTTCACTAGAGGTGTTCTCCTTAAATAAACAACATGGCATGAAGGGTAAACAAATTACAACGGGGCAATTGACAGGAACTGAGCAAGGTATAACAATGCAATTACTAGCTAGAAAGATCCTACGAAGTTGATTGGGAAATACAACAATATACATAGACCATTATCCAACTGCATCTATGACTAGAAGTCCACCTTTAGGTTATCATCCAAACCCCCTTCAGTATTAAGTTGCAAGCAACAGACAACTGCTTTAAGCAAAGTGTGTAAGGTAAACAGTCCACATGTTCCATGAACAAGAGACCGTTGTTTTCTCCCTAGTAGCAACAACACATCTACAACCGAAGATATTTCTTTCACTTCCCTTGGAAACTAGAGGCATGAACCCACTATCGAGCATAAATACTCCCTCTTGGAGTCACTAGCAACTACTTGGCCAAGATAACCACTAGCAACGAAGAGCATGCAAGATCACAAACAACATAAACATGATAGAATCATAAAGATAAAACCATTAATCAAACCAACATAATAATCTCAATATCCATAGGATCCCCGCAAACACAACATGCATGATTACAAATAGATTAGATCTTGATCATGAGCGGAGCTCATAAGATCTATACATGAAAGCATAAACGAGGAGATTACAACCATCTAGCTACTACATGGACCCATAGTCCAAGGCGGAACTACTCACGAATCATACCGGAGAGAAGGCCTCCGGGATGATCTCCCCTCCGGCAGGGTGCCGGGAAGAGCTTCAGATCCCCCCGATCTAGGGACGATGGTGGCGGCGGCTACAGACGGTTTCGTGGATTTCTGATCGCGTACCCAGAGTTTCTGCATCGAGGGCTTCTTATAGGCGAAGGGGGAGACCGAGGCGGCCGCCGCCCCAGGCGCGGGGTAGGGCCCACCCGCGCTTGGGGGGGGGGGTCTGGCCCCTCTGGCCGGCCCCTCGGGCTCTCCTCTGGACTTCTTGTTCCCCACGGAAAGTTATTGACTTTGTCCTTCGTCCTGTCCAATTCCGAGAATATTTTTTTACTAACTTTTCTGAAACCAAAACAGCAGAAAACAGGCATCTGGCACTGTTGCAACTTGTTAATAGGTTAGTACCCGAAAACATGTAAAAATCACCTCAAAGTGTAGACAAGTAAAGCAAAGTAGATACTAAACAAGCATCGTGTAACATCCGAGGATTAACACCTAGAATTATACGGAGCACATGTGTGTGCATTGCATTCATGCATAAGAAAATCCGGAGAATTTTCACGCAAAACAAAAAGACCTATAGAGGGATCGAGGTCTCTCTTGTTCTAAAGTAAACAATAGAGCAAGCGCGACGGATTTCGACATGACCTCTACTGAATGTTCATGCTTGAGGGAAAACAATTTGATATGAATATTCAAATACTTTATTTGAATTCAAAAGTATATTAATAGAAAACAAATAAATATAAAAAGGAATTACATAACTGAAATAACTAAAAGACTTCTTTATTATAAGCAGTTACATTTATTCAAAAAGAAAAGAATATGGCAATATGTATAATATTTAAGGAATAGACATAGACCCTATGTCTCAAAAGTATAAATATACACAATTACAGTGTTGTAAAGAATTGAGTCATATGTTTAAACAAGATATCATATTACAAAAAGAAAGAAAAATTAACTTTATTATTACACCCTATTACACTGACTAGCACAATATTCAAAGTAAAAAGGAAAAACAAGATTACAAGAATAGTAGATAGAATTCTAAACTAAATCTTCATGTCCTGAGGATTTTCTTCTTGATCTTGTATATCTGCAAAACAATTCAAAGGAACACAAAACAAATGTAAAATAATAAGGGGATTAGAGTTAATATTGAGCTCTCAGAATGAACAGTGTAATGCGCTGTAATCATTTCATCACTGAGTTAATTTTAACAGGGGCAAATTTCACCAATCTAGTAAAAGTAAGAAGGAAGACAGTGATAACCGACCAAAAAAGATCTTCTCAGTTGAACTGATCCACAAAGGAACGGTCCCACTTGCAAGCAGCTTACACACAACATGCATATGTTGTGCTGTCAGCTCAAGAACAACTCACTAGAGCTGGATAAGAGGGAGTGCTGCCGTAGCAGCTAAACTGCCAGGCAAATCACACACTCTCTCCATATAGCCAAGAAACCATTTCAGAACCACTCCAAGAACACCATTGAATCCTACTGATCTTAACCAACATAATCAGCTGTATTCACAAGAACACTAGATCATTCTATCAAACCATCACCCAACCTATGGTTGCTTCAAGAAGCCATCCAATAGGAAGGATAAAGAGGAGTAGATCAAGTAAGCAGCAAGGAAGATCAAGATCAGTAGCAGCCAAGAGGATCTAGAGCTAGGAGGTGAAGTTTACCAGCACAAGTTACAGCAGTTGAGCAATAATAATCACAAGTTTACAAGAACATCAACAACATCAGTAGAACAATATCCACAAGAGCAACCACAGCTCCACAACAACAGGTTATCCATGTAAGAGCATACCTTTGTATCTGTTCTTTTTATTGCATCCTAGAAAATGGATGAGGTAATGGAAAATTCTCAGATCTATACTCAAGTGGAGTACTAGATCATCACTGAATAATTTCATAAGCAAGCAATAACTAATCTATCCCAAGCATCATCAAAGCCTCAGCCTTTGCATCCTTGGGAGGGACAAATAGCAGCAAATTAAACTGTTTGAATCTACTGTTGTGCACACTCCACATGGGAGGCACCACAACAGAAGATTCAATAACAGTAGAAGCCACTAAGTTGTTTAACACTAAACATCAAGTACCAAATTTGTTCTTATTTAAAAGACAGTCTCAGACCAGCATCATAGACCAATGGATCTAGTTCTAACTAGATCTATACTCACCACACTGCTGGTACAGGGCATATCCCATCTGGATAGCACCTTTGTATCTACAGGTTCATACATATCTACTAAGAATCAGATAATCACTTTCCTAAATGAATCCAGGAATCATATTAGACATTTGATTCAGAAAAGATAGTGAATATAGCACTGTCTATTATTAAGCCACATCTGACAGAGACCATTAAGTAAATCATCTCCCTATAATAAAATAGGAATTAATCAATGTATGAATCATTTTCCTAGTAATTCACCTAGGAATCATCTCAATCAATAGCTAATCCAGCAACAAATCATAATACTAAGAACACCACTGTGCACACTCCAGATGGAGGCACCACAATAGGAAGATTCTAATATTAGAAGCCACTGAAATCACTAGCTAAGATCAACATCAAATACCCATGTTAAAAGAATGAGTTACATCCATAGGGTATTATTTCAAATCATTTTCCTACCAAATTTTCATAATAATCATTTTCTGTTTGAAAACACATCATTTATAAATCACATGATTTAGTAAATCAAGTCAATGGATCAAGGATTAGCCAACAGATATGTACACAATAGTACCAGTGATTGGGGTTTTATCACCGAATCCTTCAACTACAGCAGTGAACAAGTAGTTCGGGACAGAACCTTGTATCAAATCAATTTAAGCAAATTATCTACAGCACCAAATATCATTTAAATATAACAGGAACAGGTCAGATACAAGAATATATTGCATGTAGATAAAAGGATTAATTGTAATACAAAATATCTAATGGACATGAGATCATCAGAGAACCACACACAAGTAATACAACCAAAAATCAGCAAGTATCAACTGGTCCAAATGACTCCATTTTTTCATCCATGAACACTAAAGAAAACATGTTTCCAGAAAATAAATCATAAGAACTTAAGTAGTTGATCATGTAAATGATCATTAGGAAACTGTCTAACATAATATAAAGTACCAGAACATATATAATATATCACTTGTTCATTTGTGTGTTTCACATACACCTTGCTTGAGAATTTCTTAGGTAGTAAATATATACATATAAGTTAGTGGTACCAAATTAAGATGTAGCAAAACAAGCTATTCTTTTTAAACTATAAAAAAATAAATACATCTGACCATGCCATTAACACAAGGAATAGTCAACTAACCATATGTTCATGCTTATGAACTATTAACCCTTGTAATTACATGCATAAACATCAATCAACAAGAAGCCCATCAGCATCACTCACACATCAGGGACCATGTCCAATAGACCATGATCTAGAATCAAGTCCTATTTCATCAAAGAACTACTAGGACCATATTAGCTAATCCTAAATCAATTGTATGATCATCAAAACTAGTTAAATCAAGCAATGGAGGTATACTCCATGAATTGGAACCTAAACAAAAAGGGGCAAATTAACATACCTCACTGCAGTAGAAAAAAATGTACCAGGAAGCTGACGCCGGGTTGCATAGAATACCATCCCGCCGGAGACAGATAAAGGAATAATTCCAGTAGAATCACCACTGTCCACCATCATAGAAAAGCCCCTTGGCAGCGTACTGAGGGCGCCGGGTTGCGCCGCCCTCTGGCGTCAGGTATTGGAGAAGGCAAGATAGTTAGAGAGGGGCTAGTGTTCTTCCACGAGCAGCAACCAGAGGCGCCGACGCGGGAGCCACATCGTGACCTTGCGCCATGGCGGCTAGGGTTTTGGCCAGGCACGCTCATAAGGGCGTGGACCAACCGAATTTATGAAGGGAAAAGAGATAGGTGTAGATGGCGAGGCAGCATCGACGGACGACTGCGCTAGGGGAAGCCGGCGGAGGCCGGGGTGACAAGCGGCGGCGCTGGTGGCGCATCGTGCGCAGGAGAGGAACGCGAGAGGGATACAATGGTATCTCTGTGCGTGTACAAGTGTGTGTGTGTGTAGTGAGGGGTGGGCCGGGGGTGAAAGGTGTGGCATGGTCCAGTCCAACCAGACGGCCCAAATTGATTAGGTTTAGAAATAAAATAAAAAATGAATTATTAAAATAACCTCCAAACATTTTTAGCTTTAGAAAATTATAGAAAAATCCTAAAAATACATATGATATATCAAAATAACCACAAAAATAATATCTACCTAATAAAAATATAATTTTAAGTGTTTAAAATAAATTTAAAGTAAAATAATTATTAACACCATTAAATCTTAAATGAAATTTTATAAAATAAAACAAAAAACCTAAAAATAAATAAAAAAAAATCATTTTTGTGTATCAAAATAACTCTATAATTTTATAAAAATACTCACTTAGAGTTTTACAAATAAAACATAAAGCAAATATTTAAAGACACTTAATTCTTTGATGAATTTTATAAAAATAAAGATAATACATAAAAATAAATAAAATCCATTTTTAAGGTCTTGAATAAATATATTACACCAGAAAAATATTAAATATATTATTAGGAAAGTCTTTAATATTTTAAAAAATAAATCCTTACTTAATACCTATTTTGTGAATTCTTTACAAACAATTATTAAGTAAGAAATAATCACAATTCTTATAAAACCTTGAGCAATTAGTGTCTTAGTACTAATTCCAAACCCGTAACTTGAATTCATAATCAAACTTAAGTATAAACTTTAAAATATTCTTTTAAAAATCTTATTAAGAATCCTTTTAAATAAACATTGGGTATCACCCATTTATATAATATGGTAAATAATCATTATATCTTAACAAATATTAACATAACTTTAAATTCTAACAAATTACTAAGACCATCTAATTATGATTCCATTAAATAAATACATATTCCTTTCATAATAGCAAAACAAATTTAATCTAATCATTCACTTAAATAGTAAGTGAATAATTCCACACCTTAGTTATACCTATCATAAATCTAAAACTTGGGAATAATTAAAACATATTACATTTTAAGTTTACTTACTTTTTTTAAAGTTAACTTTAGTCTCAAAGTTTATAAACATCATGTCTAATAACTACTTATGTTTTTATAGTTAACTTTGGTCTATTTAACCTAAGACATAAAGCATCTCAAATCCAAACTAAACAATCAAACATCAAAAGATATTAATTATGTTCTATTAAACATTAAGGATTGTTTAAACCTTAGAAAGGAAATATTTTCTTCAAATATTATTCTTTTTGCCACTTCAAACAATAATTTTATAATAAGTTCTTCAACTCTTAACAACTCAATCCCAAGGACTTTTATCATAGTCACCACATGACAATTCACCATAATCATGTCATCTTATACTTTACTTACATATTTTGGATTGTTAACACTTAGGTTCCTTATAAAGGTTATTACTTGTAAAGTAAAATTTGAGGATAAACAACCTCTGAAAAGAATCACTTGAATTCACTTCACTCAAAGTATTGGGGATTCAATATGGGAGTTTTACAAAAATGCATATCATTACTTATGCATAACTGCATATTGCTTCTTTAAACATTAGTCCTTACCGGACCAATGATGCAGATTTCAGATATTGGATCTTATGTCGTCTCGAAGACCGTGAGTGCATAATCTTGCAATCACAAAAGGCAAGTTCACACTTGCTCATGTCCTTTGATTATTTTCTGTAAAGTATTTTACAAATCCAGTGTTGTCATCACCTGCATTTGAAAAAGGTCAGAAAACACTATTTTCATAATAATATGATTATAGGTTATTTACCATGAGGTAATAACCTACTATAAGAGTTCCGGTGGTAAAGGAAGATATTATCTAGGACTTAACAACCAATGTCGCAAGTGATTCTTGCGACGTATATTACGCGTTGACCATGAGATTGGGAATGGGACGGAGAAGTCAGCTGTATCTTTTCCCTCTCGCATGGAGCCAGATGTGCGGGTCGTGGCTGTTATCACTCGTAGTGTGCATATTATATGATAATTCGTAGAGGATATGCAACATATGGGTGGGAGCCCTCAACGTCCCACGATAGTTCCGGCATCTGAACGGTCTATACTGCCAATTGCCGTAATTCAATAGGTGGGCTTGCGTACACCAAGGAGACATGCGGGGTCGCGGAGAAGGCGGTGATTGGCTTGGGTCTTAGTCTGGGCCTCACACCAAGGAAGTGTGAACGGGTTCGTGGCCCGGATGTGCAACAAAGCTAAGATCTCTCATGGGTAAAGTAACGCACCTCTGCAGAGTGTAAGAACTGTAACTTGTTACTCCCTGTTTCGGGAAGGAGCTGCGAACGCGGCGGGAAAGAAACTCCATGAAAGTTCTGGTAAAACCCGTGAAGGCTGACGGATATAGATTTTCAGAATAAAAGCAACCTTTGAAGAAATGTTTATGAAAACTTGCATTGCCTACGACCTATGGTCTGTGGCTGTAGATATAGTGCATCAAACACTCATTTTCTAGTGAACTTGTTGAGTACGCTCGTACTCAAAGTATCTTCTTAACCCTTGCTAGGTTCTAAAGCCAGTATAGACGATATCTACATCAAGTTATGCTCTAGGAATCATCACCAGAAGCTAAAGTTCTTCAATAAAGTCAAGAAAGTCAACATATACATCAATTCAAGTGAAGACGAAGTTATCGATTAGATAAGAATATAATCTCTAGCCATAAAACCTATTTCTGTAGAAAACTGCAATAGCAGCAATACAAGCCAAATAGTTAGATGCTAATTTTATTAGCATGATAGTTATGAATTGTTTATTTCTGATTCTTCTTTGTAAGAAGTTTCTTTCTCTCTCTTTAACCTAGAGTGTTCTCTGGATCTTGTGTAAAGAGTTGAGTTATAACCTATAGTCATGTCTTGGACCTGCTATGTTTCTGTTGTACTACTCTAAGGGATGTAATACTAGTGAACAGTGTTTCATTGGTGTTATATCAACGACTATAGTGTACTACATCATGCAGTGGTATGCTGGGTCACCGCACATGGAGCATCAAAAATTATAGATACGTTTCCAACGTATCACGCGTGTCCATCCTCGCCAGCGCCAGGCCGCCACGCCAGAACGTCGCCCCCTACACGCACCTGCCGCTGCTACGCCTCCCCGCGCGGGCACATCACCTGGAAGGGAAAAGCCAGATGGCGCCGGCGCCGCCCAGGCCTAGCCTAGCAACGGCCGCCGCCGACGGCGAGGGAGAGGGAGGAGAGGGAGCCTTGAGGGAGGCTGGTCGCGAGAGGTTTTTTTTCGTGATGGGTTTTCTGACTCAAATCCACTTGTGGAGTGGATTAACCAAATAAGCCCATAGCGAGCCGACACAGGGTGCACGGGTATAATACCATCGTATCATGCACGATTCATGACCATGGCTTGTCTTTTTTTTTGAACGGTAAAAGGGTCAAAGATCCTAGAAGCTGCTATTGAAACCACGTGGCAGGTACAAGAATGCAAAAAGGACCCTAGCACTAAGCACCCTAGATATGCTAGAAATAACAGATAGGGGCCTCTTTCTTACATAAAAACACCTCAGAAAAAGATGGAAGAAAGCAATCAGGTCCTAGGTCACTGCCACCAATCTCCGGCGATCTCCAGCTGACGGCGAGATTCGAGTCTCTTGCTCGTGACGCTTTCATAACTGGAGAAGGAGCATTGCAGCCGGCCAAATCGAACTCTCGGGGACGAACCACTTGTCGAGGACGATTTGTCGAGCTCCGACGCAAAGCTTGAAAGAGGGGCCTCCGATGGAGGTTGAAACCCTGGGCCGCCCTTCGGCCAGAACAGGCAGCGGTTCAGCAGCCGCGCTACCATAGAACCGCTGCGAGGATGATCGAGTGGGCGCAGCTTCATCTTGCTTCGGCTGCGTCTTCCACATCGAGGAACCCTCACTTCTATCCCTCGCCACCATGGCAGGCCAAGATAAGGAGGGGGAGCTCGACGCCAAGCTCACAGCAGAGAAGCCACTGAGCTTTATGACCGAGCCGCCGCAACTTCCGCAACTCTCTGCAGCTCCGACCACGGGAGCATAGAGAGTACAAAGGCTAGGCGGCCTCCTGCCGCTGCTCAAGAGCAAGCAGGAGTAACTCGAGGAAGCTCCGCCACAACGCCACCCTCCAGATCTCGCCCGACTCCCCCCGCCAGCACGGCCGGCCAGAGAAGGAGCCAAATCGAACAGGGGCACAACGGAAGGAGCGCCGCCGACAGCTTTATTCCAAGAAGAGATGCTCAACGTCGCCGTCTTTCGACCACCAAGAATCCAAAGAACGCCGGCGAGGAACCCTAAGCCGAAGATCTGGCTGCTCAGATCTCGGGCTACTCTTCTACCTACGGGCATAAAGCCCACCCGCGTCATCCAGCCGCAGCAACTACCTACCCTATCTACTCCGGCGCCTCCCCTTCGCCAACTTCGACCGGCAACGCCGGCGGAGAAAACGGGGTGGCCCGGTAACGGCGTGGAGAAGCTCAGAAGAGGGGGAAGGAGGGGGACGCATGGAGAGGAAGAGAGAACCCCCGAACGTGGCTTGTCACATTGACATACGAGATGCACGCAGCACTGGATGCACTGGATGCACGGAGTAGTACATCAAACCTGCCTCGTGGTAGATTCACCAGCCTTAGTGCTTTCCAATTTATATACACGTCGAATTAATTAATTCGGGCAGTAGTTAATATACATGTGCACATGGTGAGGTTGAAGTCTGCTAGTCCAAGAAGGAGTACCGTGACGGAGCCGGAGACGACGACGAGTGCCGCCGCCCGTCCCCACCACCGTTCGCCACATCTGGCCCCTGGTTCCAGTCGTACTCCACGGCGCCGTTCGGAAGCCGCCTCCCATTGTCATCACCGTCGTCGTTGTCTCCATCCGCCGACTGCTCTTCGATCTTGGTCAACGCGACGACCGCGACTAGTTCGTCGACGCCGACATCGGCGTCCCTGCTATGCCGCATGACGTCGAGGAGGTGCGCGTGGTAGAGGTCGTAGAGGCGGCGGCTGAGCATGACCTCGAAGTCGAGCACGGTGAGCAGCTCCAGCTCCAGCTTGTTCATCTCCGCGTTGCTCACGCCGCCCACGCGCGCGAAGAAGGCGTTGTCGTGGTGGCTGCAACAGAGAGTTCAGTTACTACTAGTTTATTTCACCACGATCTGGCACAAAATCTCTGAACAAATGTATCGCTGCATGAGCATCCATGATCAAGACATCACTATGCAGGTTGTATTACTCATGAATGAGAGACTTAATCTGCAAATGTACGTACAGTACGTATCTATCACTACTGCATTGAATTTTGTCTGACGACATAAATACGGATCGATCATGAAGTGTACTAGCTAGCGTACCAACCGGTCGTTATACCGGAGTACGTGGTGGTACAAGTACAACAACCAACTGACTGATGTGACCAGGATTAACAACTCAGCACAAGGGGAAAAAATGGTGTGCGCCTTTCCTTTTCTTCACTTGAAAGTGCCACTGCCATACAGAGTGATGGTGGTATTTTCCAGTTCCGTTTGTGTTTCTCGATGGATTAATTGTGGTTACTACTATTCTCATAGCTAAATGTGGCTGTGGTTGGTCTGCCGGTCGTAGTACAACATCATCTCAGTAATACTACTAAGTAGTCAGTGAATCAATGTGCATCATGATGGTATAGAACCGCGGGAGGATGACAATAATCTTTGTTTTAGTTTCGAGTAGCATATATGATCGAACGGAGCAAGAAAAATCCAGTTTTGTAGGCAATCGGTGATGGGTTCAGGTGGAGTAGTTTTTCAGTCAGTCGCCGATCGAGGTAATGAATCGAGGTAGTACTACTCACAAGTCGTCGAGGACCTTGGAGGCGACGAGGAGGCATGCCAGGAGCAGGCGGTGCACGTTCCTGGACGCGACGGCGGCGGCGGGGCGCCGGTGCGCCGCCCTGTCCACGTAAGCGTACGCCACCACGTAGCACTCCGGCTCCAGCCCCGCGTACCGGTGCACCCGCTCCAGGTACTGCGCCACGCCGATCCGCGGCGCGCCCGCGCCCTCGAACGCCGCCATCGTCCACGTCCCGGTCCCCTCGCCGTAGCCGCCGCCGTCCAGCGCGTCGTTCCGCGCCACGAGGCGCTGCACCGCGCGCGCCACCATGCCCAGCTCTGGCGGAGGCGGGGACGGCGGGGAGAGCAGGCCGCCCAAAGCCACGGCGTCGCCCATGCCGACCCTGACCGTGCGCGCGTGCGCAGGCTGCTGCCGTTTCGTCGGCGGCGACGTCTGCTTGCCTGCCGGATAATTAATGCGCACTCGGCCTGAGGTTTGCTTGGCGGTGGTTTAGCCGCGGGCGTGGACGGCCGCGATGCGGCGGGGGTGGGCCCGCGGCTGACTGGCGGAGCTTTTTCTTCACTTGTCGGCCTCGCCAAGAGTGGATAGGGTAGGTGGGGTAGCAAATTCTCTTTCCTGTTTCGATTTCGACGGAGGAAACTTTCTTCCCGACTTTTCCTTATTAGGCATTTAAACCATATGGAGGAAAATGGAGAGCAGGGACATTATACTAGTCTCTACTATCTTAAAAAGAAAGTGGATGTTCCGTTTTCTGCCTTCCTGTGCGATACGTCGTCGTTTCGTCGACTCCCCGCCCGTCGCTTCGTTCTCCCGCAGACCGCGCTTGGGAAAAAACGCCTCCCCTTAGTCAACCCATTCATGCCCACACACCGCCCCTCCACCCCACCCCTCCCGATCCACCGCGCCGCCTCCACCATCTGTCTCCATGCCGTCTACCGCATCTCCCTCCCGCACGCCTGCACCCATGAGCCTGGCCACACTATGATGCCACCGTACCCATCCCAGCTGTAAATAGGGATCCGCTACCAATGCCAGAGCACCTATTCACCGGGAGTCCGAGACTATGCAGGAAGGATCCAGCAACGGAGAACTATATATGGAGCTCTCCAGGCGCTGCTCCTCAACCATAGGATATGCGATGGCTGTGGTGCTCCATCAGCGAAGAAGCTCAGGTCCTACAACTCCCAGGTTTGGTATCCTACCTTAACTCCCCCTTCCAACGGGTGCCTAACCTCCCGGATCCAGTCCCCTCAGATGGGCGTGCCGCCGCCCGTCTAGGGTCGGTGCCGGTGTGAGATGCTAAGGTGGGATGGAGTGGCCAAACTCGTGTCGCGTCGAGGATCTCTGCAGGCGCTGCTCCTCACCCACAGATAGGATTTACGGAACTGTTCCTCGAGCTCATGCCGTAGAAGAACGTATCTGGAGTGCCGCCAGTCCAGCCTGTTCACTCCCACTTCCTCCTCCCGGTGAGCCGTGACCCGGTCTTTGTGATCCCCTATAAGAGGACGCGTTGACGATTTCTGCTATCAACCAGCGTTATTTCCCCAATCATCTTTCTGATTACATTCAAGAGTTCCTAAAGTCAAAGGGAGGCATATCACATAAGGTATGTGAGATCATAATGATGGAGATTCTGTATGCTCACAATTGATAACGTTGCAAGTAATTCTTATGGTTAGGTAAATAACTTCAGGGGACGGCTTTGGTGTCATATCAAGGAGCTCTGATGGACGATCTTGTCGAAGAAGAGGCCGAGCAGTGTGAGAAGAAGCTCTAGGCATTCTAACAGTGGCAGAAATTGATCAACAGTTTTTTTGTGTTCGACAGAAAACGAAGAAAACCGAAGGTGCATCCTAGGTGATGCATTTGCCACTCGGAATCAGGTCGTCCTTGACTACCTGCAAAACGAAACAAGGGAGAATGGGATATTTGTATATTATGGTGCTCAAAATCCTGCCCCATCATCATCACACCAGACCAGAGGTAAAGCAAAGAAGAGCAGGCGTACGTATAGTTGCAACTTAGCTAGATCTGGCATTGAAAGAAGAGTAGGCGTGCGTAGTAGCATCTTAGCTAGAATTTGCATTTAAATGGAGCTACTAGGGGAACTTGCATATACGGTGGTGGGCTTGGATATGCACGGTGCAAGGCAAAATGTAAACGGCAAAATGCAAAATGTGGTGGGCTTGGATACCATGGCTGTGATGAATCTGAATTCAAGTTATGAAAATTCTAAACTATATGATTCTGCCAAATCGATAGTTCTGTCAATCGAGAGCAGCTACTTACAAGCATTTATTTCAATCGAGAATATTATTGTTCTTACCTTAGCCTGATAATTTGTCAATTCTGCAAAAATGAATGGTGGTCAGATACTTAGATTACGCAAATGAAAGTCTCAAATCTTGATATGATTCTAGAGTGGGGATTTTTTTTTACATTCTAAAAAATCAAATTCTATCCATCTGCTATAAAAGCTTCAGGAATAAGTGTTTTTTCTCTTCCTTATATATCGAATGCGGAATTGTTCCTTCATTTAGGATGCTCATTTCATTAGTGTGCAGACTTCAGATATATTCTCGGCTCCGATCGCTGCGGGGAGGCCGCTGCTGCCCATACCCAGGAGTATAGAATTGGTCAGATATGGAATATGGAGACCCGCGTGATGGCCTTCATTGATCTCGTCTTCAACCTTGAGCAATGGCGCCCTCTTCATAACAGTAGGGTCAAATCCTTTCAGGGTGTTGACTCCCTGATGCATTCAGACCTCTGATGTAAGTGGACTCCTTGTGCTTGTATTCTATGCATTTGTTAAATACATATGTGAATAATTGTATGCTGTGTAGAGCGTCTGGGCAAGATTAACCATGAGAATATGGGAAAGGATACGAATTCAGATCAGATAGTTTCTTTTGGAAAGGAACATATATTAATATCAGAAGATACCAATTACACTCAGCCTCAGATAGATAGGAGACCTTCACGAATATGAAGGTGATTAGTTTTGCTTTGTTTGTTCGGTACTGACTATTTCTTAGGGATTTTTATGTGTCCCTTCTTTTTAGTGAAGAGGCACTCCTTCCTGCTTTTTTCCTACCAAGGCTGGTAATTATTCCTCTTCTTGATTGTTTTGTGTGTCGTGCTACCTAATCCTTTTTTCACGAAAACGCAAAAGCCTTGTGTTTCGATGTATTGATAGAAAAAAGAAGATTCATTTACAAGTCTGTAGAAGCGGATGAACATCCATGCCGTACAACTCAACCCAAGACTACTAGACTAGGGGAGTAGCTGGCGCAGCCCCTGAGCTCCAGCCTCCGCCCATGCCTTAGCTTCCGCTTTGATCGTGTCCACGAGGGAGCCACCGAAGGGCGCTCGTTGTTGAAGGTAACCGCGTTCCTGTGCTTCCAAATGCACCAAGACGTTAGCATGACCAGCGACGAGGTTCCTTTGCGTATGGGACGTGGGATGGAGCGCACCACCAGCGACCACCACTCCGCAAAATCACCCTCAGCAACCGGCGGGCCTGCCACCGATCGTGCTATCTACTCCTCAACACTTCTATTTTTTTCTTTGCTAACACCAGATACTAATCTTTGAAACAGGGAAATATCGAGGCATCTCTTTTAATACCATTATAAATCTATGTAGGTTCGTAGAATGTTGTTTCTTATTGCTTGCATGTATGTGTTGCCTTGCCTCTTCATGTCCTATATACTGTTCTTCTTGTAGTCCGAGCCATAAGAAGTATATTTCCATGGCGAGCGGGTGGGCCTTCATATTTCCTTTTAACCTGCACTATCTCTCTTGTAGGGCTTATTCATATGATGAGAATATGATTTAACTTGCAGGTATATTCGTAGGCATATATGCTATCAAAATATGATTTCAGGCCCGGGGATATTTTTGATTTTACAATGGGCAACATGGAAGGAGAAGAACCACTGTTTTCATCAGTGCGTACAACTGACCTGCGATGAGCTATCTGACCTTGCCCTTATTTTGTTTAGTCATCGGTTTTTTTGAATTTTTTTGGCTTCATCCATTGCGGGAATGCAGCATACAAATGGATGTGTATAGCAGCGAAAATAGTCAGATGCATTAATTTTTACAATTCATATGTAGGAAGAAAAAAATAAGGTAAGAAAAGAGAACAACTTAGTGCATTTGATCTATTCTTCGATGTAGGATGTTGGTAAGTTGGTCCGGCTGCATATTTTTTATGCCAACATTCCAGTAGATACATCAGTGGCAACATTGAAGACTTAATAATGATGCCTTTTGTCAATACAGTTAGATTTTGAAAAAGGATTCAGAAGTTTGTGATTCACTCGAATTGCTTTTAGTTGATTTGTGAACCGCTCTCTGGTTTGACCTCCATCTGTTGGTAGCTCAGCCTTGCTAGCATAGGAATCTCAAGTCTCAAGTGGCATCTGAACTTGCCGATCTGGTCAACCAAATCTGGGGCCTTCGAGAAATGTCCACGACGACATGCACGCCATCTCATCCGCAATCATCGAGTCCAACCATTGCAACAAGGTCTACCTCAAGGTATGGCTCATCGCTCATCTCTCTATTGTTTAGATATCAACTTTAGTCCTGCTTGCTATTGCTGGTACATCTTTTTTTTTTGATTTTGTTGATCATTGTTAGTCAATGGTTGAGAGGATGTGGATTGGGCTTTTTTGGTCCTGTTAATTTGGGCACATGGTAGTACTCATTTGAAATCACACTGGACAGTCCAAATCCGTCACATGGTGTAGTACTAAAAAACCAGAGATTGATTGTTTGATGCTTACCTATGAACTCCATCAATCATTAATGATTACATGTATGTGTTTTGAATGAAGATGGTCAAATGTGAAAGTAATAAAACACTTCCTCTTGCATGAACATGGTCTAATGAAGATTTCGTTTGGAGTGGTTTCACCTGATACATCGTGTGGAGCACCGCAATTCTACGAGGAAAGGGGTATTTTGCTAGCAGGGCGCATGGCTGGAAGTAACAACGACGCACATCAGTAGTATATGTAGTTGGTTCTAAAACTTCTGGTGGTACCATTTATCCTTCTTTCAGTTGTTTTTTAGCTGATTCTTTCAGTTGTTTGTTTCTATTAATTTGGTGCCTCTATCCTTCTTGGTAGTTTGGAAGAAAGACAAAGACCACCAAAGAAACAGATGTCCCAGACCAATTGCTATACTTAGTGAGCTTTGGAGGTAGTAGGTAGAACATCTCAACATGGACTTTTACATCAACCAAAGAAGATATGGTAAAATTTAGCACAATAATATCTCTATCTGGTAACCATTATTGTCAAAATGAAGGGATAGTGGGTGCATTTGCATATGCAGACAATCTTCTTGCTGCTGCACCTGTAGGCCTAATGAAGCTGCTTCTTTTGTGTCAAGTCATTCTAATTGTGTTCTGCTTTTTGACCATCTGTTTGAGTTATAGCTGAGAATATATGTTGGAGTATTCTATTTTTCTATCTTACAGAGCATGTAACTACTGTCACAGTTCTGAAAACTACTATATACTACAAATTTTTAAAAAGAATTACTATACTATATGGTTGACTTGGTTGAATTTCATATAGATGGTGATATTTTTTTACAGGATTTTGCGAAGACATCTGACAAATTTTGCAAAGACAAAACATCCCAGTTGCTATATGTAAAAGATTTACAAGATTTTGCGAGAAGGGAGTATGGAAGCTATAGATGGTGATTTTTTTTAGGAACTATGCTATCACCAGTATGGTCTTCAATATTTTTGGTGTGGTGGCTAGAATTCCAAATGTTAGATGGTTTGGCATAGAAGGAGATTACATCGTCTTAGTTATGGATTTGCTAGGGCCAAGCATGGAGGATCCATCCATGTTTTGCAGCGGAAAATATCTCTTGAGAGTTAAGACTGTACATGTGCTTGCCGAGCAGATGGTACGCATACTCCAATTATTTGAAGCTATTCCCTCTCAAAGAAATCCTGCTTTTTTGTATATATCAAGGAATTAATTCTATAGGTGTAAATTTTGTAGACCTCATTTTGTGCGTGGACATATTTTGACTTGTCTTTTCTTTTTGTCATGTATTTATTGATCTTTCTTATTCCTTATTTTTATACATTATGTGCTATCCATTTTCGTACATTTTCCTAGCCTATAAGCTTTGGTTTACATGCCATTTTCCAGACCTAGGAGAGTCAAGCAAGCTGTTGCAATACAAAAGAAAACCATTTAAGGTCTTCATGTCATAAAAAATAATTAAAAATCAAGGAAGATGATTATATTTTTTTGTGATTGTTGATTTTTCACTCCCGTTGCAACGCACGGGCACGTTTCCTAGTAATACAAAATTTTAAACCTTTGTTCTAGATAGAACCCAGAACTCAAACTTCATGACATTAATATGTAAGTCGTATTTGTGTTCACTGGTTTATGGGTGTCGTTCCGCGCCACAAGCCGCTGCACGGAGCACGCCACCATGGCCCCGTTAAGTTGGCGGCAGGGAGAGCAGGTCACATGTCCCGTCAGCGTCGCCCATGTTGGCTGCCCTGAGAACACGCCGGGGGACTCATGTCGCCCTTCTCCACGGGTGCCCTAAAGGCAATGTCCGTCAAGTGCACCCGCAAGACTCTTGGGAAGCCGACCCAAACTGTTTGTAGTTTAGGATGAATTTTTTATTCGACATATTCAAAATTTGGTCCCCAAATCATTTTAGATTAAGCATTCACATAATTCAAAGTTTCTCAAATAGTTCAAAGGCACATAGACCATGCAAACTAAATTTAAACTCATGGCCACAATGGTCCAAAATTCCATAAAGTGCCGCGATCTCATATTACAAATTAAGATCTCAAATGGATGTGGGCGCATCTTCAGTCACTCCCGATGTTGGCTCCTCTATAGCCGATGCCGATGTTGGGGCTTGTGTGTCACCTATGTTGGCGCCTAGGCCGTGCATATGGCAGTGCCGATGTCGGTGCTATCATTGCCACCCTCTTCGCGGTCACGACGTGCGTGCGTGAGCATCCGAGTAACAAACCTTGGTGTCAGCGTTCATGCTAGACGTATCGCCGGTCAAGATCCTCGACTCCTCAACCAATTTGGCGACCGTGACTTGCGATGCCCAATTCATCTCCTGAAGCATGCCGGCCTAGGCAACGATCTTCATGACTCAGATGCTCGTTCTTGACATCACCTTGCTAGTTTAATTTGTATGAAAATTTCACAAAACACCAAAAACAAATTGTAAGAGAACATAACTCTAATTGATTTTCATAAAATCGGCAAATAAGCCTATTGGAGTGTTGCCGAGCATCATGAGCTCATCAGCAAGTTATTCGCTCGCTTTACTTTCCTCTCGGCGGATTTTGTACACCACTGCTTTGCTTTATTTTCCTCTCTGCGGATTTTGTACGCCACCGCTTCTCTTTCCCTTGAACCAAATACGTCACACTTTAATTGAGTGAGCTTACGGTGAAACACTACATACTTTTTTGGCGAACACTGCCACTACTTTCCACGAGGAAATATACAAACATAATCATTAGAGTTGCATAGCAAATACTCCATACATTTTTTCTCCAAAAAGGGCTGCGCTCTAGCCTCTGTATAGGTGGATGCGTATATCCTTTTATTAAAGGGTTAATTGAATAAACACCTAATTTCTGGGTATTTGAGATACACTACCATAATTTTCAACTTTTGAAAAACACCATTGCAATTATCTATACATTCTAAACATGCCATTACGTTAATTTTAACACACATACCACACTGTGTACACCTGTATTTTCGTCATACCTACGTACACGCACAGGGCCCCACAAGAATCAGCTTACCGTGCATTTGGTTTCTGGACGATGACAAGGAGGTTAACACGTAATTAATGGGATCTCTATCCCTTTCTCTTCGTGGCGGAGGCCAGAGGGGAACGGCCTCGCCTCCCTAGCACCTAGCCGGCATATTCGGCTCAGCCTTTCCCGTCCACTCCTCGCGTCGGTGTCTCGCAGTTCAACGCAGCCAGTTGCCACCGGAGGCGCCCTGTAGTGGGGGCGTCTCGAGGATCTCCACCTGAATCCGCCGTCCGTGGAGTACCCGCCGCCGGCGTCATTGAGTACCTGCTGTCAGCGCCAGCGGGGTTCACTGTCCCCAGCGTCGGCGGTGGACTCATTCCCCTCTGTCGTCGACACAATGGCCTTGTGGCCTCGATCACTTTTAGGCCCAAGCACCCGCCCTTCCTCAGCCGCTTCCCAGCAGCGAGCGGTCCTGCATCCTCTCTTCCCGTAAGTACAACGCAATCCTCAATTCTTGGTTCTTCCGTGTCGATTTTGTTTCTCTGGCACTCCCATTCTCTATAGATTCGGAATAAAACTACACCAACCAAGATTGTTTGTTTTCTGCATGAACATGGAGCTAATCATGACCCTATCATGAGTTTTAAACCCGGTGCTATATAATAATTATGTCAATTTTATCCGGATGTTGTCACAAATTCCTTCTTTTGGACCATGTCTAAACTGACTCGGGTGGGGCCCTCCATGTATACGTACAACGATAAAAATACGAGTATATATTGTATGGTATGTGTTAAAGTGAGTATAATGACATCTATGAAATGTATAGAGAATTTCAGTGGCGTTTTTTAAAAGTTAAAAATTATAGTGACGTTTCTCAAATAGTCAGAAATTGCAGTGGACATTTATCCAATTAACCCTTTACTAAAAAGTATCATTTGAAATTTACACTACTAGAGAAAGGCTATAGGAGACATGCTTATAGGAGGCATATTTAGACCATATGCGCCTCATATAAAATAGGCGAGACACACTTTCTTGCTATGCGCCTCCAGTATACGGATGGCACCCGCGACTGTTGGGTGCGGGTGGAGCTTAACCAAACCCGCACCCGCAATCTTAGATCTTTTCCGCAACCCGCACCCGCGCATGGGTATAGATTTTTTCCCATACCCTCACCCGCCTAGGGTAAACAAACCCGCGGCCCAACCGTCTGTCCAAACAATTTAACAAGGCATTATAATAACAAAACATATATATATATATATTCATTCATTCACAGTTTTAGCAAGCAAATATAAATTAAATAATGAAAATACATAGCCAAACACATGATATATGTGAAGAAAACAAGTTACAACCAAACATAAGTTGCATAGGAAGTACATAGTTCAAACAAGAATACTAGATTAACGGGAATTAATCGGTGGGCAATGGAATTAATGTGATTTCGGAAATTTCTGGGCAGCCGAGGGTGGTTTGTATTTAGTTTTAGAGATTTATTTTGGAAATAAATGCTACGATAATAATGCCCTACGTGTCATGTACAAATATATGGCGGGTAGGTGGGTATGTGGGCGCGGGTTTTTCCTTACCATACCCGCACCCGCAATACCCAACGGGTAAAAAACTTTTCCCATTTGCTTACCCATGGGTAAAAAAATTCTACCATACCCTTACCCTAATAGGTAAAAACCCGCAGGGTAAGCGGATAGCGGGTACCCATTGCCATCCGTACTCCAGTATAAAAATAGGCGAGGCGCATATGAATAGAATGAGCCTCTTATAATCACTGTACGGACGAAATTTGGCAGCCCCAGATTATGCAAGACACATTCTAATCATATGCGTCTCATATATATAAGATAGGCGAGGCGCATATGTGAAGATTACGCCTCGCATAAGCTATGTGGGCTCGGATGGAGTTCGGTGGTCGAATATGCGAGGCACATATGGCATATGCGCCTTCTATACTTGATAATATGAGAGACGCATATAGCACGATGCGCCTCGAGTAACTCCTGCGGGGCAGGGTGGAGGTAGGTGACCGCATAGGCGAGACACATATGGTAATATGGGTCTCCTATAGTTTCAAGTATAGGAGGCGCATATGGGAAGAATACGTCTCACATAAGCTGTGTGGGTCCGGGTGGAGGTCGATGGTCAAATATACGAGACACATATGCTCATATGCGCCTCCTATACTTGATAATATGCGAGGCCCATGTAGCAGAGTGCGCCTCAAGTAACTCCTGCGGGCCTGGGTGGAGGTAGGTGGCCGCATAGGCAAGGCGCATATGCACATATGACATATGCATCTCCTATAGTTTGAAGTATAGAAACATATGGAGCAATATGCGCCTCCTATAGTTTCAAGTATAGGAGACGCACATGGAGCAATATGCGCCTCCTATAACCTAGCCGGATTCAAATTCAAAACAACCACCTACCACACCTATATAACACCTACCACCTCTCCTGCCCCTCCTTCTCGTTCTCCTTCTCCTCCACCTCTCCTTCTTATCCCCTTCTCCTCCTCTTTCTCCACTCTCCTCCTCCTCCACTCTCCTCCTACTCCTCTTCCTTCGGCGACCTCCTCCTCCTCCGGTGACCACTCCGGCCATGGCCTCCACAACCACACCGACCATCTCCTCCTCCTCCACCTCCCACGACCACCTTCGGCGATGACCTCCGGCGACCTCATCCTCCTCCACCATCTCCGGCGACCACCATAGCCATGGCCTCCCGCACATGCCTGCGGCAGTAGGCTGTGGCCATGGGCACGGCCTCCGACGAGCTTCGATGAAATTCTGGCCAGATCCAGATCTAGATCTAGATCTGTCCACCTTTTTTTAAAATTCAAAAAAAATATACGAGACACATTCGAATGAATATGCGTCTCGCATATGCATAATATAGGAGACACATATGCAGAGTATAGGGGGCGCCATATCAATATACGCCTCGCATATGCAGAATATAGGAGACGCATATCGATATGTGCGTCGCATATGTGAAGTATATGAGACATATATCATATGCGCCTCGCATAAAAAATAGGCGAGACACGACGCTAAAGGCACATAGGATATGCGCCTCGCATAACCTTTTAGGTGTGACTCGCATAACCTTTTCTCTAGTAGTGTTATTACAATCTTAAGGATCGCTTAAAGTTGATACATGAATCAACTAGCGAAAAAAAAATATACCAACTAAACATCATGAAGTCGATCAGTATGTTGCCAGCCAGCCCGACCAAAGCTATCATGTGTGACCATAAGCACACGATTGCATCCAATATCCATAATAATCCGCTGCTCTTGCGGTAGTATGAACGTCCATGGCCACACCTAATGTGTCACCATCCATGTTCATCATATTTAAATAGTAAATAGTACAGTTATAATTCAAGGCTAGCAACTGCGATGTAAAGTCCGCCAGTTAAATAGAACTCAGTCACGGATGTATTTGAGTACACGGGGACGTGAACAGTGTAGAAATAGTTGTCCCAGTCGATGGACCTGGGGTCAAAGTCAAAGTAGTAGGCTTCATTATTATTTTGGTCCTTGTTCATCGCCATCCTCAGCCTCTCCAAGTTCATGTCATCAAAGCTGCAAGATTGATAAAATCAAGTCAAAGAACTGTTATTTTTAAGGGTAAACTAAGTTCATTTTGATATGCTAAGAGAACGCATTGGTAATACCATTCAAACGCAAAAGGAAAAAAGAACATCTTGTTAAACTTTTAAGTTGCTTACCACCCTTTAAACAACGAGAATGGCGCGTAGAGCTCGATTAGCTGCATGACAAATCTATAGTTCTTGCTGAGCTTGTTGAAGCGCCGAGAAAGTGCACCACAGAGTGCTATGTTCACTAGACGAAGCATCTGCCCAATTGTAGGGGAAGCACATTATTATTTAATTTATTTCCATTTTCATCTGCGAAATCAGTGCTCCCGTGTTGATATGACAGTTTACCTTGAGGGGAAGCTTGTACTTAATGGCCATGTACAATCTAATTCCCGTGACTGTGCTGAAGAATCGCATCTTCTTCAACCGCACACGCCGGCCGTTCCTGCCTATACATGGCGGGTTGTCAAAGAAGTACCGGTGGACTGACTTTGAGAGGACGGCATAAGTCGCTGGGTTGCGCATCGATGACGTCACGTGATAGATGGACTGTCCTTGCTCCTCCGAGTGCGCTACCATGGAAACCATCATAGCGTTCACCACCATGTCCACAGGAATCTGACAGAACCACACCATTGTTCCCTCCGATCCAAATTAATTGACTTAGATTCGTTAAAAAAATAATTTTGGTTGCCAAGTTGTAAACAAACTCACCACATCCATTATTGAATCAAGGTCGGCTAGGAAGAATGAGAAGGTTTGCTTCGCGTAACCGATGATCACTGAGTCGATTGTCCTGTGGAAGATGAAAAAACAGTGATCATTTACAAGGTTATTGTAGCATTCGTATTGTACACTGTTGTGAAGAATCAAGAACTTGATTTTTTAGTTTCAGTCACCTGATTCCTTCTATCCATCCAGGCAATGGCTCTTTAAGGATACTGGTTATCATGCTGGGACGGAGGATGACCACCGGAAAGTCCCCGCGCAGTTGCCCCAGTAGCATCTCCCCCATTGCCTTGGTGAAAACATAGGTGTTTGGCCACCCAAACTGCCGTGCCCTTCATTAATTTGTGCAAATGTATCAGGTTTACAGTCCTACCAGTGGAAGAAAAGAGTATGTTTTTTCTTCTTCTTTTATGACCAGTTTTTTGTGTCTAACCTCTTGAGGCCAAGCTCCTTCATGGTTTTCCTCTCGTCCTTCTCTGTGGAACAGTTAGCCTTCAGTTCTATCCTAGTATCCTTTATCAGATTTATCTCGGATTCGATGTCCAAATGTGTGCCCACCCTTAGTGTTTCGCCCATCAAGAATGGTTTCTCTTGTATTATCCCCATTTGTTCACCAGCTACATAGGCTGTTCAAGTCATATAATCACTTTATGAGTAAGAATTCAGAATGGAGGGGATCAATCACAATTCATTGATCATAGTCCTATTACTTCTCACCAGTTGAAACATGAAGCAACATCTTGAGTCTAGTACACTTCTTTGCAAATGCACAGACATGCTTCGTTCCCAAAACATTCGTGTCGAAAGCCACGTCATACCTGAAAAGGAAACATTTTCACCAATTATTTCAACAGCATGTATGTTGTTATAATGTTATGTCTGTAACCTGTGACCAAGAAACACCTCAAACCTTTCAGAGAAATTCGTGGTCGCAGCTCCATTGACAATGATATCAACGTTGTTGGACAACTCTCTCAGCTTGGCTGTGTCTAGTCCAAAGTTCTCATACATGATGTCTCCTAGCAAAGGACATATCTTTTCTTCGATAAAATTGTGGAACCCCAAACCATATTTTTCTTTCAGCACTTGAAAGATTGCCGTCCCTGTAACCTGAAAATACCAAAAGAGCATTTGCGTGCACCTCAGCTATTATTTGCAATAGTGCTACGTGTACATCTATCTCACATCCTTCTCTCTTATCTCACATCCCATAAATACTTTGAGTAATTTGCCTTTGCATGCTACTCATTAGTAGTCACTATGTCTATTCCGTTGACAAGATTTCTGCAGTTTGTCTATTCCGTTGACAAGATTTCTGCAGTTTGTACTACAGATTTGCTCAACAAGAAACATCTGGTGAATTGGTCGGTAAATTTATCGCCATCATGTGATTCATGACCCCTACTCTGTATATACAATGACATGGTCACTTCCCCAGCTTCTCCGCTGCTGTGGTCGGAGGTGGAAGAATGGAGGAGACGAACCAGATTTTGTTTCAGATTTGTTGTAAGCCGAGGCCGGCAGTACCATCTTCTGTAAGGTAAAAAAAATGAACTAGACACTACTAGTGCATAGTAGAAGGTGAGGCTCGAAGTTGGGCTGTTTAGCACACTTCCTGATGCACTAACCAGTAAGACCCCAAGTCTTTCTCCATCTTCTGTAAGGTGATGCGACGCATTTATATATATTGACAATTTTTTTGACGATGCCTAATATTAGGGACGCAGAGGTGGGACAACTGGGACAAGTTGTGACATAGATGAAAAATGCAAAACTCTTTTGGTCTTATACTTTGCACCGTCTCTTTTCAAGTTGACCACGAAATTCTGATTCCTAAGTCGATCATTCTAAACGCTGATCTAGTGAAAATTTGCTAGTTGTCCATTTCATAAATTTTCAATAAGTTAATAAAGCCCCTATGCATCTGTCAACACAGAGGCCGTGTGCCATCCCCTTTTGGAAAAAAAGGAAAAAATGTGCAGGGGTGTCACATGGCGGGTTCCGTCCTGTGTGTCAGAGCACATGTCGTTAACTATTGTATGGATTTTTTAGTTTTCAATATAGTGAAGTGGCTCTTAAACACACATATTCAACAATTTGGAAAATTTCATCATATATGTTCTGTATTCCATTTATATGCTCAAGTATCTACTTTCTGGGGCACCACCCAGTAGGTTCCTGCAGTTTTTTTTGTGTGTGTACAGCGTGCAAGACGCTGTGTGAGCACACACAGCTTGATTAATAGACTGCAATATGTCTTTATTGTGGAATGCATTTACACTTTGTTCCATCAATTTTATTGCTGTGAGAAGGTCACAAAACAAGTGAGGAAGGATTGACAAAAACACAATGGTATCAGGCAGGAAAGTACAGACTTGACAGGCGATGACTTTTTTTAAGTAGACAGGCGATGACTCAGTTTAGTTCGGTTTGGTTGGAAAAAATGATTTGGCTTGGTTACGTATACATCAAGTGGTTTGGTTTTACTCGTGCAGGTTTGGCTTAGGTATGGTCAAGTTTTTAAACCATTCTCAGGTTTAGCGATGAGAAGGACACTGTTAGGAAAAGAGCTAGAAGCAAATATTTCACCTCATTTTGAATCCGAAGCTTGGCGGATTCAGCGTTGGAGGCTCGAATCAAGAGGAAAAGCTTCTTGACATCAGGCTGAACCCTCAGTATCTTCTCCACAAGCACTAGCCACAAATCAAACACCAAGATGCATATAACCCTTTCAGATGATCAGGACACAAGGCAGGTGTTATCCTAAAAGGTAGTGATCATGAACAACATACCTTTTCCTAGGAACCCAGTGGAACCGGTGATGAGGATGGTCTTGCCCCTGAAGTACCCTACAACGCTATCTGCATCCATTTTTAGCGACCAATGGCTTTTGTGACTTGAAAGGACGTAATAAGTGAGATTTATGTTTCCTGGGAAAAGACTGCTTGTTGGGTGTTAGGTACTTAACTGGAAGAACCACCGTGATTTTCAAGAGGAAATGGCCATGTATTTATAGGGCAGGAAGGAGGATGGGTTTCAGAGGACAAATGGAACTGACGGGGTCATCTCCTGAAGGGCAAACCAGTTACTGTACTTAACTGAACTGCAATTTTCTTCTGAAGTTAATGTTTGGTTCGTCAGCAATACTGGTGACAAATTCGATTGTAAACTGTCTAGGATGGATGAGATAACTGGCTAGACTGCTGCGTCTCCTGTCTGCCTAAACTCTTGCCAGCTCAAGCACAAAGTTTTATTTTGGCTAGTCCCCATGATACATATTCTAGGAAGAAAGGGCACGATTCTTCCAAGCAGACATGTGCCCTCTGTCAGGAAGATACCGAGGAAGCTCTCCTTCAGAGTCCGGCGTTTCGGAGTGCGGGCCACGTGTAGCTTCTTTTCTTAAAATTTTGAAATCCTTGGTTTTGAACTTTCAAAAATTTCCGAAAATAAAACTGTATGGAGTCAACTATGTATTTTACCAGTGTGCGCGTTTTCATTCAAAATACCTTGTATTCTAGTCTAAGAAAAAATGACAAAAGTGTAATTCTGGGTGCAAGATTTCGAAACTTTTAGAAATTGTCAGATTTGTCATTTTCGCTGAGCCTAGAATAGAAAGTATTTTGTACTCCCTCTGCCTTAAAAAAGATATCTTAGCTTTATTAAAATTTAGATATATCCACACACCAAAACGTGTCTAGATTCATTCAAATATAAGAGATCCTTTTTTAGGGCAGAGTGAGTATTAAAAATTTGCATGTTTGTAGTATTGCTTTCTACATTTTGGATTTTGTTCTTTTTAAGCTCAAACCAATTTTTCGATTTTTCAAAATTCCAGGGAACTTGTAGCTTTATATTTAAAGTGATTTTTTTTGCTCCCCTTCGTCTCTCGCTCGTCTGGGACTGGGACTGCGCATTTGTTCAGCACTGTTGGGAGCTTGGGCAGGTGTATGAACGGTGGAGGCTGTTGTAGGACCGGTAGAGACTGTTCGGTTTTATCTCACCTTGTCTACGAGATGAGACTCCAACCCTCATAAATGTTTGAATATAGACTGAGTATTGGGTTAGATTTGAGTGTACGCTAACCTCTGATATCAGATTCAAAATGCGAATAAACATCAAACGTAGGCCGAGAAAACTGAGGGGACGCTGACACCTTGTACAATGGAGATTGTTAGAGTATTGTACGTATACGGTTGTTATGATAGTTTAGAATAGTTAGGACTCTAGCCTAACTTGACTTGTACTTTAAGATGATTCCTGTACGTCTATATATACTCGCCCATAAGGCTCAATAATACATCCAACATATTCCGCCAAATCTCATACTCTTATATGGTATCAGCCTAAACCGATCCAAAACCCTAGCCGCCCCGACACGCTTCCGCCGTGCCGCCCCCGGGGAGGTCGATCTCCATGATCTCCGCCGGGGGCCGCGCAACCCGTACGCAGGGTTCGTCCGTCGATCCGTGATCGGCTGCCCTGCAAGTCTTTTTCTCCGATCTCTTGATCGGTTTTCTTTTTTGATTTATCGATCTTAGATCGGATTGCGTCGCCCTTCACCACCGTCGTCATCGCCGCGCCTCTACTCCGACCATCGGCACCGACGATCTACACCACGCTTGTGCGCCTGCCCTCTCCGCTGCCGCGCCTGCCTCGACAGGCTGTTGCAGCCTCACGACAGGCTGCCGCGCACCGTGGACGGCTGCTACGCCTTCCTTGGAAGGCTGTCGTGGCTGCCCCCCCTTGGATCGTCTTCGTCATCATCGTCTAGGACTTCACCGACAACGCCACCATCGACTCTGATCTACGCGTCGTCCACGCCATGGCGCATACGATGCACCATCGGTCTGATCAACCCGCGTCTGTCTACGCCAAGCACGTCCCCGAGCACGCGCCTACCACCGATCGAGCTACGGGCTGCCGCTGCGCCGCCCGAGGTTTGGTCCATGCTACCGGCTTCCAACGCGCTTTTCTTGGCGTGTACGTCACTGGTGGTCTCCCAGCCGCTGCACCGACTTGCGCCCTGTAGCTATGCCGCCCCCTCGGGTCATAGCATCGCTGCACGCAGTCTACTTCGCCGTCCCAGTGCATCGACGTCCTCGGCTTTTACCGCGCCTACTCCTACAGGCGTGGATCGCTGCCGTCTGCACGTGGTCTTCGTCACGTCGCCGGGTTCTTCTTCGCCTACTTCGAGTACCGCCGCCGCGCCTCTCTAGGCGTCCAACATGACCACTTTAGGTCGTCGGTAGTTTCGCCGCCTTCTATGTCTTCTCCACATCGAGCTCGTCAGCATTGTCATACGATACTGGCGCACAGGTTCATGATGGCAACTACCCCTGCACGCCTGGACCGGCAACACCGGTGCGTGCCTTCGTCCCCGACGCGTTCCCGTGTCTGGCAAACTCGCGTCGGATGCCTCGTCTTCGTCGACATGATAACGTCTTCTTCGGCATCGAGATTTTCCTCTTCGACTGCCTCGACCGCATCAGCGACACATTCTTCTTGGCATACTAGGTTCTGGCAGAACCAAAGATGTGCCTTCGTCCCTGACTTGCGCCTAGTTCTGGCAAAACTTTGGTGCCGATCGTACCTGACGGCTTGGTCTGCATCGACTCCGGCATTGATCGACACATTCGACTTGCCTCGACGCGTCTCTGTCATCCTCTTCGCGCACTATGCGCTTGCGGCTTCATGTGCGACTACATCGACACTGGCAACCCCGACCACGACATCGACCACGATGACCCTTCGCACGTCTACATCGACCTCGGCACCGCTCCACGCTCTCCGCTCTCCGCTCCCTCGACATCGGCACAAGGGCTTCCACCTCGCTTGAGCATCATCAGCCTCTTCTACAGTCCAAACATCCACGCCGCGACATCGTCTATGACACTCCCGCTGCGACTACGGGGCATGTCAGGCTACTGGTCTACTTTGGCACTCCAGTCTGACCGTTTGCGACGTTTCTGTTGTTCACGACGCTACCACTATGACTGCGGGGGAGTGTTAGAATATTATACGTATACGGTTGTTATGGGAGTTTAGGATAGTTAGGACTCTAGCCTAACTTGACTTGTACTTCAAAATGATCCATGTACGTCTATATATACTCGCCCATGAGGCTCAATAATACATCCAACATATTTCGCCAAATCTCATACTCTTACAGAGATTATCCTTCTAGACACCTAGAAACACAGTCTTCGGTACCCTAAGCAAAGACTTGAATCTGATATTTCAATGGTTATCCACAGAGCAAAGTCATGTGCGAAATCAATCTTGTCCGAGTGGTTACAACAGATTTTGTACTTCACTCCGTCTAGAAATAAGTGACTTTAATTTATCTAGATTCATATATATCTAGATATATTTTAATATATAAATACATATTTAAACAAAGCTAAATCACTTATTTATGGAGGAGAGAATATTTGTTTTAGACTTTGCTTTCTAGGCCGGTATGTCCATGTTTGTTTTAATAAAACTGAGGTACGGAAACTCGCCCACTGTCCAGGGTAAACGGAGAAAAATGGGGATGATGTGCCACATCGACATCAGATACCCCCACAGAATTCTGGAAATGCATCTACAAAAACGTCACGTCAAATAGTTCGATGCAGCTTTTGTTATGGTAGGATTGAGTTTCCACATGTTAGATCACGTGGAAAACAGGAATAAGAGTTCCAGATTGTCATCATTTTTAGAGACGAGACAAAAGATAATAAAGGACGTAACATGATGATTGATAATCTTAAAGAGCATTACTATGGTCCATCAAAGACAGAGCGCATTCCCACCGGACCGATTCATCCTGTCAATCCAAACGGTACTTTTTGTCTGTTTAGGTTTGTCCCTGTTTGTTTTTTGGTCGTGATTCAGCTTTGTCCGGCCTCCCGCGTCTAGCGGGGCGACCCATTTGTTTGGCTTAGGCGAGATTTTTTTTTCAGATTCAAACTTAAACCGTTTGCGTTAAAAACTGACAAAGTTCATACATTTTAAACTTAATTTACATTCAAGTTATAAAAAACAAAATTTAAACTACTCCTAACCCTAGCTACCGATCTTCGCGCGCCGGCGCCACCTCGTCCATCTACGGGTCAAGCTCGATGTACTTCGGCGGCGTCCAGAGGTTGGGCAGTGGCAGGCCGGAGCGGGCACACGACACCCAACCGTGCTGGAGGTGTGTCAGCTCCATCCCCACTTCCGGAGCGACCGCTGGCGCCCATCTCGGCAACGGAGGAGGTGGAGACAGCTGGGCGTTCGTCTACGCCACCAGGCCAGTGAGCTGGACGACCTCCTTGTAGCCGGCCCACTAGGCGTCCTTGTCCCGCGCGCTGGCCGCAATGGTCTGCTCGATGAAGGCATCCTCGTCGTAGCCTCGCGCTAGCACCTCGCGGTACTCCGGGGGCAGGTTCGCGACGACTTCGTATATCGCCTCTTGCTTGATGACGATGTCGCCGTTCTCCTCGTCATTGTCGTCCTCGCTGTCGAGGTCGGCGTCAGAGTGGTTGAAGGCGCCCTCGTTGTCCGAGTCGATGTTGGTGACGGGGTAGACCTCTCCCGGCTGCAGATCGCGGTGGATGGTGGTGGCGTGTCGCACCTTGTGCTTCCACTCGAGGAACTTTACCCAGAATCCTCGCTCTGGAAGCCCCTCTCCCACCATTAGGACCGTGGGAGGTTGCTAATCCAGCGGATGATCTCCTCCTTCGGCCCTTTGCCCGGCTTAGGCACGGGCGACACTGGGACACAGTCCAGTTGAGGTGCCAGCCGATGGGAAGGGAGACATCCGTGTGCTTAATGTCGTGGCCCTCCCTCCACCGCGCTCACACTTCGCGCCGCAGAAGTACCGCCGGCTGCGGAGGTCCCACGGTGGCGGGTCGTAGTCCCCCACGGGGCGGCCCAGGAACTCCTCCGGCCGCGGCAGAGGCGACAAGGATGTGCCACGGAGGAAGTCCGTCAGCTGGGAGCGCTGGCTGCTAGAGCCAGACGCCTCATGGTCATTCTTGCTCCTCTTCAGCCAGGACGACGTATTCATCTTTGGTGGTGGCGGCGACTTCTAGGGTTGCGATAGGGAGAGGTGAGAAGTGTGGCACCGACGGGTGTAGGGTTAAGTAGCCCCTTTGCGTGTGAACACGCGCAGCTTCCTGCTCCTTCGCCATCAATGCCGACGCGGAAACGCAGGCGTCCAGTCAGTCAGCGTGTCGTCTCGTCGCCATTGATGGCGCAGGCTGCCGCCGGTCAGCATTCCACGCAGCGCCTCTGAATCGGTGCCACGGTTGCGTATGAATCGGTGCCGTTGCCCCCGTCTGAATCAATACCACGGTGAGCGGTGGCTGGCGGATGGGCCAATGGCACGCGTGGGCAGGACACCCGCGCTATCCGCGCACGTCCTCGACGCAACCGTTGCTCAGATTTGGTGCACGCATTGATCGAGCCGGACGCATCCGTTCAGATGGGTCATGCACCGCTGAAGCGTCGCGCAAGTCCCACGGACGGCACGGCGGAGGAGTTCAGACGCGCTCGAACGGGATGAATCGGCCCGGTGGAGATGCCCTAATCAAAGCTAGCACATATTATGGTAGGAGACATGATTTAGGTATAGGGGAGGGGATCGAGCGACGACGATCCCTTGTGTAATTTACAAATACTAGCTGAATGCCCGTGCGTTGCTACGGCACATGCATTGCTAAAAAAATAATATATTTTTTAGGTTGCTGACCACATATATCATGTGGTAAATAAATAATTATTTTAATTGTACAACAAATATACATAGTAAAATATTTGAAATCAGTATAATGATTTACTTGAGGATAATTGTTGTTGGTCTCATCTAAGAGTGAAAGCCAGTTAAGCCCAGCTGTGTTTACAACCGAAGTAAATTGTATAGTCTAGTTCACTTGAAATCCATCATGCATTCAGTGTCGTAAAATTAGTTATTCAAAAAAAATCTACTTTTTACAATTAAATGGATGCTTACCTGTACATACAGCAAGGCCGCAAGGGCAATTAGACCGCTGCATGAATTTGTACCATGGACAAAAATCTCTTAAAGATTTAATTCTTCAACAAACAATTTGCCTATAAATGATGTAATAAAACATCCCAGGAACAAGCTGCCTCGTCTATAAACAATCTAGACCCATGCGTTGCCATGATTCATTAAATTTTTGTTTCTTATCTTATATATAAATATGATTTATAAAAATTTACAAATATATAGTTAGGATTCGATATGCCAAAGGAAACGACCACCGTAGTGTTAGTTTCCTACAAAACAATAGCAGAACCATATTAGCACATACGACATTAATTTTGAATAGTATGACTTTTCCATTATTAATAAACATGTTGGATAAATATTCCATTTTGGACTTTTTGTTGCATTTTGGATTTTAAACATATTTAAATCAATTTCCAAATAAAGAATAAAACAAAATAGGAGAGAATAATGTGACATTTCTCATAATATAGTTGGAAATGATTTAAATGTATTGCATATTCATTTTGGATCTATACAAATGTTATGGGAATTTACAATCAAAAATTTATTTAGGGAATTTGTAAAGTTCATAATGGATTTACCACAACTAAAATGATTTTATAAAAAACAATTGGATAGGAAAATATGTTCCTAAGATTCCAATATGACTATATTGTTTTATTGAAACTGCTGGTTTCTTATTTGAAGAATTTGTAAACTTGTGTCAAATAGCAAAACCCTAGTATAGAAAAAAAGAAAGGAAAAGAAATAAAAAGTTTAACCAGACCAAAAGAAAGGCCCATTTCAGCCCAACTCAGGACCGGTAATCTTCCTCTTTCATATAACACCTTCATAAACAAAGTGTAACTGAACTACAGCCATGAACGGATCTTGTCCTCAAGATTCCAGCCATTTAAGATATCTAAACGTTTCGTATTAAACACGAAACTTACTCCCCACCGATCCACGGTTCTATTCCGCGGATTTAATCCTCACTTCCGTAAACAATTTTTCCACCCGATTGATTGTCTTCCTCTTGTAGCACGAACAACACGTACACATATGTAAGGTCAGCAGCCATGGCGAGCCGCGGCCGCGCCAGGGGACGAGGCGGATCCTACAGTGGAGCTTGCGGGCACAAGGCGGCGAGGTTGCACGGGCGACCAGCAGCGGAGCAGAACCACAGGGAAAGCGCGCAGGTCACCTGAGAGGAGGCAGGGCAGGGGCTCGTCGGCCAGGGAGGGAGGAGATCGCGGGAAGGCACGCAGGTCACCGGAGAGGAGGCGGCGATCGAGTAACTTGCGCCTGAGTCGTTGGCGGCCCTAGGTCACGCCCGCGCCACATAACACCTGACTCGTGCAGGTGGGCTCGGGCACCGAGGCATGCAATGTCCTCCATCGCTGAGGGTGCATGACGCCACAGCCTAAGTCACCGGTTTTGTGGAGGACGATGGATGGATGGAAATATTAATGGATTTTGGTGAGCTAGGATTCAACAAATTAATCGGAGCAATTTGGTAGGATTCTATTCGGGTTTCGGGAGAGATCGAGTTCGGTAGGAACTCTTCTGCAGCGGCGGCCCCTTATGGAACCGAACACGACCGATTTGGCAGGCTCCCGACGGACGACGGACCAAGTCAACGCGAACGAAAACCACCTCTAGACAAATTATATAGTAGAGATCAAGACATCCGGTCCATACTAAAATAGTATATCAATTTTTTTTTTGCAATGAGCTAATAACGTCACGGGAATTTTATGACCTGTGGTAACATATGTTTATTTTTTTAAGTTCAAGTATAGCTAAACTGTCATCCGGATCCAAAGGGCCCATCGCTAGGTATGACATACCTAAATCGGGACGGCCTCTCATCTTGCAGCACCATTAAGAGTGTGTTCGCTCTCGTATTGGTTCAGGGTCAATGGCAATCTTACAAACACTATGATACCTGGACGGGGGCTCCGACAGGGTGATCCAATCTCGTCATACCTGTTCTTACTCTGTGTAGAAGGGTTCTCGGCACTGATACATAATGCTGAAGCAAGGGGGAAGATCAGTGGGACCACTACGCCTGGCGCTTTGATGAGAAAGGTAGATTGTCTGTAAAATCTGCTTATCATGTACACTCGGTTGCAGTGGATGGTAGCAGGCAGGTTGGAACTTCGGAATGATCCCGTGGCAGTTCGTGGAGGAAAAGTATCTAGAACCGCCTCTGGGGTTTGGATTGTCCACCAAAAGTTCATCACTTTCTGTGGAGACTCGGACATGACAGCCTACCAACAAGAAGAAATATTGAGCGGAAGCGTGTGGAAATGGATACGCGTTGCCCTCTCTACAATCGGTTCTTCGAGGATGGAGGCCATTTGTTTCTCCGCTGCCCCGAGCTAAAAAAGGTCTAGAGGGCACTTCTGCCCAATAGCCTCAGGCAGAATTTGCAAAAATGCACGTCAAGCTTGGAAGTTCTGCACGAAGTGTTCTCCCTAGAGTACGAACAGAAGATGACAGCCGTTGCCATGTTCTGGTGCTGGTGAACAGAGCGAAATAAAGCGAACCACGCTGAGCGCCGACTGTCTGTGGAAGAATTCAAGCACACGGTCAATAGGCACACACGGGAATGGGCGGAGTTCATGAGAAAGGCATCAACTACCTTAGCTGCAACCCCTGCATCTACTAACACACAGCGGTGGAATCCACCGGAGCGTGAATGGGTAATGATAAACATTGATGAAGCTTTCCAATCAGACTCAGGGAAAGGAGGTTGGGGATGCATCGGTCGTGATCATGAAGGTGTCCCTACCTTCGCCGCTGCGGGAGCAATCTCCAACGCTGGTGAGACCCTGAGAACTGATGCCCATGCAATGCTACAAGCGGCCAAGATTGCCGATCATCTAGGGATCGGAAGACCGGTTTTCGCAACAGCCAAGACCTAAAGCTCCCTGTGACTTCCAACAGCTACGATGCTGCACCTCTGGGAGCTCTCTTCAGAGAAATAAAAGTTCAGCTCCGACTAAACTTCATAGAGTTTAAATATTATTTATGTGCATGGATCTTGTAATAAACCAGCTCATCGAGCTAGCAGCGGTGTGTGTGTGTGAACATGTGGACTGAGGATTACCCTACTACTGCTGTAACCGAGGCCGTGTCCGGTGATTATGCCGGCCAGAGTTAATGGAATGACTGCGTTCCATGTAAAAAAAAGAGTAGGTCGGGACTGCAGAGTATTTTCTTTCGTATGATTCAGACAGAAACGAAGCTACACTGCTGTTTCTTGGTCGGCTGGGATGTAGGGCCTGTTTTCCTGTTGTATTTGGGCCTTTTTTTCCTGTTGTATTTGGGACTTTTTCCTTTCAGTGTCGTCGGTTTAATACAACTATGTAAATCAACGACACTTACAGTAAGTTATTTGCGTTGGTGAATCTATGCCATGCAAATAAGATCGTTCTAGGTAATGCGGTACATACGACATGGTCACATGAAAGAGATTTTTCTTTTCAGATGAGATCCTCTTTAAAAAAACAAAAACTACATTATTAGGTATCGAAAAAATCCAAAATATACACAATCACATCTATTATGTACTCCCTCTGTTCCAAAATAGAGAGAACTCTTTATTTGACACTAGGCTAAAATATGGTTTCCTACTTGACCCTTAAAGGAAATTTCTTCCCTATCGGACACCGGCTCAAATTTTGTGCCTAATATAACATTTTCGTCCATTTTGACAACTAACGGTGTGAAGTTGCACTTGAAAAGGCACATGTGCCCCTGGTACAATACATGAGAAAAATCTCTGTCTTTGCCGGCTCCGTCGGCTCGATGGCACGGAAATCGACCATCCCGCCACCTACCAAGGGGAAAATATTGGGGGAAATCAACATGGTGTGGGCCGCCGCGTAATCGATCAAGGCTGTCGGCAAGGGGTCCGCCAAGGCCACGGCGTCCCTGGCTATGGCGCCTCCTCCTCCTCTAACTTCGGTCACCGACAGGCAGGAGAGAAAGCCGATGGCGGAGAAGGAGGCGCTCGCCGATGAAGAGGCAAACAAGAGAAATAGGAAGGCAGCCACGTCCACACTGAAGGCCACACGAACTCCGGTACCTCGCCCCGTGCTTCAGGCCATCAATATGCCTCGCCGTGTCGCGCGTCCGACGTCATTGTCACCCAAGCGGAGCTCTCTCTTGTTGATGGTGGAGGTGATGATGATTTCCTCGATGGTGATGGAGGTGAGGACGCTTTAGTCCGCGTAGTAGGCTATAGTTCGTGAGGTAGCGTTTTGGAGATGGTATGGTGCTATTTTTTGGATGAACTTGATCGATGTGGTTTCTTTTGGATGAACTTGATCGATTGTGGTGATTGTTCGATGAACTATATGCATGTTTTAGTTGGACTTGCTCAATCAAATGCTATTTCTAATTCTAATTCGTGTGTATGTTCTATTTGGATCATTCCTATATTTGATCAATTAGCGTGCAATTGCTTATGATAAATATGTTAAAGGCTAGAAAAAATAGGCAAAAGAAATTACTCCTCAAGTATAGTGGTTTGGCTAGGAAGGAGCTAAAATAGGAGTCGGTTTACTCATCTAAAATTTATCGACTATAGATGGCCTAACACAGTAACACACGCTCTTAATAATCAGTGTGTAGAACAAAATCAGTGCTTTTTTCTTCAAGGATACTTTTGAAGGCAACTGAGATTATTCCTGTATGGAAATACTCCTCTGAACCAGCAACTAGGGTAGATCGATCAGGTGGAAGCGAATAAAAGCAGGTTCACTGCAATTGCATGCCAATTAACCTGATTTACTATACTCACACGTGACCTAAGGAAGCAACTCACTACTCAACAGCATGTTTGGACTTTGACCTGGTCAAGACACATATATACATATATATATATATATATATATATATATATATATATATATATATATATATGTATATATATTTGCATGTAATCTGCCTTGAGTTGGGTTCCTCTTTATAATGCCAAGTCAGCACGCTCAATTCCACTACACCCATCAACGTCATCAACAGAACAGATCTTTCTTTGTTGCTCTCTTCCGGGGGTAACAATCCCCTTTATCCGCTCTTCATATGCCATTCTCTTAATTGACTCTGAGTTTTACGGACAAGTTATCTTTATACTCCCTTCCATTCCTAAAAAGGCATCTTTATACTCCCTCCCATCAGTGCAACGGTGGCATCAGTTGCCGCTTGTTTCACTGATGCCACCGTTTTGGGCGCTTTGGTGGAGGCGTCCTGTGAGCATCGGAGTCGGCCGGTGGAGGAGCCAGGCGAGTGGAGTTGAACATCCAGGAGCTGGTGGAGTGCTGCTACTCGATGGTGCTTGGTCATGGCGCCGCGAGCCAAGAAGCTGACCACGCCGGTCCCAACTCCCAAGACACGGAGAAAAGATGAAGAAGATGCGGTGCTGCCTGGATCAGACATGGAATTTTCTTTGGTTGAAACGGTCGGAAGCGCACGCCAGTTTTTTTTAGTGGCGGCAGAAAGTCTGGTGAGAGCAGAGGAGGCTAAAACTGGAATAATAATCAGAAAAAATGCTCTGTTTTTCATTGTCTCCTGAAAAAATTGCTCTCTTATGTGGGTTCCTCGACTGTTTTTGGATATAAGAATATAACACACTAAATTATTTATTTGACAGATAGGCGTTTATCAGAGTACTTAGTTTAGCACAGATTACAGGAGTGGCATGACAACAAGAAAGAAGATCAAAACAATCGATCTAAGATCGTGAGAGACTTTTCTGCACCAAGTGATCTGAACCACTTGGCCTCTTCAGTCGTCCATCATCAAGTTTGGGAAATCGAAGGCTTTGAGTACCGCCATGCGTGCTTCTTCGACACTGGCTCGATCCTCGGCCCTCCTAGCGAGGAATTCGTCGTCGACCTCGACGTAGGCCTTGTTGGCGTACTCGCTGCGGACCCAGGCCTGGAATTCTCTGAATTTCTCTCCCACCGCGTAGAGCTCGTGTACAAGGTCGTAGAAGCTCACGACTTCCTCGTCCATCTCCTCTTCCGGCCACGGAATCAGGTCGGGGCTGTGGCGCTTCAGGGCCCTGAACTCGGGAGGGAGACGATCGTCATCCATCACCTTGGCAAGGATGGAGTCGATCTCCTCCTGCGGCAGACGCGTCATCTTCCTCTTCCTCGTCGGGGCAGGGCCTGCTGCTGCTGCTGCTACTTCCGCCGCCTTCCTTTTGCGCTCGCCGCCGGCCACCGCTGCCTCCTTCCCCGCCATCACCGGCCACGTACGTACGGGTTGATCGCCTCAAACTCACCACACAAGGCTGCTGGATTCGGGGAGATTGGAATCTGGAAGAGCCCCTAATTGTGGGTTTCGAATTGGGTGCCGTCCGGGGAATATCAAGGCTGCGATTGATCGGTGCTGGTAGGCGGTAGCTGCGACTGAGCACGAGTCGGAGTCGGTCTGTTGTGTATGTCGTCCGGGGATTATCAAGGCTGGTAGGCGGTAGCTGCGACTGATCGAGTAGGAGTCGGACTCGATCGGTATGTTTAGGTTCGGGAGCTGTACTGATCTTGGGGGCCCATCATGTTCCCTTTACCGCGTTACTACAATTTTCCTTTTTTTTTCTTTAAAAAAATGAAGTTTCCGCACTGTGTCAAAAAAATGCCTAAAGAAAAATTGGACCTGCATATTTTGTTCAAAAACAAGTTGAAGCAACATACCAAGAAATAATACGGAGCACATCTCAAACTATATCCGAAATGAGATGTGCACATTACAGATTAGTAGTACTCCAAAAAACTATACTTCTGTCGAAAATTATTTAAGCTTTGTCAGGGAAAACATTTAAGATACTTCCTTCGATCCATATTAGTTGATTTAAATTTGTCTAGATTCAAATGTATCTAGCACTAAAATTTGACTAGATACATTCGTTTCTAGATGATTTTAAGTCAATTAATATCGATAGGAGGGGGTATATATTTTATATTCCCACGGTCTCAAATTAATAGACATGTTTAGTGTATAGATATATGCGTATCTAGATAAATCCGAGTAGAGTATTAGAATTGAAGGTCTCCTTAACAAAATAAATGGTTCGTGGAATATTTGATTTTCAAAACCCATGAATTAATACATCTAAATATCCCTCTTCAAGGAGCTCTTTGCTCCTTGGAATTAAGAGCATCTCCACTCGCCTACCCAGTACGGTGATCCGGACGCCGAATTTAGATCCGGAAGCCGAAAATCGGTCCAGTCGCGTACTCAGGGACCTGTTTTCGTCCAGATTTGGGCCATCTTTGGTCCGGACTCCCCAGGCCATTCCCAGGATCCCGGGTACGCCCTGGAAACGCCAGACGCAGCGAAAATGGGCGTGGGCCAGCTCTGTCAACGAGACAGTCCCATTCCCCCCACTCCACTCGCCCAGACTGCGGCGAAGAGATCCCAGCGCCTCTGTCGCCATGACTTTGCCGGCGGAGCTCCTCCACGCCAAGACATGCCCACGCCTCTAGATATGCTCGCCGTAGTTGTCGCCCACTCCGCCGTCGCTTTCGCCGCCCGAACTTCGCCGTAGCTGTGCTTCGCCGCGTGCTCCCACCACCACGCCCGCCAAGTGTTCGGCATTTGGCTATTTCGGCCATGGACTCCGACGACGACGAGATACTCGCCATGGACTCCGACAACGAGGAGATACTCGCCATATTGCTGGAGAAGGAGAGCGCCAAGGTCGCCGAAGATGCAGAGCACATGGAGATCCTCACCTCGCTCGCCCAGCGGTACGTGCAGATGACGAAGCCGAAGCGCGGTGGTTCAGCGCCAGGTCGCCAGAAGTGCAAGGCGAGACAAAGGATAGAGGGCTACTGCTTGTTATACCACGACTACTTCGCCGACGAGCTGCTCCATGGAGAGGACATGTTTCGGCGCCGTTTCAGGATGAGCCGGAAGCTTTTCCTCAAGATCATGCATGCCATCTGGGAGTTCGACCCCTATTTCGTTTGCAAGAAGGACTGCACCGGCTTGGTTGGGTTTTCCTCACTGCAGAAGTGCACCGTGGCGATGAGGTTGCTTGCATATGGAGCGCCGGCTGACAATGCCGATGACTATCTTTGCATGGCAGAGTCCACCGCTATCGATTGCTTGTACAGGTTCTACAGGGCAGTGATTGTAGTGTTCGGAAAACAGTACTTGAGATCACCCACTGCTGAAGACACTGCTTGAATCATCGCAGTCAATGAAAGTAGAGGATTTCCTGGTATGCTTGGAAGCATAGATTGATGCATTGGGAGTGGAAGAACTGTCCATTTGCATGGCAAGGAATTGTATAGATTATCAAGGCTGAGATCGATCGGTGCTGGTAGGCGGTAACTGCGAATGAGCACGAGTCGAACTCGGTATGTATAGATTCAGGAGCTGTTCCCATCGTGGGGGGCCCATCGTGTTCCCTTTTCCGCGTTACTACAATTTTTTTTAACTGATGAAGTTTCCGTACAGTGTGTCAAAAATGCCTAAATTGGACCTGCATATTTTGTTCAAAAACAAGTTGAAGCAACATTTTTTTTTGGAAATGGGCGCTTTATTACTCAATAGCAATTACACCCGGCCTCTGCATAGCTAGGATGCACACAGCCAAACAACCACAGTCTCGGTCAAAAACAAGAATAACTGGAATACAAAAAAATGTAAATGAAAGCATAGTTCTCCCAAATATCTAAAAAAGATCTATTCGCAGCGGTTGCTGCCATCCATGTCGGGAGAAGACATCTCACGCCGTATCTTCCAACCGCCTACAACCCTCCGCAAACAAGTCGCGGAACTCCATACGTTGTAGAGAAGTCCATGATCGGAGAACAGCCGTGGCCCGATAGATAACCTGCAATGGAGAAGACACAACATTATTAAAAATCTTGTCATTTCTACATAGCCAAAGCGACCAAATAATGGCAAGCGCTCCCACCCTAAATAAAGTCCCATATTTATCCTCAATCCTATTCATCCAGTTGCCAAAAACATTGACTACCGATCGCGGAGGAGATAAACCAGAGGCTAGTTGGATGATTGACCATATAGCACGAGCAAATTTATAATGGAAGAATAAATGACGTATTGTCTCATTATGATGACAATATACGCATTCAGTGCTACCATGCCAATTCCTCCTAACAAGATTATCTTTTGTGAGAATCACCCTTTACGTAGATACCAAGCGAATATCTTCGTTTTAAGGGGTATCCTCAACTTCCAAATTTTACTATTATCATCAAGTGGAATATTAGGTTGGATCAAAGCTCTATAGAATGAATCAACAGATTTTTTTTCACTATGTAATAGTTTCCATTTAAATTCATCCATACCCTCAGATAGCTGTATCCTGGATAATCTTACTAAGAGATTATTCCATGACACCAGTCTAGGACCTAAGAGAGTTCGTCTGAAAGATACATTAGGGGGATTAGTTTCCATTACCTCAGCGAGAGTATCCCTATTGTGTCTAACAATCGAATATAGGGCTGGATATTGTTCACGGAGAGAAGTTTGGCCAAGCCATTTATCTTCCCAGAACCTAATCTGTGAACCATCCTTAATATTAAAAGTGCCAAACCGGAAGAATTGCGTTTTGGAAGCCATTAGTCCAGCCCAAAAGTGTGAATCACCTGGTTTCCGGACCAGTGTAGACACCGCTTTTGAGCCAACATATTTCCTCCATAGAATAGTTTGCCAGACCCCTTCTTCGGTGAGAAGTTTGAATAACCATTTACCCAATAATGCGGTGTTTTTGACTTTTAAATCATGAATGCCCAATCCACCATATTCTTTGGGTCGGCAAATAACATTCCATTTGGCTAGTCGATATTTTTTTCTCACTATCCCCTTGCCAAAAGAATCTTGAACGGAAATAGTCCAGTTTTGACAAGACTCCTTTTGGCAACTAGAAGAATGATTTCATATACAGTACCATGTTGGTGAGTACTGAATTAATGAGGACCAGTCTTCCACCAAGGGATTACCCTTCCAACTATTAAGACGTTTCTGAAGTCTTTCCTCAACGAGTTTCCACTCAGCAATCGTAAGATGCCGATAATGTATCGGTATTCCCAGATAATTGATTGGAAATTGCCCGTGACCACAGCCAAAAAGATCAGCATAGAGGTGGGCCTCGTATTTAGCCTCTCCAAAACAATACAAATCACTCTTATGGAAGTTTATTTTTAATCCAGAAAGCTGCTCAAATGCTGAAAGTATTAGTTTCAGGTTCTTGGCTTTCTCCAGATCATGTTCCATAAAAAGTATTGTATCATCGACATATTAAAGAATAGATAGACCACCATCAACAAGATGTGGAACCAGTCCTTCAATTTGGCCATCAGCCTTCGCTCTCTCAATAAGGATGGCCAGCATATCTGCCACTATATTAAATAGTATAGGCGATAATGGATCCCCTTGTCGCTGCCTTTTTTTTTGTCTGGAAGTATTTACCTATGTCATCATTGACATTAATGGCAACACTATCCCCAGTCACAAAAGACTGTATGAGAGCACACCACTCTTCAGAAAAGCCTTTCATATGGAGTGTTTGCTGTAGGAAAGACCAATTAACTTTATCATATGCCTTCTCAAAATCGATCTTGAATAATACCCCATTTAATTTTTTTGAGTGTAGTTCATGAATCGTTTCATGCAGGGTTACAACGCCATCTAAGATGTTTCTCCCTTGCATGAAAGAGGTTAGTTGAAGCAACATACCAAGAAATAATATGGAGGACATCTCAAAACTATATCCAAAATGAGATGTGCACATTACATATTAGTAGTATAAAAAACTATACTTCTGTCGGAAATTATTTAAGGTTTGCCAAGGAAAACATTTAAGGTACTTCTTGAAGGGTTTCACGAAATATTAAATCAAAATTTTCTACGGATGCGAACAGAGGGAAAGCCAAGATCTAATCTAGGAGATGCAAACAACGAGAGATATTGGATTAGATCTTCATACCCTTGAAGATTCGCACAGCGGAACGTTCGTCGGAACGTGGGTGATGTAGTCGTACTCGCTTCTCATCCTCGCGATCCGATCCGATCTAGCACCACAAGTGGCGGTGCCTCCGTGAGATTCACACGTGCAGCACCTCGACGTCTCCTCCTTCCTCGGACCAGCAAGTATGGTGGAGAGATGGATTGGATCTACAACACGACGGCGTGGTGTATATGGTGGAGAATTTCTGCAGCAGGGCTTCGCTAAACAGTCGGGAGGGAGAGAGGAGGGGCAGCAGGACGGATAGGGTTGGAGGGGAAGGTGTAGGGGGGTGGTGCGCCCCGCAGCCCTAGCCCCTCCCCCAAGCCAAACCGGCGGACTCAAGGAGGAGGAGTGGGGGGGCAAGGAAACCCCCCTTCTAGAAGCTCTATCTCGAGTTTAAAACCCTCTTGGCCGGCTGGGCCCTATGGGGCCTTGTGCCCCTGGCCCAATGCGGCCAGGGCACTCCCTCATAGGCCCATGCCACCTCCCGGAAGGTGGGGCCACGTCGGTCCCCTTACGGAAGGTTCTAGAAGCTTCCGGTACAATACCGATTAACCCGGAACAATTCCGAACTCCAAAAACTGCACTGCCTTATATGAATCTTATTCTCCGGACCACTCCGGAACCTCTCGTGATGTCCCGGATCCCATCCGAGACTCCGAACAAAAACTCATAAACCAATTATCCAATCTATCCTAGCGTCGAGACACGTTAAGTGTGTGACCCTGCGGGTTCGAGAATATGCAGACATGATCTTCTATCAATAATCAACAGCGGGGTCTGGACACCCATATTGATTCCCACACATTCATCGACGATCATATCGGATGAACCACGATGCCAGGATTCAATCAATCCCTTATATATATTCCCTTCGTCTCGCGATATTTTACTTGCCCGAGATTTGATCGTCGGTACCGTCATACCTAGTTCAATCTCGTTCACAGCAAGTACTTTACTCGTTCCGTAATCCGATATCACTTTGTGATTAACTCCTTAACCACATGCTTGCAAGCGGTGTTGATATCGATTACCGAGTGGGCCCGAAGTATATCTCTCCGACTTGGGAGGGACAAATCCCATCTCGATACATACAACCCAACAGATACTTTCCGATCACCTGAGAGACACCTTTATGATCACCCTCTCATAGGATGATGTTTGATGACATCAAAGCTTTCTTACGATACCAGGGAGTTGTATTATCTCATGGTCTAAGGAATACAATATTTGACATAAGAAAAGCTTCGCAAAGACGAACACGATGATACGATCTAATTGCTTCGCTTAGTTTGGGTCTGTCCATCATATCATTCTCCCAATGATATGATCTCATTATCAATTGACAACTCATGTCTATGGTTAGGAAACCTTAACCATCATTGATCAATAAGCTAGTCCATAGAGGCGTACTAGGGACACGGTGTAGTTCACAAACCACACAAGTATTAAAGTTTCCGCTTAATACAATTATAGCATGGAATATAAACATTATCATGAATAAGAATTATAATAATAACAGCTTTATTATTGCCTCTAGGGCATAATTCCAACAGTCTCCCACTTGCACTAGAGTCAATAATCTAGTTTACATTAGGCAACAATCTCACACCCATGGCACTGAGGTGCTGATCATGTTTTACACGTGGAAGAGGTTTAGTCAATGGATCTGCGACATTCAGATCTGTATGTACTTTGCTAATCTTCAGATCTCCATCTGCTATATAATCTCGGATTATATGAAACTTGCGGTTGATATGCTTGGTCTTTGGATGATATCTTGGTTCCTTAGCAAGTGCTATGGCGCCAGTGTTGTCACACAATATCTCCAGTGGGTCCAAGGCACTTGGCACCACACCAAGCTCAGTGATGAAGTTTCTGATCCAAACTCCTTCACTTGACGCTTCTGCAGCAGCCATGTATTCCGCTTCTACTGTAGATCCCGCGATCACGCTTTGCTTGCAGCTTCTCCAGCTCACAGCTCCTCCATTCAAAATATACACGTATCCTGTCTGAGATTTAGAATCATCCTTGTCGGTGTCAAAACTAGCGTCGACGTAACCTTTTACGACGAGCTGTTCATCACCCCCATAGACTAAGACCATTTCTTTAGTCCTATTCAGGTACTTTAGGATGTTCTTCACGGCTGTCCAGTGTTCCACTCCTGGATCACTTTGATATCTGCTCGTCAAACTAAGAGCATTGGACACATCCGGTCTAGTACACAACATGACATACATGATAGAACCTATGGCCGAGGCATAAGGCACTTTGCTCATAGCTTCCCTATCATTTGCCATAGCTGGACACTGAGCCTTGCTCAATATCTTACCTGACAACATAGGCACTGAACCTTTCTTTGCCTTATCCATTCTGAACCTTTTCAGAACTTTGTCTAGGTATGTACTCTGGCTTAAAGCTATTAGGCGTCTTTGTCTATCTCTATAGATCTTGATGCCCAATATATAAGCAGCTTCACCTAGGTCTTTCATTGAAAAACACTTGTTCAAATAACTCTTCACATCGTTAAGCATGTTGATGTCATTTCCAATAATCAATATGTCATCCACATATAGTACCAGAGATGTCACCGAGCTCCCACTCACTTTCTTGTAGATGCAAGCTTCATAGCAATTTGGAACAAATCCAAAGCTCTTGATCACTTGATCAAAACGAAGGTTCCAACTCCGAGATGCTTGCTTCAGTCCATAAATGGAACGCTAAAGTTTGCATACTTTATCAGCATCCTTAGGATCGACAAAAACCTTCGGGTTGCATCATATACAACTCTTCATCAATGTTGCCATTGAGGAACGCAGTCTTGACATCCATCTGCCATATTTCATAATCATGAAACGCAGCAATTGCTAATAAAATCCGAATGGACTTAAACATCGCTACGGGAGAGAAAGTCTCATCGTAGTCAACACCTTGAACTTGTCGAAAACCTTTCGCGACAAGCCGTGCTTTATAGACGGTAACATTACCATCCGCGTCCGTTTTCTTCTTGAAGATCCATTTGCACTCAACGGCCTTTCGGTCGCTAGGAGGGTCCACCAAATTCCATACTTGGTTTTCGCTCATGGATCCCAATTCGGATTTCATGGCTTCCAGCCATCTCTCAGAGTTTGGGCTCATCATCGCTTCCTCATAGTTCGTAGGTTCACTGTCTTCTACTAACAAGACAGTCAAGATAGGGTTGCCGTACCACTCAGGAGGGGCACGCGACCTTGTCGACCTTCAACGTTCAGTAGCAGCATCGTCCGAAGCTTCATGATCCTTGTCATTAGCTTCCTCTATTGTTGGTGCAGGCGGCACTGGAACAATTTCAGGTGCTGCGCTACTCTCCAACTCAAGAGAAGGTTCAATAACCTCGTCTAGCTCTACTTTCCTCCCACTCACTTCTTTCGAGAGAAACTCCTTCTCAAGAAAGGAACCGTTCTTTGCGACAAACACTTTGCCTTCGGTTCTGTAGAAGGTATACCCAATAGTTTCCTTAGGGTATCCTATGAAGACGCATTTCTCCGCTTTGGGTTCGAGCTTGTCCGGCATCAACTTCTTGACTAAGCTTCGCATCCCCAAACTTTAAGAAATGACAACTTAGGTTTAGCACCAAACCATAGTTCATACGGTGTCGTCTCAACGGATTTAGATGGTGCCCTATTTAAAGTGAATGCAGCAGTTTCTAATGCATAACCCCAAAATGATAACGGCAAATCAGTAAGAGACATCATTGATCGGACCATATCTAATAGGGTTCGATTCCGGCGTTCAGACACACCATTGCGCTGTGGTGTTCCGGGTGGCGTGAGTTGTGAAACAATTCCGCTTGCTTTAAGATGCGTGAGAAAATCATAACTCAAATATTCGCCCCCACGATCGGATCGTAGAAACTTAATCTTTCTGTTACGATGGTTCTCCACTTCATTCTGAAATTCCTTGAACTTTTCAAATGTTTCAGATTTATGTTTCATTAAATAGATATACCCATATCTACTTAAGTCATCGGTAAAAGTGAGAAAATAGCGATATCCACCGCGCGTCGAAACACTCATCGGTCCGCATTCATCGGTATGTATGATTTCCAACAAGTCCGTTGCTCGCTCCATCATACCGGAGAACGGGGTTTTGATCATCTTGCCCATGAGGCATGGTTCGCTTGTGTCAAATGATTCAAAATCAAGAGAATCCAAAAGTCCATCAGAATGGAGTTTCTTCATGCGCTTTACACCAATATGACCTAGACGACAGTGCCACAAATAAGTAGTATTATCACTATCTACTTTGCATCTCTTAGCCTCAATGTTATGGATGTGTGTTTCATCCCTTTCGAGATTTAGAAGAAATAAACCATTCACAATAGGTGCATGACCATAAAAGATGTTACTCATATAAATAGAACAACCATTATTCTCCGATTTAAATGAATAACCGTCTTGCAATAAACACGATCCAGAAATGATGTTCATGCTCAACGCAGGCACATAATAACACTTATTAAGGTTTAAAACTAATCCCGAAGGTAAAACTAAGGAGAGCGTGCCGACGGCCATCACATCAACTCTTGATCCGTTGCCAACGCGCATCGTCACCTCATCCCTCGCAAGCCGCCGTCTATTCCGTAGCTCCTGTTTCGAGTTACAAATACTAGCAACTGAACCGGTATCAAATACCCAGGCACTACAACGAGGGCTAGTAAGGAAAACATCAATAACATGTATATCAAATATACCTTTGATGGTGCCAGCCTTCTTGTCCGCTAAGTACTTCGGACAGTTGCGCTTCCAGTGACCCTTGTCCTTGCAATAGAAGCACTCAGTGTCCGGCTTAGGACCAGATCTGAGCTTCTTCTCAGCAGGGGCAACGCGCTTGCCGCCGCCTTTCTTGAAGGGCTTCTTTGCACCCTTACCTTTATTAAAGGTGGGGGGCTTGTTGACCATCAACACATGATTATTCTTTTTGATGTTCACCTCCGCTACTTTCATTTTAGCGAAGAGCTCAGTGATCATATTAGTGAACCAATCTGATTGTGATCAACTACAAAACTTTTGTAGCTAGGAGTGTCAATCTTGAGCTCCTCTGGAATCTTGCAGTCCAGTTGCTTAAGGCGTTGAGTGTAGCCCGACATCTTAATGACGTGCTCACTAACGGAACTCCCTTCCTCCATCTTGTAGTTAAAGAATTTCTTAGAGATCTCATATCTCTCAGGACGGGCTTGAGTCTGAAACATGTTTTTCAGCTCCTCGAGAATCTCAAAGGGCCCGGCGAACTCCTCAAAACGATTTTGAAGATCCGATTCCATAGCAAACAACATGGCGATCTTAATCAAATCATAATCATCCTTGCGCGACTGATAAACAGCCTTTTCATCAGCCGGCGCATCTATAGCAGGGGCGTCACCTAGCGCTTTCTCAAGGACATAGTCCTTTTGTCCGCCAACGAGAATGATTCTCAGAATGCTGAACCATTTGGTGAAGTTAGACCCATTGTTTCTAAGCTTTTCTATCTCAGCAAAAACGTTGAAGTTGAAGTTGGACTTGGCCATGTGATCTACAGTATTTGCAAGTACAATTTAGACTATGTTCATGATAAATAGTTCAACTTAATCAAATTACTAGATGAACTCCCACTAAATTCAACATCCCTCAAGTTGTTTAGTGAACATGATCCAAATTCACCACACCTAATCCGATCATCACGAGAAGAGATGTGGCTTCAATGGTGGACAACGAAGTGTCGATCATATCATCCATATGACTCATGCTTAACCTTTCGCTTCATGTGTTCCGAGGCCATGTCTGTACATGCTAGGCTCGTCAAGTTAGACCCAAGTATTTCCGCGTGTGCAAAACTGGCTTGCATCCGTTGTATGTGAGCGTAGAGTCTATAGCACCCGATCATCACGTGATGCTTGGACACGACGAACTTTCGCAACGGTGCATACTTGGGGAGAACACAGTTTTTATCTTGATCTTTAAGTGAGGAATCATCTTATATGCTACCGTCGCGATCTAAGCATAATAAGATACATAAAAGGATAAACATCACATGCATATAACTTTATGTGACATGGTATAGCCAATCTTCGCGCAATGATCTCCATCTTGTGCGTGCCGGCATGATCTCCATCACTCCACCATGATTGCCTCCACCACGAATAGCAACTACAACTATTGCTAACTACTTAGCGATAAAGTAAAGCTATTACACGGCGTATAAGAAGTTGACTCGCAGGTCATACACAATTATAAAGACAACCATATGGCTCCTGCCGGTTGTGTACTCATGACATGCAAGTCGTGAAACATTACAAAACATGATCATCGCATACAATATACACATCACATCTTGGGTCATACCATATCACAGAAAACACTCCCTGCAAAAACAAGTTAGACGCCTCTACTTTGTTGTTGCATGTTTTACGTGGCTTATGGGAGTAGATGCTAAGAGCGATTCTTACCTATGGAAAGCCACAACGGTGATATTATGGTTGCCAAACTCTGGTGTAGATCCCAGGACAACTATAGTGAGAGAAACTGACATCCACCAGCCGCATGTGTGGAACAAGCCACACGTCAAGTGCGGAGCCGGTCTCGCAAACGACGTCGCGTAAGGTTGGCCTGGACCGCTTCAATCTCACTATCCCGCGTCATAAGAAGAACACAAACAAGAGGCTTGCAACAGAAAACATCAACGCCCGCAACAACCATGTTGCGTTCTACTCGTGAAACACATCTACGCATAGATCTAGCTCTGATACCACTGAAGGGTTTCGCGGCATAGTAAATCAAAATTTTCTACGGATGCGAACAGAGGGAAAGCCAAGATCTAATCTAGGAGATGCAAACAACGAGAGAGATTGGATTAGATCTTCATACCCTTGAAGATTCGCACAGCGGAACGTTCGTCGGAACGTGGGTGATTTAGTCGTACTCGCTTCTCCTCCTCGCGATCCGATCCGATCTAGCACCACAAGTGGCGGTGCCGCCGTGAGATGCACACGTGCAGCACCTCGACGCCTCCTCCTTCCTCGGACCAACAAGTATGGTGGAGAGATGGATTGGATCTACAACACGACGGCGTGGTGTATATGGTGGAGAATTTCTGCAGCAGGGCTTCGCCTACAAACAGTCGGGAGGGAGAGAGGAGGGGCAGCAGGGCGGCTAGGGTTGGAGGGGAAGGTGTAGGGGGGTGGTGCGCCCCCAGCCCCTATATATAGAGGGGTGGGCGCAGCCCTAGCCCCTCCCCCAAGCCAAACCGGCGGCCCCAAGGAGGAGGAGTGGGGGGCAAGGAACCCCCCCTTCTAGAAGCTCTATCTCGAGTTTAAAACCCTCTTGGCCGGCTGGGCCCTATGGGGCCTTGTGCCCCTGGCCCAATGCGGCCAGGGCACTCCCTCATAGGCCCATGCCCCCTCCCGGAAGGTGGGGCCTAGAAGCTTCCGGTACAATACCGATTAACCCGGAACAATTCCGAACTCCAAAAACTGCACTGCCTTATATGAATCTTATTCTCCGGACCACTCCGGAACCTCTCGTGATGTCCCGGATCCCATCCGAGACTCCGAACAAAAACTCATAAACCAATTATCCAATCTATCCTAGCGTCGAGACACGTTAAGTGTGTGACCCTGCGGGTTCGAGAATATGCAGACATGATCTTCTATCAATAATCAACAGCGGGGTCTGGACACCCATATTGATTCCCACACATTCATCGATGATCATATCGGATGAACCACGATGCCAGGATTCAATCAATCCCTTATATATATTCCCTTCGTCTCGCGATATTTTACTTGCCCGAGATTTGATCGTCGGTATAGTCATACCTAGTTCAATCTCGTTCACAGCAAGTACTTTACTCGTTCTGTAATCCGATATCACTTTGTGATTAACTCCTTAACCACATGCTTGCAAGCGGTGTTGATATCGATTACCGAGTGGGCCCGAAGTATATCTCTCCGACTTGGGAGGGACAAATCTCATCTCGATACATACAACCCAACAGATACTTTCCGATCACCTGAGAGACACCTTTATGATCACCCTCTCATAGGATGACGTTTGATGACCTCAAAGCTTTCTTCCGATACCAGGGAGTTGTATTATCTCATGGTCTAAGGAATACAATATTTGACATAAGAAAAGCTTCGCAAAGATGAACACGATGACACGATCTAATTGCTTCGCTTAGTTTGTGTCTGTCCATCATATCATTCTCCCAATGATATGATCTCATTATCAATTGACAACTCATGTCTATGGTTAGGAAACCTTAACCATCATTGATCAATGAGCTAGTCCATAGAGGCGTACTAGGGACACGGTGTTGTTCACAAACCACACAAGTATTAAAGTTTCCGCTTAATACAATTCTAGCATGGAATATAAACATTATCATGAACAAGAATTATAATAATAACAGCTTTATTATTGCCTCTAGGGCATAATTCCAACACTTCTTCCGATCCATATTAGTTGACTCAAATTTGTCTAAATTCAGATATATCTAGCACTAAAATTTAACTAGATACATTCGTTTCTAGATGAATTTAAGTTAACTAATATGGATCAAAGAAAGTATATATTTTATATTCTCATGGTCTCAAATTAATAGACATGTTTAGTGTATAGATAATGCATATCTAGATAAATCCGAGTAGAGTAGTAGAATTGAAGGTCTCCTTGACAAAATAAATGGTTCGTGGAACATTTGATTTTCAAAACCCATGAATTAATACATCTAAATATCCCTCTTCAAGGAGCTCTTTGCTCCTTGGAATTAAGAGCATCTGGTTGCTTGCTATGTTGCTCTCTCGTCGGGGCCTACCTATCAACCTGCTTTTTTCTCTCCACCGTTTTTGTGGCTCCGTGTGCGTGCATGTGTACCAGTTTGTTGCTCGTGTGGAATTGTCGGTTTTCTTTCTCTTCTGACCTCTCAGGCCGGTCTTCCGTGGACATAACTCATTCTTCTCCTGCAACGGCAGTCGCCACAATCCTCCACCATTGAGCCATTGCCGCACCTCCCAACAAACTCACTTTTAATATGGAACGCTAGCGACTGGAGAAGATGCCACCCCGCCATGCCCATACCTCGATCCGTAAAATAAACCAGGTCGCGGCCATGGAGGCAAATCGGGTGATGGTCCCAAATTAATAAGCACGTTTACTATATATATACATGTGTAGACAAAGCCGAGTCAATTAATTTGAGACGAACATAAATAAGTAGTCGCGCCGAGACGCTTCCCAAAAATCTTATCACTCATCTCCGATGTGTAGGAGATCTTAACGGATGGAGCTTTAGAGGCCAGCTCCCTCGGATGCCATGCATGCGGTCTACGAGATGAGAGAGCCTTGAGAGCAGCATAGCAAAAAGAACAAGGGCGAGAGACCGAGAGACCGAGCAAGAACAGGTAACATTGCTAGTGCTTTAGCCGAAGCAGCTGAAGACACATGTAATATAAACATCGATGAGGCTGCCGCAAAAGCTCCACGGCTATTACACATCGTAGCACGAGTTGCACATGCTCCTTCCTCCGCCATATATGCTTCATCAACATTTGACTTGATCTGGCTATATCGTTGTTTGACCTACGTATCCTTTGTTCGAAGAAAACTTGGGCACTGTTTCTAGAAAAGTTTATTGTAATAGTACGGACATATATTTACAATTTTGGATAGGTGGAACTTGTTTTCCATGAGTTTGTCGACATTCAAGCCACCAGGTATACCATGTTGCAACTTCAATCATGTTATGCACTTGAAATTGAATTATCCATGAGATGTAAAACTTTTAAATGCTTCAAAAGTAATAAAATGGCTGTGTGCATCTCTTTGATGGAGAGGCCCAAGTTTACCCCTATTTCGAAAAAAAACTTCACACCTGGCAGTTGGAGGAGTGATTTAAAAACTTCAACTCCTGATCTATCAGGACTCAGGAGTGATGGCATCAACACTAATATTCTCCGAGCTGAGAGCTTTCCAAATATTTTACGCCCTGCATCTTAAGACCATGTGCAATATGTCTCCCTTTGCACCTTGCATAATGGACAGATCCATCAGTACCAAGTGACGTTTCATCGGGATATCCATTAAAGGCAAGGGATTTTTATTTTCGTGCCCTTGGTTTCTTAGTTGTACTCACTTTTCCCCAGCCGCTTAGCTTTTCCTCAACTTTTCCCATCTCCTATTATGGAACTCTCGCACGGTCTGAAACTCGCTGTCCGTCAGCCTTGCCGTTAGATGCTGACAAGTGGGGCCGCATTCAGTCGGGTCCCATAGTAGACCCTCGCTATTACGTGCTGACAAGTAGGGCTGCGGTCTGTTAGGACCCGTAGTGGACCCTTTCCGTTACATGCTGACAAGTGGGGGCGCGTTTAATTGGTTACCGTAGTGAACACCTCTCACCACTTATCCAGATTAGCATGGGACCCATAGCTTATCCACGTGAGCCTCAAACCCATAGCTTATCCACATGAGCCGCCCCGTGCCCACGCCCATGCTGTTGTCTCCCATTTCTTCTTCTTCTCCGGTGACGGCGGCCCTTTATCGAGCTTCACTTCGGCCTCCCGTTCGTCCTGGCCGCAGTATGGTGACTTCCCATTGACCTGTACGAAGGATGACAATGGAAACCGTGCGCAGAGAAGGTTAGACCTCGCACCAAAATGCACCAAAATCTCGCACCAAAATGGCAACCGGGCGCTTGTTGTGGAGAATGCGGCCGGTGAGCCGTTCCGATGATTTAATTGGTTTATCGAGTTAATGTCTCGGCTATAATAAAGTGAAAGAGTGTTTATAATTAAAAATTAGGAACATGGATGTATAATAAATAATAAAATGACACAACTCTTGAACTATTTTAAAATTTAAAAAATTATACAACTCTTAATGTACAAGAGTGTTTATAAATGACACAACTCTTGAACACTTTCGAATTAAAAAAAGTATACAACTTTTAATGTAAAAGAGTGTTTATAATTGACAAAACTCTTAAACATTTTCAAATTAAAAAATATACAACTCTTAATGTAAAAGGTTTTTATAATTGACACAACTCTTAAACACTTTCAAATTTTAAAAAATTATACAACTCTTAATGTAAAAGTGTGTTTATAATTGACACTACTCTTAATGTAAAAGAGTGTTGATTAGTAATCATTCATGGTTTGTTCTCTCTTTGTTGATTGTCTCTAATTTTAGCAAAGGCAAGTGATGCTTATATTTTTCTATATCACTTTTTATTTTAAGTGTTATGTCTCGTCTCCCTTTAAATACAAGATATCGACGAAGGAATGTAGCAACTAGGAATCTCATGACTAGCATCATGCTTTTGTACTATCACGTGTGGTTACTTTTTGCATTAGCTTATAGAGTAAAGTGTTTGAAAATAGAACGGAGGATTAAGATTAGAGAGCTAAGAGGACAGAATTTGTATGAACTAATTAGTCAGAGCGACAAAATGTGTATAAGTCATCTTCATATGGATAGGAGAACATTTAGCATATTATGTGAGATGGTTCGAGATGTTGGTGGTCTAGAGGGTTCAAGGAATATGTCACTGGAGGAGATAGTGGCATCATTACTTTACATACTATCTCACCACTTCAAGAACAAGACTGTAGGGATTTTTTCTACCGGAGCCTAGAATCAGTTAGTAGAAATTTCAATGCATGCCTTCTAGCTGTTCTGAAGCTCCACCACCTTCTACTTAAGAAACTTGAACCTATACCGGAGGATTGCATAGATTGTATATGGAAGTATTTCAAGGTAAATAGCTACTTAATAAAATATACTATTCACTAGCTGAAACGTGGTATTTGTAGAAGATACTAATATCATCTCATGGTTTGTTTATGTTGTAAAATTGTTTGGGTGCATTAGATGGTACACACATAAAGGTTAATGCCCCAGCTAATATAAACGGGAGATATAGATCAAGGTTGGATGATATAGATACAAACGTGTTAGGTGTATGTGTACCTGATATGCAGTTCATCTATGTATTACATGGCTGGGAGAGGGTTCTGCACATGATGGTCGTGTGCTTAGGGATGCCATCACGAGGCCAAATGGGTTACGTGTCCCCAAAGACTAATATTACCTTGTTGATGTCGGATACACTAATGCTAGAGGATTTTTAGCTCCATACCGAGGACAAAGGTACCACCTAGGTGGTTGGACAACGCAAAAATCCACCTAATAGTGTAGAGGAGTATTTTAACATGCTGCATGCTAAAGCCCGAAATATTGTAGAAAGGTGCTTTGCAAGACTCAAGGGATGGTGGGCGATTTTGATGTACCATTCTTTTTATCCTATCAAAACGCAAGGAAGAATTATAATGGCATGTACACTCTTGCATAATCTTATATTGCAAAAGATTCCGTTCGACCCACTCGATAATGAAGACTACATAATGGAAGATATATGGGATGTCGTGGATGGAGAATTAGCCGAACCAGAATTTATTACATCTATCTCAACGAGCAATGAGTGGACCAATTTCTGAAATGTTCTTGCTCAGGAGCTGTATAATAGCTATAGGGCTGCTAGGAATCATTGAGGTACAATGCTTATGCTGGTTTTATTTAATCTTGTGCATTATGTAGTTTGATTTAATTCATGATACCTTATATATATGTGTGTGTGTGTTGTGTTAATTCTATGGTTGACATGCAGATATGGATTCTTTGGGTAGCTCAAGTGTGTCACGAGGAAGGGGCAAGAATAAACGAACCTGGACGATGATGAGCTTATTAAAGCACTGTATGTGTTGTCTTTAGATCTAAGATGGAAAGGAGAAGGTGGTTTCAAAAATGGTTACTCGACAGTGATAGAGAATATAATTTCTGATAAGTGCTCGGGTTGTGGTCTTACCGTAGTTCCACACATCGAGTCAAGAAGTTAGACACATCAGGAAAAATATGGTACAATTGAAGTAATGTCATCAAGAAGTAATGTTATCAAGAAGTAATGTTATCAAAAGCTGAAAGAGAATGCTATAAGTGAATTGCACAAACTTGGCTTCGCCGGAAGTGACATAGTAGATGCAGCAATAGTTTTTGCAAAAAGCACCGGAGCAGATGCAAATGATGATGGCACTTCCAGATATTTTGAGGAGGGAGTATGTGCTCAAGATGCTTAAAAGTAATTTGATTTCGCAACTGAATTTAGATGCTTTTTCTTGCTATGAAATCGCTCTCATGTGTGTGCTTATAAATGTTTTTATATTTATTTGTAGACGAGGCCAAGGAGAACAAGAGAGGATGACAAGAAAGACTAATTAGGTATGCATATCATGCTACTATCTTAATAAATAGTTGTTCTTATAATTTGGACAATGTAACTTTGTACAACATTCTTTATTTAATTGATTGATACAAACCCAGCTACTAACTTCCTTGTTTACTTAATTGATTGATACCAAACCAACACATACAAACCCTTGCTTATAATTATTTGTTGGTTCTTGGCACCATTCTGTCTTTACCAGATGTGTTAGCACCATTGTATTGTTCATGTATATGTAGTCGAGGCATAAATTTTTCATGATCATGATTTGTAAACTTGGTGTGCTCAATCTTATACATGTACTTCTATTTGTTTTCAGAGATGAGGAGAACAAGAGAGCTCGAAAATGGAATCTCTTTTGGAAGAATATGAACCAAGACTAAATTATGGAAGTTGTTTGTCTTATGAATTGGTTTCAAATTTATGGTTCTATGAAATTCTAAAGTAGGATCTTGATTATTATCTAGTGTCAAAATTTGTCAATCTGTAGCATTTGATGCTTGAATGTTCTTAAACTGTGAGACGGAGGAGGCGGCTACAAGACCGTGGTGGCGTGCGTTGGTGGCCCAATCCTTTCTTATCAAAGGACAAGCCGATGAAAATACTTATAGGGACCAAACGTTCTCGAGGACACATGAGAATTTTGTCAAGTGTTTTCGCTTCAAATAGCTGAGTACTCTTCTCTGGTGTTGTAAGTGTTGTGTGGGTGAACCTGTGCTAATATACCAAACTTACTTGGACTAATACATACTTGTGATTAAACCGCCTGCAAACATCCGTAACTACAGAAAACTAATTAAGATATAAATCTAACCACAGCCTTAAACTCTGAGATCCTATACTCCCTTGTGCAAAGGTGTCCTAACGGGGGTTCAGGTTTCTGTCACTCCGGCAACCCCGTAATTAGTAGCCAAATACACAATGCATTCCCCTAGGTCCATAAATGGTGAAGTATAATGTAGTCGACGTTCACATGACACCACTAGAAGAATAGCACCACAACTTAAATACTAAACCATTGAATAATAACTCAACACAAATTCACTACGAACAACATGACTTCTCCCATGTCCTCAAGAACTAAACGAACTACTCACGAGACGTCATATGGATCAAGATCAAAGATGATATGATAATGAATAACAATCTGAACATAAACGATAATCCAATGGTTCCACTCACAAGCATCAACTACAATAGTAATTAACACCGGGAAAGTTTCCCCTAAGAACTAAAGCAATATCCAACACAATTGTTACAGCGGGACGGAGTGGTGATGATGGTGCTGGTGGAGATGATGGTGTGGATGATGATGATTATCCCGATGAAGCCTAGCTTGACGATGGTGTTGATGGCGATGGTCTCCCCTCTCCGGGAAGGAATTCCCCCGATAGAAATCTGTTTGCCGGAGAGATCTTTCTCTCTCGGTGTTTTCCGCCCCCAGAGGCGGCGGAAATCTATCTGTGATCGCTCTCCTGGCCTTAGGGTTTCGTAGGGAAGATATAGGCGAAGGGGCAGAGTCGGGAGCCGGGCAGGTGGGCCACACCTTCCCTAGGCGCGACCTAGGGGGGACCCGCATCTAGGGGGTGTGGGCCCCTACGGCCCCTCTTCGCTCCTCCTTCTGGCTTCATCAATCTTCTGGAAAAATAATATTTTCCCATATTTTTCTGATATTTTTCTGATCTTCACGAAATTGCACAAAAACGCCTTCTTTTCCATCAGAATCCAGACTTCGGCAGTTCATCCTCCAAGAATCATCCAACATGCATAAACAGATGAAAATCCATAAGTAATACCTCATAATAAGACATATATCAATAAATAGAGTTAAATTATGGTATAGAAAGGTGATGCAAATTGGGCGTATCAACCCGCAAGGGCGCGAAGGGACAATCCTGGCGAGCACAGCAGCTCCGTACCGCCCAGGGGGCCCCGAGCAAGAGTGTTATACGAGTGCCAGATCTAGGCCCGTCCGGCCCAGATCCAGCACCCCAGCCGCAACACAGCCAGGAGGAGGTACCCACCCGTGGTGAGCAGGGGCCCTGGCTGGTGCCCGCCTAGCCCAGATCAGGCCCAACCTTGCCCAAATTGGGCCCTGCAAGCGCCGTCGCCGGGAGCCTATGGTTCCTCCCGTCGCCCACCTTGAGATGCACCTGTCGCTGCAGGAAGCGCCAGGTCCAATGGGATTCGACCCTCTGCCCCACGACGACCCCGAGGTGCTCCGCCGCCGGATGCAGAGCTCCGCGCCTCCACCGCCGCCGCCGGGAGAAACTAGACCCGTCGTCGGCAGCACCGCACGGGCTTTGCCCGGCGGCACGCGCCGATGGCGGAGAAAGGGGGAGGGTGAGGGGGAGGGGGCTGGGGCGGCAGCGACACGGGCCTGTCCCGTCGCCCGCGGGGGCTGAAAAGAGCTGAAACTAAAATTTAAATTTACTTGGTTCTTACATCCCCGATGGCATGGAGGAATGTAACACTCCACTGACATGTGTCTAGCTCTAAATAGTACTGTAGTACTACATCGTATCTGCAATTTTTGGTGCGTGCGTGCATCGATTGGTGTTTGGGGTCACGTCCAATCCAGAAGAAACAGAGGAATTCACGGTTAGGCAGCAACTTGCAGTCTGGAAATAGATGCTCCAAGGCCTGGCTCCACACAAAAATGACAGCACACGTTACTGATCACTTGGTCAATTAAACTCTTCTGCTCATTCAGATTACAGCTCTTATTTGAGGTGTCGTAGTGTTGGAGGTGGAAAATGCGTTGGAAGGGTACATCATAAGCTGCAATGTTATTCACAGACTTATAACATGTAGTTCATCCAAACTTCCTATCACATGTGGGTTGGAAGGGCTTGTTTGATTCATAGGATAGGAAACCACAGGATTGCAATCTCATGTCCACTTCAATCCTATAGGGACCCACATGCAACAAAGTTTGTTTGATTCCATCAAGGGATTCTAAGAAAGAGCTTTGGATGGATGTTAGATTTCCTATGCAATCTAGTGCAAAGGATTTCCTAGGAAAGTTTCCTATAGGAATCAATCCTACAAATCAAACAATCACCATAGAAAAATTTTCTATAGGATTTAATCCTACAAATTTCCTATACAAATCCTTTGAATCAAACATGCCCTTAGATCTGCAAAGCCCACCACACACTACCTAACCCTAGTTCCCAGTCCACATCGTAAAAAAGTACTCCGCACTACAGGAAATAATTGCTACGCCGACGGCTGGCTGCCGTCGGCACAGCGCCAAATTGCCGTCGGCACGGGCTGTGTCGACGGTGGCCGTCGGCGTAGCCCCCTCGGCGTACGTCCTCGTCGGCACAGCTCCGTGGCCATCGGCACAGCCCCTCCCCCTTGGCACAGCGTCTTCCAGCGAGCCCCGCGTGTCAGTCAACATCCGTTTTGGCTAACGATTCAGCCTGGAGCTACGCCGACGGCCTGGCCGTCGGCATAGACTAAAATATCTTTTTATTTTTTTATTTTTTTAAATCTTTGAATTATTTGACTCCTTAATCTCCCGCTTTAATCATTTTAACATTATTTATAGTTAATAATTGATTAAATTGCAGTCTTAGTCAAAGTTCTCGTTCGGTCACCCATCCTAGCACTACTCCAGCTCTAGCACGCTTAACTTCCTCGTTCCTTCAGAATCTCTTCCCGCAAAGCAATTTACTCATTGTTGTCAATACTAGGATATCATTCCTATTAACTCTTATATCATCATGTCATATGGTTGTATTTTTTGAAATTACAAGCAATTATTTAAGTAAACAACAATGAATAAGTAAAAATATTATTGAATTCAAATAAAAATATAATGATTTTTTTTTGTATTTTTTATTTAATATGGAATAATTAATATCTTTAAATCTGTAAATCGGAATTCGGCAAATAATATGTCTAAATTGATTAGAAAAATAAAAGGAATCCAAATATGATATCAATATAAAATTATCACAAACCATGCCGTGATTCTTATCATAATTTTATTTGCCCGTTTAAAATGGCACGCATAAAGATTCTTAGCTCGGGACTAAGACTCGCTAAACTTGAAGTGGATCTATGATGAAACAACATATTTTGAACCTAAAAATGATTTTTGTAAAAAATCATGAGCATCCGATCATGTACCCTTCCTACCGATTCGGCAGGAATTTGTCTTTTTCACCAGGGATAGACGGAAATATTTGAGATCCCCCTGTTATGACATTATCCATGTAAGGTGGTCTAGTATTTTTGAAAAATGTGACGGTAGCATTTTGAATTAGCCATTTGGTGGTTGCTTTACAAAACCATCTGTTTTTTGCACTCGGTAAATGGAAAACGGCTTTTTGGTGCGACGAAAAGGAAAACTTCCTCCAGAAACATTGTTCGCCATCCCATGATGCATACTTATGCATAATATGGACACATTATCACAAACTATACCTTCATTCTAGCCAGAATATTGGTCATTTGACCCAAAAGTCAAGAAACCTCGAACGAGATAGGTCATTTCGTGAAGGTTTTTTTGAGACATAATCAATATACCAAGTTTGATATTTTTTCTTCTAACTATGTCACATAATATGACACCACGCGAAGGTTTCATGTTGTTTGGATCGTTTTTGAATTTATAATGCCCGTTTTAAACCATCGTTATACTTTGTCGAAGGGTGGGCATGAAGATTCTTAGCTCGGGGCTGAGACTCGCTAAACTTGAAGTGGATCTATGATGAAACAACATATTTTGAACCTAAAAATGATTTTTTTTAAAAATCATGAGTATCCGATCATGTACCTGTAGTTCATATCTGACCCACTTCCTACCGATTCGGCAGGAATTTGTCTTTTTCACTAGGGATAGACGGAAATGTTTGAGATCCCCCTGTTATGACATTATCCATGTAAGGTGGTCTAGTATTTTTGAAAAATGTGACGGTAGCATTTTGAATTAGCCATTTGGTGGTTGCTTCACAAAACCGTCCGTTTTTTGCACTCGGTAAATGGAAAACGGCTTTTTGGTGCGACGAAAAGGAAAACTTCCTCCTGAAATATTGTTCGCCATCCCATGATGCATACTTATACACAATATGGACACATTATCACAAACTATGCCTTCATTTTAGCAAAAACATTGGTCATTTGACCCGAAAGCCAAGAAACCTCGAACGAGATAGGTCATTTCGTGAAGGTTTTTTTGAGACATAATCAATATATCAAGTTTGATATTTTTCCTTCTAACTATGTCACATAATATGACACCACGCGAAGGTTTCATGTTGTTTGGATCGTTTTTGAATTTGTAATGCCCGTTTTAAACCATCGTCATACTTTGTCGAAGGGCGGGCATGAAGATTCTTAGATCGGGGCTGAGACTCGCTAAACTTGAAGTGGATCTATGATGAAACAACATATTTTGAACCTAAAAATGATTTTTTTAAAAATCATGAGTATCCGATCATGTACCTGTAGTTCATATCTGACCCACTTCCTGCCGATTCGGCAGGAATTTGTATTTTTCACTAGGGATAGACGTAAATGTTTGAGATCCCCCTGTTATGACATTATCCATGTAAGGTGATCTAGTATTTTTGAAAAATGTGACGGTAGCATTTTGAATTAGCCATTTGGTGGTTACTTCACAAAACCGTCCGTTTTTTGCACTCGGTAAATGGAAAACGGCTTTTTGGTGCGACGAAAAGGAAAGCTTTCTCCTGAAACATTGTTCGCCATCCTATGATGCATACTTATGCATAATATGGACATATTTTCACAAACTATGCCTTCATTTTAGCCAAAACATTGGTCATTTGACCCAAAAGCCAAGAAACCTCGAACGAGATAGGTCATTTCGTGAAGGTTTTTTGAGACATAATCAATATACCAAGTTTGATATTTTTCCTTCTAACTATGTCACATAATATGACACCACGCGAAGGTTTCATGTTTTTTGGATCGTTTTTGAATTTATAATGCCCGTTTTAAACCATCGTTATACTTTGTCGAAGGGCGGGCATGAAGATTCTTAGATCGGGGCTGAGACTAGCTAAACTTGAAGTGGATCTATGATGAAACAACATATTTTGAACCTAAAATTGATTTTTGTAAAAAATCATGAGCATTCGATCATGTACCTGTAGTTCATATCTGACCCACTTCCTGCCGATTCGGCAGGAATTTGTTTTTTTTTCACTAGGGATAGACGGAAATGTTTGAGATACCCCTGTTATGACATTATCCATGTAAGGTGGTCTAGTATTTTGAAAAATGTGACGGTAGCATTTTGAATTAGCCATTTGGTGGTTGCTTCACAAAACCGTCCGTTTTTTGCACTCGGTAAATGGAAAACGTCTTTTTGGTGCGACGAAAAGGAAAACTTCCTTCTTAAACATTGTTCGCCATCCCATGATGCATACTTATGCATAATATGGACACATTATCACAAACTAAGCCTTCATTCTAGCCATAACATTGGTCATTTGACCCAAAAGTCAAGAAACCTCGAACGAGATAGGTAATTTCGTGAAGGTTTTTTTGAGACATAATCAATATACCAAGTTTGATATTTTTCCTTCTAACTATGTCACATAATATGACACCACGCGAAGGTTTCACGTTGTTTGAATCGTTTTTGAATTTATAATGCCCGTTTTAAACTATATATAATGTTTTATATTTTACTTAATTTTTATTTATAAATGTGTAATATTTGAGTGTAGATAGATAGATTTGTTTTCTGCAAATTTTGATATATTATTTATATTTTTCTAAATTAGAATGATTTAATTATGATTTTTCAAAAAATAATGAAAAAAGAAAAAAAATCTGGAGGCCTATGCCGACGGCCTGGCCGTCGGCACAGACCAAACAAAAATTTTCAAAGAGCTGTGCCGACGACCAGGCCGTCGGCACAACTTGGCTGCCTAACGCCGTTTCCGTCATCGTGTCTGAACTGGGGCTACGCCGAGGGCTATATCTACGCCGAGGGCCACCGTCGGCACAGACCTCGGTACTACGCCGACGGCCACACTACGCCGAGGGCTACCCTCGGCGTAGTCATCTACGCCGACGGCCGTATCTACGCCGTCGGCCGGGCTGGTCGGCTGGCCAGGGATGGCAGCTACGCCGACGGCCCCGACCTTTGGCCGTCGGCGTAGCCGGCCGGCCGTCGGCGTCTTAGTTCTTTCCTGTAGTGCCGTATTACTCGGATGAAGGTGATGGCTGGTGCTCCAAACTGGGGATCATATTTCTGGAACCCAAAGACCATGTTCTGAATTTGCTGCGGGTGCTGCCTATAGTGCTGGCTACCACCCATGTTCTGAAGATGGGAAAGCGTCTAAAGGTGTTATTACTTTGCGACGTTTCGCCGATAGACGTCGGATGGCATTTTGCTTTACTGAAGAATGGTGGCAAGGTTTCGTTCTCGCAATGAAAATATAAATGATGAGTTTTTTTTTGAGAGTCTAAAAACTTTATTGATCACAGAACAGAGTTACATCTGATAAGAGTAGTGAGCGAATAAACTCAGGCGGATCTCCGAGCCACACTTGCTCGGCCGATCTTCTAGCTACCCTAGCAAGCTCATGAGCTACATAGTTAGCCTCGCGGTGAGAATGATCAAAGATAATTTTCGAAAACTCCGTCGCGAGATGGTAGCAATCATCTAGAATAGCAGCTGCTTGGCCTAAAGAGCCTCCCTCTCTTAAGGCATTGATCGCTTCCAGGCAGTCAGAAGAGAGAATAACCTCTCTGAAACTCTACGAAACTAAAGAGGAAATATCGGCAACTTGGCATCCCTTCACACCTCTCACAAACCAGCTAAATAATCTAATCAAGAGCACAAGCACATGGCATCTACCCAAATTCTAACTGCACCCGCGAGTATAACAACGACTGTTCACAATCAAGCAACTGATGAAAAAAAAAAACGAGACCAGAGTGAGTATATTTTTGCAATGCAAGAACAGAACCGAAGGATACAACACACTGAATTATTTATTCGGACAGATAGGCGTTTGTGAGAGTGCTTAGTTTAGCACAGATTACAGGAGTGGCATGACAACATCCATGGATCACATAACAAGAAAGAAGATCAAAACAATCGATCTAAGATCGTGAGTGACTTTTCTGCACCAAGTGATCTGAACCACTTGGCCTCTTCAGTCGTCCATCATCAAGTTTGGGAAATCGAAGGCTTTGAGTACCGCCATGCGTGCTTCTTCGACACTGGCTCGATCCTCGGCCCTCCTAGCGAGGAATTCGTCGTCGACCTCGACGTAGGCCTTGTTGGTGTACTCGCTGCGGACCCAGGCCTGGAATTCTCTGAATTTCTCTCCCACCGCGTACAACTCGCGTACAAGGTCGTAGAAGCTCACGACTTCCTCGTCCATCTCCTCTTCCGGCGACGGAATCAGGTCGGGGCTGTGGAGCTTCAGGGCCCTGAACTCGGGAGGGAGACGATCGTCATCCATCACCTTGGCAAGGATGGAGTCGATCTCCTCCTGCGGCAGACGCGTCATCTTCCTCTTCCTCGTCGGGGCAGGGGCTGCTGCTGCTGCTACTTCCGCCGCCTTCCTTTTGCGCTCGCCGCCGGCCACCGCTGCCTCCTTCCCCGCCATCACCGGCCACGTACGTACGGGTTGATCGCCTCAAACTCACCACACAAGGCTGCTGGATTCGGGGAGATTGGAATCTGGAAGAGCCCTAATTGTGGGTTTCGAATTGGGTGTCGTGCGGGGATTATCAAGGCTGAGATCGATCGGTGCTGCTAGGCGGTAACTGCGACTGAGGACGAGTAGGAGTCGGACTCGATCGGTATAGCCGTATAGGTTCGGGAGCTGTACTAATCTTGGGGGGCCCATCGTGTTCCCTTTACCGCGTTACTACAATTTTCTTTTTCTTAAAAAAAATGAAGTTTCCATACCGTCTCACAAAAATGGCTAAAGAAAAATTGGACTTGCATATTTTGTTAAAAAACAAGTTGAAACAACATTTAGTACCAAGAAATAACACAGAGTGTACGTGTTATGAGGCCAGGAAGCGGGAGGCAGCCAGGGAGTTGGAGGAGGCCATGGCCATGGAGGCCACCCTCAATGCCCGCTACCGCCGTTGTCAGGCCGCCGTACTAGGCTTCGACCAGTGGCTCGCCGAGATGCACGTGTACCGCTCATTTATGATGGATGAACTGGGCTTTGAAGCTGTGCATAACCACGTACGGCCCTTTTTAAATAAATTTAAGTCAACTAATATAGATCGGAAGATGTATATATATATTTTATACATCTAAATACCCTGAAGAGAGAGACGCGAGAGGCTCCTCGAGAAAAGACATGAGAAAAAAAAATTAAGGTATAAATTTTATATTCTTACGGTCTCAAATTAATAGACTCGTTTATTGTATAGATGCGTACTCAGATAAATTTGATTCAATTAATTTGATACGAGTACTTGTAAAAATTAAGATCTACTTAACAAATAAATTGGTTTGTGGAATATTTAATTTTCAAAACCCATGAATTAATACATCTAAATATCTCTCTTCAAGGAGCTCTATGCTTCTTGGTATTTTTTTAAATTACTATGCTCCTTGGAATTAAGAGCATCTGGTTGCTTGCTATGTCGCTCTATCTTCAGGGATCACGTGTCAAACCGCTTTTTTCTCTCACCACATTTCTGGCTCCGTGTGCATGCATGTGTACCAGTTTGTTGCTCGTGTGGAGAGGTTGGTTTTCTTTCTCTTCCAACCTCCAAGGTTGGTCTTCCGTGGACATAACTCTTTCTTCTCCTCCAACGGCAGTCGCCGCCATCCTCTGCCATTGAGCCATTGCCGCACCTCCCAGCACCCTCGCCTCAATATGGAAAGCTAGCGATTGGACCAGGCCACCCCCATGCCCATACCTCTCTCCGTGAAATGAACTAGGTCGCAGGGAAAATCGGGTGGCGGTCCCAAATTAATAGGCACGTTTACTGTATAGCTACATGTGTAGACAAAGCCGGGTCAATTAATTTGGGACGAACAGAAGTGCGTAGTCTCACCGAGACACTCTTCGAAAATCTTATCAACCATCTCGATGTGCAGGATCTTAACGGAAGGAGCTTCAGAGGCCAACTCTCCCGGATGGCCGTGCACGTGATCGACGAGATGAGGAAGCCTTGAGAGCAGCATAGCAAAACGAACAAGGGCGAGAGAGACCAATAAAGAACAGGTAACATCTCTAGTGCTTCAGCCAAAGCAGCTGAAGACACATGCGGCATATGAAGCACAACCTATGAAGCATTCCAAATTGAGCTATGCTAGTAAAGTGTCCCAAATAGGGCAATGCACTTGAATCTAAGTTGACATGAGCTAGTACAATGCACATGATCAAGTTTCCCAAATGGGGCAATGCACATGAATCTAGTTGACATGAGCTAGTACAATACACATGATCAAGTATCCCAAATGGGGCAGTGCACATGAATCTAGTTGACATGTATTAGTACAATGCACATGATCAAGTTTCCCAAATAGGGCAATGCATATGAATAAAAGTTCACGTGTAGTAGTGCAATGCACACAAACTAGTAGCACTCACATCCCCAATATGGGGCATTTCGACAGTTTGAATCCCCAATTGTGATTGCACGCAACAAAATCCCTAAGTAGCAACTATACAGAAAACCCCAAATTGCACTCCCGAATCGCTTTCGAATCCTAGCTCGGTCAATTGAATCCCTAATCATAACCTAGTCCTAATTTGCGATTCGATTTGTGCAATCCAATCTTGCAAACCCTAACCGCTAAACGAATCTGGGAAGATCGGGAACTTAGTCGTGGATGCTCCTGGAGCAACCACAGGTGCCGCCGGAGCAGGAGATGACACACCGGGAGCGGGGCTGTGGCCGTCGGCAGGGGCGAAAAACCCTTGTCAATTTGTCAAGGGTTAGCACGACAAATGCTGGAGCTTTTCCCGCCGCCTTGGCCGCAGATGTGACCGCCGAGGAAGAAGAGGCCACCACCATCGCAGCTGTTGCCGCACGAGTTGCTTGATGAATCAGGCAGATGGGGGGAGCCTTGAGCGCCCTCTCCAAGGCAGCCTTGCCTCCGGCAGCGAGCTTCTCCAGCTGTGCGGACGCCCATTTCTCCTTCGATCCATATTAGTTGACTTAAATTTGTCTAGAGTCAGATGTATCTAGCACTAAAACTTGACTAGATACATTCGTTTCTAGATAAATTTGAGTCAACTAATATCGACCGGAGGGATATATATTTTATATTTCCACTGTCTCAAATTAATAGACATGTTTAGTGTATAGATACATGTGTATCTCGATAAATTCGAGTAGAGTAGTAGAATTGAAGGTCTCCTTAACAAAATAAATGGTTCATGGAATATTTGATTTTCAAAACCCATGAATTAAAACATCTAAATATCCCTCTTCAAGGAGCTCTTTGCTCCTTGGAATTAAGAGCATCTGGTTGCTTGCTATGTTGCTCTCTCGTCGGCGCCTACCTGTCAACCTGCTTTTTTCTCTCCACCGTGTTTGTGACTCCGTGTGTGTGCATGTGTACCAGTTTGTTGCTCATGTGGAAAGGTCGGTTTTCTTTCTCTTCTGACCTCTTAGGCCGGTCTTCCGTGGACATAACTCATTCTTCTCCTGCAACGGCAGTCGCCACAATCCTCCACCATTGAGCCATTGCCGCACCTCCCAACACACTCACTTTCAATATGGAACGCTGGAGACTAGAGAAGAGGCCACCCCGCCATGCCCATACATCTCTCCGTAAAATAAATCAGGTCGCGGCCATGGAGGCAAATCGGGTGATGGTCCCAAATTTATAGGCACGTTTACTATATACATACATGTGTAGACAAAGCCGAGTCAATTAATTTGAGACGAACATAAATAAGTAGTCGCGCCGAGACGCTCCCCAAAAATCTTATCACTCATCTCCGATGTGCAGGAGATCTTAACGGATGGAGCTTTAGAGGCCAGCTCCCTCGGATGCCGTGCATGCGGTCGACGAGATAAGAGAGCATTGAGAGCAGCATAGAAAAAAGAACAAGGGCGAGAGACCGAGAGACCGAGAAAGAACAGGTAACATTGCTAGTGCTTCAGCCGAAGCAGCTGAAGACACATGTGATATAAACATCGATGAGGCTGCCGTAAAAGCTCCACGACTATTACACATCGTAGCACGAGTTGCACATGCTCCCTCCTCTGTCATATATGCTTCATCAACATTCGACTTGATCTGGCTATATCGTTGTTTGACCTAAGTATCCTTTGTTGGAAGGAAAACTTGGGCACTGTTTCTAGCAGAGTTTATTGTAATAGTACGGACATATATTATACAATTTTGGATAGGTGGAACTTGTTTTCCATGAGTTTGTCGACATTCAAGCCACCAGGTATACCATGTTACAACTTCAATCATGTTATGCACTTGGAATTGAATTATCCGTGAGATGTAAAACTTTTAAATGCTTCAAAAGTAATAAAATGGTTGTGTGCACCTCTTTGATGCAGAAGCCCGGGTTTACCCCTATTTTGAAAGAAAAAACTTCACACCTGGCAGTTGGAGGAGTGGTTTAAAAACTTCAGCTCCTGATCTATCAGGATTCAGGAGTGATGACATCAACACTAATATTCTCCAAGCTGAGAGCTTTCCAAATATTTTACGCCCTGCATCTTAAGACCATGTGTAATATGTCTCCCTTTGCACCTTGCATAATGGACAGATCCATCAGTACCAAGTGACGTTTCATCGGGAAAAGGCAAGGGATTTCTATTTCCGTGCCCTTGGTTTCTTAGTTGTACTCACTTTTCCCCAGCTGCTTAGCTTTTCCTCACTTTTGCCCATCTCCTATTATGAAACTCTTGCACGGTCTGAAACTCACTGTCCATCAGCCTTGCCGTTAGATGCTGACAAGTGGGGCCGCATTCAGTAGGGTCCCGTAGTGGACCCTCGCTGTTATGTGCTGACAAGTAGGGATGCGGTCTGTCAGGTCCCGTAGTGGATCCTTTTCGTTACATGCTGACAAGTGGGGGCGCATTTAGTTGGTTCCCGTAGTGAATACCCCTCTCCACTTATCCATATTAGTATGGGACCCATAGCTTATCCACGTGAGCATCGGACCCACAGCTTATTCACATGAGCCGCCCCGTGCCCACGCCCATGCCGTTGTCAACCCCTTTCTTCTTCTTCTCCGGTGACGACGACCCTTTGTAGAGCTTCACTTCGGCCTCCCGTTTGTCCTGGCCGTAGTATGGTGACGTTGCGTTGACCTGTACGAAAGATGACAATGGCAACCGTGCGCAGCGAAGGTTAGATCTCGCACCAAAATGCACCAAAATCTCGCACTAAAATGGCAACCGGGGCGCTTGCTATGGAGAATGCGTCAAGATAAACACCGGGGCGCTTGCCGTAGTATGGTGACGTCCCGTTGACCTATACGAAAGATGACAATGGCAACCGTGCGCAGCGAAGGTTAGATCTCGCACCAAAATGCACCAAAATCTCGCACTAAAATGGCAACCGGAGCGCTTGCTATGGAGAATGCGGCCGGCGAGCCATTTCGATGATTTAATTGGTTTATCAAGTTAATGTCTCGGCTGCAATCAAGTGAAAGAGTGTTTATAATTAGAAATTAGGGACATGGATGTATAATAAATAATAAAATGACACAAATCTTGAACACTTTAAAATTTAAAAAATTATACAACTCTTAATGTACAAAAGTGTTTATAAATGACACAACTCTTGAACACTTTCGAATTTAAAGAAGTATACAACTCTTAATGTAAAATAGATGTAAAAGAGTGTTTATAATTGACAAAACTCTTGAACATTTTCAAATTAAATAAAAATTATACAACTCTTAATATAAAAGAGTGTTTATAATTGACACTACTCTTAATGTAAAAGAGTGTTTATCAGTAATCGTTCATGGTTTGTTCTCTCTTTGTTGATTGTCTCTAATTTTAGCAAAGGCAAGTGATGCTTATATTTTTCTATATTACTTTTTATTTTCAGTGTTATGGCTCGTCTCCCTTTAAATATAAGATATCAACGAAAGAATATAGCAACTAGGAATCTCATGACTAGCATCATGCTTTTGTACTATCACGTGTGGTTACTTTTTCATTAGCTTATAGAAGAAAGTGTTTGAAAATAGAATGAAGGATTAAGATTAGAGAGCTAAGAGGGCAGAATTTGTATGAACTAATTAGTCAGAGCGACAAAATGTGTATAAGTCAGCTTCATATGGATAGGAGAACATTTAGCATACTGTGTGAGATGGTTCGAGATGTTGGTGGTCTAGAGGGTTCAAGGAATATGTCATTGGAGGAGATAGTGGCATCATTACTTTACATACTATCTCACCACTTCAAGAACAGGACTGTAGGGATTTTTTTTACCGGAGCCCAGAATCAGTTAGTAGAAATTTTAATGCATGCCTTCTAGCTGTTCTGAAGCTCCACCACCTTCTACTTAAGAAACTTGAACCTATACCTGAGGATTGCATAGATGGTAGATGGAAGTATTTCAAGATAAATAGCTACTTAATAAAATATACTATTCACTAGCTGAAACGTGATATTTGTAGAAGATACTAATATCATCTCATGGTTTGTTTATGTTGTAAAATTGTTTGGGTGCATTAGATGGTACACACATAAAGGTTACTGCCCCAACTAATCTAAAAGGGAGATATAGATCAAGGTTGGGTGGTATAGATACAAACGTGTTAGGTGTATATGTATCTGATATGCAGTTCATCTATGTATTACATGGCTGGGAGGGTTCTGCACATGATGGTCGTGTGCTTAGGGATGCCATCACGAGGCCAAATGGGTTATGTGTCCCCGAAGACTAATATTATTTTGTTGATGCTGAATACACTAATGCTAGAGGATTTTTAGCTCCATACCGAGGCCAAAGGTACCACCTAGGTGGTTGGACAACGCAAAATCCACCTAATAGTGTAGAGGAGTATTTTAACATGCTGCATGCTAAAGCCCGAAATATTGTAGAAAGGTGCTTTGCAAGACTCAAGGGACGGTGGGTGATTTTGAGGTACCATTCTTTTTATCCTATCAAAACCCAAGGAAGAATTATAATGGCATGCACACTCTTGCATAATCTTATATTGCAAAAGATTCCTTTCGACCCACTCGATAATGAAGACTACATAATGGAAGATACATAGGATGTCTTGGATGGATAATTAGACGAACCAAAATTTATTACATCTATCTCAACGAGCAATGAGTGGACCAATTTCCCCGAAATGTTCTTGCCCAGGAGCTGTATAATAGCTACAGGGCTGCTAGGAATCATTGAGGTACAATGCTTATGCTGGTTTTATTTAATCTTGTGCATTATGTAGTTTGATTTCATTCATGATACCTTATATATATATATATATATGTGTGTGTGTGTGTGTGTGTGTGTGTGTGTGTGTGTGTGTGTGTGTGTTGTGTTAATTCTATGGTTGACTTGCAGATATGGATTCTTTGGGTAGCTCAAGTGTGTCACGAGGAAGGGGCAGGAATAAACGAACCTGGACGATGATGAGCTTAATAAATCACTATATGAGTTGTCTTTAGATCCAAGATGGAAAGGACAAGGTGGTTTGAAGAATGGTTACTCGATAGTGATAGAGAAGATCCTTTCCGATAAGTGCCCGGGTTGTGGTCTTACCGTAGTTCCACACATCGAGTCAAGAGTTAGACACAATATGGTGCAATTGAAGTAATGTTATCAAGAACTAATGTTATCAAAAGCTGAAAGAGAATGCTATGAGTGAATTGCACAAACTTGGCTTCGCCGGAAGTGACATAGTAGATGCAGCAATAATTTTTGCAAAAGCACCGGAGCAGATGCAAATGATGATGGCACTTCCAGATATTTTGAGGAGGGAGTTGTTGGATATATGCCCTAGAGGCAATAATAAATATAGTTATTATTATATCTTTGTGTTTATGATAAATGTTTACATTCATGCTATAATAGTATTAACAAGGAAACATCAATACTTGTGTGATTTGTAAACTAAAATAGAGTCCCTAGTAAAGCCTCTTTGTAATACTAGCTTGTTGGTTAATAAATGATTGTGGTTTCCCTATCATGAACATTGAGATGTTATTAACAACAAGATCATATCGTTAGGAGAATGATATGATGGACATACTCCTATAGATAAGCGTAGCATAAAGATCAAGTCATTTTAATAGTTCAATTGCTATATGCTTTCTGATACATAGTAACCTAATTCCTTCGACCATGAGATCATGCATATCACCATCACTGGAAGGATGCTTTGATGACATCAAACACCACACCGTAACTGGGTGGCTATAAAGGTGGCATTGAGTGTTCGGAAAGTATTGGTTGAGACACATGGATCAAGAGTGGGATTTGTCCATCCATATGACGGATAGATATACTCTGGGACCTCTCGGTGAAATGTCATCCAATTGGCTTGCAAGCATGTGACTGGCTCACAAGGGATCACATATCACGGGAACGAGAAAAGAGTACTTATCAGTAACGGGGCTGAACTAGGTATGCAGAGATACCGACGATCATAACCTCGGATAAGTAAACTATCGTGAGACAAAGGGAAATTGGTATCGTATGTAAGTGGTTCATTCGATCGCAAAGTAACGTAGAAATATGTGGGAGCCATATGAATTTCCATATACCTCTATTGGTTATTGATCGGAGAAGTGTCTCGATCATGTCCGCATAATTCACGAACCGTAGGGAGACACACTTAAGGATTCGACGTTGTTGAGTAGTTATGGAATGATGCGTAAGAGACCGAATGTTGTTCGGAGTCTCGGATGGGATCCGTGATATCACGAGGAGATCCAGAATGGTTTGGAGAATAAGATTCATATAAGGAAAGTCCTGTTTCGGGGTTGGAGAATGGTTCCGGTGTTTTCATCGGGAATGTTCTAGAAGGTTCCAGAATGTCCGACACTCCGGAGGGGAAGGGTACATGAATGTTTCATAACAAGTTGGAATGGTTGCATTATGTACTAAGTGTCATCTCTGAACAAAATAAAGGGATAAATCAAATCCTAGTTTGAAAAGTCAAACGCCAATTTGAAAAGTCAAACGGCTATTTTGTTTGGTGGAGGGAGAGTAGGAAACCTACTTGGGTAGGAAGTCCCTCTCCCTCCACCGCCGGCCAAGGAGACCGAGTTGGGGAGGGACTCCCCTCCCCTTGGCGCGCCCCCTCCACCTCTATAAGGAGGGGCAGGCTTGCCCCTCACAACACCTCACCCCGCAAACCCTAACCCTAGCCGCCGCCCACCATAGCCGCCGCCTAGGGTTTCTCCCAAGCCGCCGAGTTGGGGCTTCTAGTTGCCCTAGCCACCGGCCTAGCCCCTTATACTTGGTGTGTCTAAACCCTAGATCACCGAGGCTCTCTCATAGTCCACCATACTCGCTCGGGCTTAAGGCGAAGCCCTGCGAGATCTCCCCTCTACTTCCGGTACCACGCTATCGTGCTGCCGGAATCGGGAGGAGAGTGCTACAACCTCCGCTGCCTGCTGGAACAAGGGATAGGAAGGTCTTCGTCGAGTACCGAACGTGTGACCGACTGCGGAAGCGCTGCCATAACGCAGCGCCGGAAGGATCGTCTACACGATCTTGAGATCGGGAAGAGTACGACTACATCACCCACGAGAATCCGCTCTCGTTAAACACTTTGGAATCTTCGAGGGTGAGTTATTATATCGACTCGTTGCTACAATCTAGTAGATAGATCTTGGCTTGTTTGTTTGTATGCGGTAGAAATTTTTTGTTTTCCATGCTACGAACCCCTATAGTGGTATCAGAGCCGTGTCTATATGTAGATCTGTTGCACGAGTAGAACACAATGGTCATTGTGGGCAGTGGTGCTTTTATTATCAATTGCTTCTTGTGTACTTTGCATCTTGCGGTATGATGGGATGAAGCGGCCCGGGCTAACCTTACATGACATCGTTCATGAGACTTGCTCCACGCTCAACATGCAACTTGTATTTCATAAGTGGCTTTGCGGGTGTCTGTCTCTCCCATTATAGTATAGATCCAATTTACAACAGGCACTTGATAGTTCAAACATCAACGTTGTGGTTCTTGTTCATAAGTTAGAGCGACACTTATTGAAAGCCCCAAACCACGTAAAATATGCAAAGAAATTAGAGGCGTCTAACTTTATTTTGCAGGGGTGTGCTGTGATGTGATATGGCCATGATTGTGTTTATATTTGATGTATGCAATGTTCCTTATTGTAAGTTGGCAACCGGCAGGAGCCATATGGTTGTCTTTAATTTATGATTAGACCCGCGTGTCTATTCAAAGTAGTTGTAATAGTTGAAGCTGGTGGACGACAACCATGGAGCAGCGTCATTGACCTTGATGCAATGTCGGTGATGATGGAGATCATGTTCGTGCTTGAAGATGGAGATCGGAAGCACAAAGAAGAAAGGCCATATCATATCACATATTATGAATTGCATGTGATGTTAATCCTTTATGCATCTTGTATTGCTTAGTTAACGACGGTAGCATTATAAGATGATCCCTCATGCACATGAATTTCAAGTTCTAAAGTGTTCATCCTTAGTAAGCACCGTTGCTAAAGCTTGTTGTTTTGAAGCACCACGTGATGATTGGGTGTGTTAGATTCTACAAGTGTATACAACATGAGCAAGCCAGATTTGCTCATGCGGAAGCTAAGGTTTGATCTTGATGAGCCTAGCATGTACAGACATGGTCTCGGAACACGGATCACCGAAAGGTAAAGCATGAATCATATAGTAGATATGATGGACATGTCGATTGTTCGCCCTTGAAGCTACATCAACTCTCGTGATGATCGGTTTTGATGTGGTGGATTTGGTTCGTGTGATCACTAAAACAATGTGAGGGATATTGTTTTGAGTGGGAGTTCACCTAGATTAATTTAACCATTAATTAGAACTCAATTTGGCATAAACTTAGTCTAAACTATTGCAAATATGTTGTAGATCAATGGCAGCCCCTACCATCAATTTTAATGCGTTCCTAGAGAAAGAAAAGTTGAAAAACAATGGAAGCAACTTCGCGGATTGGTTCCGCAATTTGAGGATTGTCCTCAATGCTGGTAATTTGACCTATGTGCTGGATGCACCGCTGGGTGACCCGCCTGCAGCTGATGCTACCGATGAAGTAAAGAATGTTTACCTCGCTCGGAAGACTCAGTACTCCACAGTTTAGTGTGCTATCTTGTATGGTTTAGAATCGGAGCTTCATAAAAGGTTTGAGAATTCAGACCCACATGATATTGTCCGTGAACTCAAATTGATTTTTGAGACTCACGCGGCAGTTGAGAGCTATGAGGCTTCTGAAAAGTTCTTTAACTGCAAGATGGAAGAGGGCAGCTCCGTCAGTGAGCATGTGCTTAAGATGTATGGGCACGCAAACAAACTCCAAAGCTTGGGTATAGTGATTCCTAATGCTTTGGGGATTTACCGTGTCCTCCAGTCACTACCACCAAGTTACAAGAACTTTGTGATGAACTACAATATGCAAAGCATGAACAAGCAGTTGCCAGAACTCTTCTCCATGTTAAAATCTGCAGAAGTGGAGATCAAGAAAGAGCACCAAGTGTTGATTGTCAATAAGACCACCAAATTCAAGAAAGGCAAGTCTAAGCAAAAGGGACACTTCAAGAAGGGTGGTAAGAAAGTTACCGCACCGAAGAAGAAGACCAAAGCTGGACCCAAGCCTGATACTGAGTGCCTTTACTGCAAGGGAGAAGGTCACTAGAAGCGGAATTGCCCAAAGTACTTGGCGGATTTGAAGAAAGGCAACATCAAGAAGAAAGGTATATCCGATATACATGTTATTGATGTGTATCTCACTAGTACTCTTAGTAGTGCCTGGGTATTTGATACTGGTTTGGTTGCTCACATTTGTAACTCGAAACAGGTGTTGCAGAATAAACGGAAGCTAGCGAAGAACGAGGTGACGATGCGCATGGGAAACAGATCAAAGGTTTATGTGATCGCGGTCGGCACGTTACCTCTTCATCTACCATTGGGATTAGTTTTATACTTAAATAATTGTTATTTGGTGCCTGCGTTAAGCATGAACATTATATCGGGATCTTGTTTATTGCGAGACGGTTACTTGTTTAAGTCTGAGAATAATGGTTGTTCGATTTATATGAGTAATATGTTTTATGCACATGCACCTTTGATAGATGGTCTATTCTTATTGAATCTCGATAGTGGAAATACACATATTAATAACATTGAAGCTAAACGTTTGAAATCGAGCGATAACTCGACCTATATGTGGCACTGTCGTCTTGGTCACATTGGAGTGAAGCGTATGAAGAAACTCCATTGAATCACTTGATTTCGAATCACTTGAAAGATGCGAAGCATGTCTGATGGGTAAAATGACTAAGACTCCATTTTCTGGTATGATGGAGCGAGCTACGGACTTATTGGAAATCATACATACCGATGTGTGTGGTCCAATGAGTGTAGCATCGCGCGGTGGTTATCGTTATGTTCTTACCTTCACAGATGACTTGAGTAGATATGGGTATATCTATTTCATGAAACATAAGTCCGAAACTTTCGAGAAGTTTAAGGAATTTCAAAGTAAGGTTGAGAATCAACATAACAAGAAGATTAAATTTCTACGTTCTGATCGTGGAGGTGAATATCTAAGTTACGAGTTTGGCGAGCATTTGAAGAAATGTGGAATACTTTCACAATTGACACCGCCGGGAACACCACGGCGTAATGGTGTGTCCGAACGTCGTAATCGAACTCTCTTAGATATGGTTCATTCTATGATGTCACTTACAGATTTACCGCTATCATTTTGGGGTTATGCATTAGAAACAGCCGCATTCACTTTAAATAGGGCACCATATAAATCCGTTGAAACGACACCGTATGAATTGTGGTTTGGGAAGAAACCTAAATTGTCGTTCCTTAAAGTTTGGGGTTGCGAAGCCTATGTAAAGAAGTTACAGCCGGACAAGCTTGAACCCAAAGCGGAAAAATGCGTCTTCATAGGATACCCGAAGAAAACTATTGGGTATACCTTCTATCATAGATCCGAAGGCAAAATCTTCGTTGGCAAGAATGGATCCTTTCTAGAGAAGGAATTTCTCTCGAAAGAAGTGACTGGAAGGAAAGTAGAACTCGACGAGGTTGTCGAACCTTCTCTCGAAATTGCGAGTAGCGCAGCACCGGAAGAAGTTCCCGTGGTGCCTGCACCAATAAGAGAGGAAGCTAATAATGATGATCATGAAACTTCGGTTGAAGTTACTACAGAGCCTCGCAGGTCAACGAGAACTCGTACCACTCCTGATTGGTATGATCCCGTTATGAGTGTCATGTTGGTAGACAACACCGATGACCCCGCGACATATGAAGAAGCGATGATGAGCCCATATTCCAATAAATGGAAAGAAGCCATGAAATCCGAGATTGGATCCATGTACGAAAACCAAGTATGGACTTTGGTGGACTTACCGGATGGCCGGAAGGCTATCGAGAACAAATGGATTTTCAAGAAGAAAACATATGCTGATGGTAATGTTACTGTCTATAAAGCTCGACTTGTCGCAAAAGGGTTTCGACAAATTCAAGGAGTTGACTACGATGAGACTTTCTCACCTGTAGCGAAGCTAAAGTCTGTGAGGATTATGTTAGCAATCGCTGCATATTACGATTATGAAATATGGCAGATGGATGTCAAAACAGCGTTCCTCAATGGAGACATTGATGAAGAGTTGTATATGATACAACCCAAAGGTTTTGTCGATCCTAAAGATGCTAACAAGGTATGCAAACTTCAACGGTCCATTTATGGATTGAAGCAAGCATCCCGCAGTTGGAATCAACGTTTTGATAAGGTGATCAAAAGTTTTGGTTTTATACAAACTTATGGAGAAGCTTGTATTTACAAGAAAGTGAGTGGGAGCTCTGTAGCATTCTTAATACTATATGTAGATGACATATTGTTGATTGGGAATGATGTAGACCTTCTTAATAGTGTCAAGGAATATTTGAATAATAGTTTTTCAATGAAAGATCTTGGCGAAGCAGCTTACATATTAGGCATAAAGATTTATAGAGATAGATCGAGATGCCCAATATCATTGTCACAAAGTACATATTTGGACAAAGTTCTAAAGAGGTTTGGAATGGAAGATAGCAAGAAAGGGTTCTTGCCCATGTTGCCCAATACGACGTTGAGTAAAACTCAAAGTCCGACAATGGCAGAAGATAGAGAAAGGATGAGTAAGACTCCCTATGCCTCAGCCATATGATCTCTAATGTATGCCATGCTATGTACTAGACCCGACATTGCATATGCTGTTAGTTTAACTAGCAGATATCAAAGTGATCCAGGAGTGGATCATTGGACAGCGGTCAAAAACATCCTTAAGTACTTGAGAAGAACTAAGGATATGGTTCTTTCTTATGGAGGTGATGAACAACTCGTTGTTAATGGTTACACTGATGCTAGTTGGAACACCGATCCGGATGATTCTAAATCACAATCTGGATACGTATTTACTTTGAATGGTGTTAGCTGGAGGGGTGCAAAGCAAAGCGTTGTGGCGAGATCTTCAACTGAATCGGAATACATGGCTGCTTCGGAGGCTTCACAAGAAGCGATATGGATGAAATAGTTCATTATAGAGCTCGGTGTGGTTCCTAGTGCACTGGACCCAATGTCTATCTACTGTGATAACATGGGCCCCATAGCCAATGCGCAAGAACCAAGGTCACACAAGAAGCTGAAGCACATCAAGCTGCGTTTTCACGCTATTCGAGAACATGTCCAAGATGGGGACATAAAGATTTGCAAAGTACACACAGATCTGAATGTGGCGGATCCGTTGACTAAACCTCTCCCGAGGGCAAAACATGACCAACAGCAAACTGCCATGGGTGTTTGGTATATTACCATGTAATCTAGATTAGTTGACTCTAGTGCAAGTGGGAGACTGTTGGAGATATTCCCTAGAGGCAATAATAAATATAATTATTATTATATCTTTGTGTGTATGATAAATGTTTACATTCATGCTATAATAGTATTAACAAGGAAACATTAATACTTGTGTGATTTGTAAACTAAAATAGAGTCCCTAGTAAAGCCTCTTTGTAATACTAGCTTGTTGGTTAATAAATGATTGTGGTTTCCCTATCATGAACATTGAGATGTTATTAACAACAAGATCATATCGTTAGGAGAATGATATGATGGACATACTCCTATAGATAAGCGTAGCATAAAGATCAAGTCATTTTAATAGTTCAATTGCTATATGCTTTCTGATACATAGTAACCTAATTCCTTCGACCATGAGATCATGCATATCACCATCACCGGAAGGATGCTTTGATGACATCAAACACCACACTGTAACTGGGTGGCTATAAAGGTGGCATTGAGTGTTCGGAAAGTATTGGTTGAGACACATGGATCAAGAGGGGGATTTGTCCATCCATATGACAGATAGATATACTCTGGGCCCTCTCGGTGGAATGTCATCCAATTGGCTTGCAAGCATGTGACTGGCTCACAAGGGATCACATATCACGGGAACGAAAAAAGAGTACTTATCAGTAATGGGGTTGAACTAGGTATGCAGAGATACCGACGATCATAACCTCAGATAAGTAAACTATCATGAGACAAAGGGAAATTGGTATCGTATGTAAGTGGTTCATTCGATCGCAAAGTAATCGTAGAAATATCTGGGAGCCATATGAATTTCCAGATTCCTCTATTGGTTATTGATCGGAGAAGTGTCTCGATCATATCCGCATAATTCACGAACCGTAGGGAGACACACTTAAGGATTCGACATTGTTGAGTAGTTATGGAATGATGTGTAAGAGACCGAATGTTGTTCGGAGTCTTGGATGGGATCCGGGATATCACGAGGAGATCCGGAATGGTCCGGAGAATAAGATTCATATAAGGAAAGTCCTGTTTCGGGGTTGGAGAATGGTTCCGGTGTTTTCATCGGGAATGTTCTGGAAGGTTCCGGAATGTCCGGTACTCCGGAGGGGAAGGGTACATGAATGTGTCATAACAAGTTGGAATGGTTGCATCATGTACTAAGTGTCATCTCTGAACAAAATAAAGGGATAAATCAAATCCTAGTTTGAAAAGTCAAACGCCAATTTGAAAAGTCAAACAGCTATTTTGTTTGGTGGAGGGAGAGTAGGAAACCTACTTGGGGAGGAGTTCCTCTCCCTCCATCGCTGGCCCTTGGAGACCGAGTTGGGGAGGGACTCCCCTCCCCTTGGCGCACCTCCCTCCACCTATATAAGGAGGGGCAGGGCTGCCCCTCCAAACACACAACTTGCACCCCGCAAACCCTAGCTCCTAGCCGCCGGCGCCGCCACCTCCTGCTGCCGCCGCCTAGGGCAAACCCTAGCCGCCGACTTGGGCTGCCCCAAGCCCTAGCCGCCAGCCTAGCCTTCTCCCCTTGGTGTGTCTAAACCCTAGATCACCGAGGCTCTCTCATAGTTCACCATACTCGCTCTGGCTTAAGGCGAAACCCTGCGAGATCTCCCCTCTACTTCCGGTACCACGCCGTCGTGCTGCCGGAATCGCGAGGATAGTGCTACAACCTCCGCTGCCTGCTGGAACAAGGGAGAGGAAGGTCTTCGTCGAGTACCGAACGTGTGACCGACTGCGGAAGCGCTGCCGGAACGCAGCGCCGGAAGGATCGTCTACACGATCTTGAGATCGGGAAGAGTACGACTACATCACCCACGAGAATCCGCTCTCGTTATACACTTTGGAATCTTCGAGGGTGAGTTATTCTATCGACTCGTTGCTACAATCTAGTAGATAGATCTTGGCTTGTTTGTTTGTATGCGGTAGAAATTTTTTGTTTTCCATGCTACGAACCCCTACAGTTTTATGACCTCAAAGATTTCTTCCGATACCAGGGAGTTGTATTATCTCATGGTCTAAGGAATAAAATATTTGACATAGTAAAAAGCTTCACAAAGATGAACACGATGACACGATCTAATTGCTCTGCTTAATTTGGGTCTGTCCATCATATCATTCTCCTAATAACATGATCTCATTATTAATCGACAACTCATGTCTATGGTTAGGAAACCTTAACCATCATTAATCAATGAGCTAGTCCATAGAGGCGTACTAGGGACACGGTGTTGTTCATATACCACACAAGTATCAAAGTTTCCACTTAATACAATTCTAGCATGGAATATAAACTTTATCATGAACAAGAATTATAATAATAACATCTTTATTATTGCCTCTAGGGCATAATTCCAACAGTCTCCCACTTGCACTAGAGTCAATAATCTAGTTTACATCTGGCAACAATCTAACAACCATGGCATTAAGGTGCTGATCATGTTTTGCTCGTGGAAGAGGTTTAGTCAACGGATCTGCGACATTCAGATCCGTATGTACTTTGCTAATCTTCAGATCTCTATCTGCTATATAATCTCGAATTATATGAAAACGGCAGTTGATGTGCTTGGTCTTTGGATGATATCTTGGTTCCTTAGCCAGTGCTATGGCGCCAGTGTTGTTGCACAATATCTCCAGTGGGTCCAAGACACTTGGAAACACACCAAGCTCAGTGATGAAGTTCCTGATCCAAACTCCTTCACTTGACGCTTCTGAAGGATCCATGTATTCCGCTTCTGTTGTAGATCCCGCGATCACGCTTTGCTTGCAGCTTCTCCAGCTCACGGCTCCACCATTCAAAATATAAACGTATTCTGTCTGAGATTTAGAATCATCCGGGTCGGTGTCGAAACTAGCGTCGACGTAACCTTTTACGACGAGCTGCTCATCACCTCCATAGACCAAGAACATTTCTTTAGTCCTATTTAAATACTTTAGGATGTTCTTTACGGTTGTCCAGTGTTCCACTCCTGGATCACTTTGGTATCTGCTCGTCAAACTAAGAGCATTGGACACATCCGGTCTAGTACACAGCATGGCATACACGATAGAACCTATGGCCGAGGCATATGGCACTTTGCTCATAGTATCTCTATCATTTACCGTAGCTGGACACTGAGCCTTGCTCAATGTCTTACCTGACAACATGGGCAATGAACATTTCTTTGCTTTATCCAATCTGAACCTTTTCAGAACTTTGTCTAGGTATGTACTTTGGCTTAAAGCTATTAGGCGTCTTTGTCTATCTCTATAGATTTTGATGCCTAATATATAAGCAGCTTCTCCTAGGTCTTTCATTGAAAAACATTTATACAAATGTCATTTCCAATAATCAATATGTCATCCACATATAGTACTAAAAATGTCACCGTGCTCCCACTCACTTTCTTGTAGATGCAAGCGTCGTAGCAATTTGGAACAAATCCAAAGCTCTTGATCACTTGATCAAAACGAAGGTTCCAACTCCGAGATGCTTGCTTCAGTCCATAAATGGAACGCTGAAGTTTTCACACCTTATTAGCATCCTTAGGATCGATAAAACCTTCGGGATGCATCATATACAACTCTTCATCAATGTTGCCATTGAGGAATGCAGTCTTGACATCCATCTGCCATATTTCATAATCATGAAATGCAGCAATTGCTAATAAAATCCGAATGGACTTAAACATCGCTATGGGAGAGAAAGTCTCATCGTAGTCAACACCTTGAACGTGCCGAAACCCTTTTGCGACAAGCCGAGCTTTATAGACAGTAACATTACCATCCGCGTCCGTTTTCTTCTTGAAAATCCATTTGCACTCAATGGCCTTACGGTCGCTAGGAGGGTCCATCAAAGTCCATACTTGGTTTTCGCTCATGGATCCTAATTCAGATTTCATAGCCTCTAGCCATTTCTCAGAGTCTGGGCTCATCATTGCTTCCTCATAATTCGCAAATTCACTGTTGTCTAACAATAAGACGGTTAAGACAGGGTTGCCGTACCAATCAGGAGTGGCACGTGACCTTGTCGACCTGCAAAGTTCAGTAGTAGCATTGTTCGAAGTTTCATGATCCTCATCATTAGCTTCCTCTCTTGTTAGTGCAGATGGCACTGGAACAATTTCAGGTGCTGCGCTACTCTCCAACTCGAGAGAAGGTTCAATAACCTCGTCTAGATCTACCTTCCTCCCACTCACTTCTTTCGAGAGAAACTCCTTCTCAAGAAAAGATCCGTTCTTTGCAACAAACACTTTGCCTTCGGATCTATGGTAGAAGGTATACCCAATCATTTCCTTAGGGTATCCTATGAAGACGCATTTCTACGCTTTGGGTTCGAGCTTGTCCGGCATCAACTTCTTGACGTAGGCTTCACATCCCCAAACTTTAAGAAACGACAACTTAGGTTTAGCACCAAACCATAGTTCATACGGTGTCGTCTCAATGGATTTAGATGGTGCCCTATTTAAAGTGAATGCGGCGGTTTCTAATGCATAACCCCAAAATGATAACGGCAAATCTGTAAGAGACATCATTGATCACACCGTATCTAATAGAGTTCGATTCCGGCGTTTAGACACACCATTGCGCTATGGTGTTCCGGGTGGCGTGAGTTGCGAAACGATTCCGCTTGCTTTAAGATGCATGAGAAAATCATAACTCAAATATTCACCTCCACGATCGGATCGTAGAAATTTAATTTTCCTGTTATGATGGTTTTCCACTTCGTTCTGAAATTCTTTAAACTTTTCAAACGTTTCATATTTATGTTTCATTAAATAGATATACCCATATCTACTTAAGTCATCAGTAAAAGTGAGAAAATAGCGATATCCACCGCGCGTCGAAACACTCATTGGTCCGCATACATCGGTATTTATGATTTCCAATAAGTCCGTTGCTCGCTCCATTATTCCGGAGAACGGGGTTTTGATCATCTTGCCCATGAGGCACGGCTCGCACGTGTCAAATGATTCAAAATCAAGAGACTCTAAAAGTCCATCAGAATGGAGTTTCTTCATGTGTTTTACACCAATATGACCTAGACGGCAATGCCACAAATAAGTTGAATTATCACTATCTACTTTGCATCTCTTAGCCTCAATGTTATGGATGTGTGTTTCATTGCTTTCGAGATTCAGAAGAAATAAACCATTCACAACAGGTGCATGGCCATAAAAGATGTTATTCATATAAATAGAACAACCATTATTCTCCGATTTAAATGAATAACCGTCTTGCAATAAACACGATCCAAATATAATGTTCATGCTCAACGCAGGCACATAATAACACTTATTAAGGTTTAAAACTAATCCCGAAGGTAAAACTAAGGAGAGCGTGTCGACGGCCATCACATCAACTTTTGATCCATTGCCAACGCGCATCGTCACCTCATCCCTTGCTAGCCGTCGTCTATTCCGTAGCTCCTGTTTCGAGTTACAAATATTAGCAACTGAACCAGTATCAAATACCCAGGCACTACAACGAGCGCTAGTAAGGTAAACATCAATAACATGTATATCAAATATACCTTTAATGGTGCCAGCCTTCTTGTCCGCTAAGTACTTCGGACAGTTGCGCTTCCAGTGACCCTTGTCCTTGCAATAGAAGCACTCAGTGTCCGGCTTAGGTCCAGACTTGAGCTTCTTCTCAGCAGGGGCAACGCGCTTGCCGCCGCCTTTCTTGAAGGATTTCTTTGCAGCCTTACCTTTCTTAAATCTAGGGGTCTTGTTGACCATCAACACATGATTATCTTTCTTGATGTCCACCTCCACAGCTTTCAGCTTAGCGAAGAGCTCAGTGATCGTATCAATGGAACCAATTTGATTGTGAGTAACTAGAAAACCTTTGTAGCTAGGAGGGAGTGATTGCAGAACTCTGTCAATCTTGAGCTCTTCTGGAATCTTGTAGTCCAGTTGCTCAAGACGTTGAGTGTAGCCCGACATCTTAATGGCGTGCTCACTAACGGAACTCCCTTCCTCCATCTTGCAGTTAAAGAACTTTTCAGAGATCTCATATATCTCAGAACGGGCCTGAGTCTGAAACATGGTTTTCAGTTCCTCAAGTATCTCAAAGGGCCCGGCGAAGTCCTCAAAACGGTTGAAGGTCCTGTTCCATAGCAAACAACATGGTACTCTTAACCACTCCATAATCATCTTTGCGCGACTGATAAACATCTTTTTCATCAGCCGGCGCATCAGTAGCAGGGGCGTCACCTAGCGCTTTCTCTAGTACATAGTCCTTTTTTCCGCTAGCGAGAATGATTCTCAGATTGCGGAACCAGTTGGTGAAGTTAGACCCATTGTTCTTAAGCTTTTCTTTCTCAGCAAAAACGTTGAAGTTGAAGTTGGACTTAGCCATTTGATCTACAATATTTGCAAATACAATTTAGACTATGTTCATGATAACTAGTTCAACTTAATCAAATTACTAGATGAACTCCCACTAAATTCAACATCCCTTAAGTTGTTTAGTGAACATGATCCAAATTCACCACACCTAATCTGATCTTCACGAGAAGAGATGTGGTTTCAATGGTGGACAACAAAGTGTCGATCATATCATTCATATGACTCATGTTTAACCTTTCGGTTCGTGTGTTCCGAGTCCATGTCTGTACATGCTAGGCTCGTCAAGTCAAACCCAAGTATTTCCGCGTGTGCAAAACTGGCTTGCACCTGTTGTATGTGAACGTGGAGTTTATAGCACCCGATCATCACGAGGTGCTTGAACACGACGAATTTTCGCAATGGTGCATACATGGGGAGAACACAATTTTATCTTGATCTTTAAGTGAGGAATCATCTTATAATGCTACCGTTGCGATCTAAGCATAATAAGATACATAAAAGGATAAACATCACATGCATATAATTTTATGTGACATGGTATAGCCAATCTCCGCGCAATGATCTCCATCTTGTGCGCGCCGGCATGATCTCCATCACTCCACCACGATTGCCTCCACCACGAATAGCAACTACAACTATTTCTAACTACTTAGCGATAAAGTAAAGCTATTACATGGCGTATAAGAAGTTGACACACAGGTCATACACAATCATAAAGACAACCATATGGCTCCTGCCGGTTGTGAACTCATCGACATGCAAGTCATGAAATATTACAAAACATGATCATTGCATACATCACACACATCATGTCTTGGGCCATACCATATCACAAAACACTCCCTACAAAAACAAGTTAGACGCATCTACTTTGTTGTTGCATGTTTTACGTGGCTTATGGGAGTAACATGCTAAGAACGATTCTTACCTACAGAAAACCACAACGGTGATATTATGGTTGCTAACATCTGGTGTAAATCCCATGACTACTATAGTGAGAGAAACTGGCGTCCATCAGCCGCATGTGTGGAACAAGCCACACGTCAAGTGCGGTGCCGGTCTCGCGAACGAGGTCGCGTAAAGTTGGCCTGGACCGCCTCGATCTCACTATGCTGCGCCATAAGAAATACACAACAAGAGGCTTGCAACAGAAAACATCAACGCCCGCAACAAGCATGTTGCGTTCTACTCGTGAAACACATCTACGCATAGATCTAGTGATACCACTAAAGGGTTTCGCACCATAGTAAATCAAAAATTTCTACGGATGCAAACAAGAAAGCCAAGATCTAATCTAGGAGATGCAATCAACGAGAGAGAGATATGAGATCTTCATACCCTTGAAGAAATCGCACAGCAGAAACGTTCAACAGAACGTGGTTGATGTAGTCGTACTAGCCGTCTCCTCCTCGCGATCCAATCCGATCCTACGCCGCAAGTGGCGGCGCCTTCGAGAGATGCACACGTATGGTGCCGCGACGTCTCCTCCTTCGTTGGTCCAGAAAGTGGGCTGGAGAGATAGATTGGATCTGCAGCACGACAGCGTGGTGCTTGTGGTGGAGAATTTCTGCGGCAGGGCTTCGCCTACGCGCAATCGGGAGAGAGAGAGGGAGGAGGGCAGCAGTTGGCGGCTAGGGTTGAAGGGATGGGAGAGGGGGAGGGTGCTCCCCTGACCTCCTTATATAGGGGGGTGGCTGTCCCCCTTGTCCCCTCCTCCAAGCCCTAGGGCGGCGGCCCCAAGGGTGGAGTGGGGGGCAAGTCTTCCCCCCTTCTAGAAGGTTTCCCTAGGGTTTCCCCTAGGGTTTGGCCGGCTGGCCTATGGGGCCTTGTGCCCCTGTCCCAAAGCAGCCAGGGCACTACCCTTTAGGCCCACACAGCCCTCCGACAAGTGGGCCCACGTTGGTCCCACTCTGGAAGCTTCTAGAACCTTCCGGTACAATACCGAATACTCCGAAACGATTCTGAAATCCAAAAACTGCTTTCCTTTATATGAATCTTATTCTCCGGACCATTTCGGAACCTCTCGTGATGTCCTGGATCTCATCCGAGACTCCGAACAAAAACTCATAAACCAATTATCCATTCTATCCTAGTGTCGATGCACGTTAAGTGTGTGACCCTATGGGTTCGAGAATATGCAGACATGATCTTCTATCAATAATCAACAGCGGGATCTGGAAACCCATATTGACTCCCACACATTCATCGATGATCATATCGTATGAACCACGATGCCAGTATTCAATTAATCCCATATATGTATTCCCTTCGTCACGCGATATTTTACTTTCCCGAGATTCGATCGTTGGTATCGGCATACCTAGTTCAATCTCGTTCACAGCAATTACTTTACTCATTCTGTAATCCGATATCACTTTGTGATTAACTCCTTAATCACGTGCTTGCAAGCGGTGTTGATATCGATTACCGAGTGGGCATGAAGTATATCTCTCCGACTCGGGAGGGACAAATTCCATCTCGATACATACAACCCAACAAGTACTTTCCGATCACCTGAGAGACACCTGTATGATCACCCTCACATAGGATGACATTTGATGACCTCAAAGCTTTCTTCCGATACCAGGGAGTTGTATTATCTCATGGTCTAAGGAATACAATATTTGACATAGGAAAAAGCTTCGCAAAGATGAACACGATGACACGATCTAATTGCTCTGCTTAATTTGGGTATGTCCATCGTATCATTCTCCTAATAACATGATCTCATTATTAATCAACAACTCATGTCTATGATTAGGAAACCTTAACCATCATTAATCAATGAGCTAGTCCATAGAGGCGTACTAGGGACACGGTGTTGTTCATAAACCACACAAGTATCAAAGTTTCCGCTTAATACAATTCTAGCATGGAATATAAACTCTATCATGAACAAGAATTATAATAATAACATCTTTATTATTGCCTCTAGGGCATAATTCCAACAACTTTAACCACACGTACCAACCGATTCTTAATGCCAAATTATTAGCCCTCTTCCTTGGAAGGCCGGCAGAGAGTGGTTGACCACGAACTTTACCTTGCTTTCGCCGAGACCATGAGTCACGCACTAGGGAGATGCCGCCATAACGGGTCAAGTCCCGAAGCCGGTCCGTAATGATGTTCGCAGGGTTCAAGATTATGGATGCCGGGCATCTCTTGTTCCCGGCCACGCTTACCTACCTGTTATGAATGCACCTCCTTCACCTCCATTTAAGAAAAACCAAGATGCGTATGTCGAATGGAAAGTCCGAACTATGTGACTCATGGAATCTACTAGGCAAGTTAGTGAGTCGAGGGGGTTTACAGGCCCCCGTGTGGTTGTACGCTCATCTTGGTTCAAGAGGCAAGAACATCGGGTCCTAGGGGTGGCAAGTATGGGACTACAAAAACCACAACCCATGTGGCCTCCCATACAAGCCTTAGCATGTTTATCATCCATCTCTGATCACATCACCACATCCTACCATATTAGATTCATTCGCATCTCCGGTGCATCACCTGAATAATCAGCATCGGATCACTAAGCATGGCTAAGCTTGACTGAACTTGTGGCACTAGTGACGCTCATAAGCCAAACCCTGGTTATGCTAGGAGCGGTGGATCAGGTAATATAGTTCACAAGGGAAAACATGCATCAGATAGGATTACTCTATCTACTGATAAAGGACTGTTGAACCGAATGCAAATGTCGAGAATTAAATACTTTGTAAACATAGGATTCATATGTATGAGTGGGGCTTCGCTTGCCTTGTCCGTTGTTGGACTGGTACTGCTCTTCGGTGGCGTTGACTTCAGCTTCGGGTTCGGTTCCTATTCGCGAGAACCAATAACTAGAAAAGAGAAAGCAACACTCAACACATGGCATGTGCAATGCTCATACAATATGGATGATAAGTCAAGTTAAATAGTGTTGGAATAAACCCTATAACATGCTTGATCATTTTAAACGGGGTCCGAAAGGTCCAAACCCTAGAACAGGGGATCTTCGGAATCACCTGTGGGGTTCAATTAGTTCTTCTAATTAAACTTGCTATCAAAGTTGATTAACAATGTATGATTATAGCTTAGTTACATAGGGTTTCATTTTTCTGATCATTTTGGTATATTATTTTTATTTTTTAGATTTAAAATGAATTAGTTATGAATTTCCCAAATTTTAATTCATTTTAAATCATTTTTAGAATATTTGAAATAATTTCCAACTTGGGCCCACATGTTAGACTTTTGTTATTTTCAGAAAATATTTACAGAAATGATTAAAACCCTGACAGGCAGGGCCCACCTGTCATATATTTCTATTTATAGAAATAATTAAAATAAAAGAAAAAAAGAGATATGACATCAGCATGACGACATCAATGGAGTTGCTCCCAGGTCAAGCTCGAATCCAGCGATTCTGAGCGCGCCTGGATGCGAGGTTGGGGTGTTGGACGCAGACGATGATGGGGAGTTGATTGGTGGTGGTGCCGCCTATTCTTGGTCACCGGAGATGGCGGTGCAGCGACGGCGAGCGGCGGCGGCGTCGGGCACATGCGGGGAGAGCGACTCAGGGGAAGATGGAGGAAACAGAGGCCACTGCGAGTATTAGAAGCTCACCGTGAGCAAGACGAGCTTGACGGCGAGGCGAGGCGAGCTCGGGGTCGGCGGGGATCGACGATGACCGACGGCGGCCGGAGCTTCCGATTCGCTCAAACGAGGTCGCGCGCGAGGGGGAAAGGAGGCTAGGGAGAGAGAGTCGAGCACGGCGGTTCCAGCGGTGGCGTCGGCTTGAGCTGGGGCGGCCGGAAACGGCGAGGCCGACAGCGACTGGCAGCTAGGATGCTTTGGCCATGGCGCTGCCGCGAGGGAGAGGAAGAGAGGAAGTGAAATGGGTACTGGGAGAGAGAGCGCAGCGCGGCGGTTCTTATCCGCGGCTCCAGGGGCGGCGGAGGGCATTGCAGCGTGCAGGAGATCGACGACGGGCGTGCTGCCAGGCAGCTGCTTGCCGGCGACGGAAAAGAAGAAAGGGGAGAAGGTCGAAGGGGTATTGGGCCTGGTTGGGCCGGCTTGGGCCCCGGGTGGGCTGGCTGCTAGCACTGCTGGCGGCAGGGAGAGAGGAGAGAAAATATGGGCTCGGCCCAGAGAGGGTTAGGATTAGATTTTTTTTCCAGGAAATCCTTTTTCTTTTCTGTTTTTCTGATTTCCTTTATATTTTGAATTTATATCTGTTTTGAATAGTTCAAATCACAGACACTTTTATAATAAAACTGAAAACACTAAGGGCCCTTGGTACTGGTTTGGTTCCATTTGTTTTGAGAATTTTCAAAGTATAGAAACCATTTGAATTGATTCAAAGAGAGAGAGAGAGAGAGAGAGAGAGAGAGAGAGAGAGAAAGCTATTAGGGTGTAGAGTTTTGTTTGTTCTTCTTTGATTGAATCAAAGTGCAAGTATTATGCATGCACGCAATGCTCAAACATATCTTATTTATATTACACAAAAGGTGGTATGTTACATGAGGGAAACATCGGTGGTTGATGGAGATGCGTTGGTGATGACGATGGCGATGATCCTCTCCAAATTCCCCGTCCCGGCAGGGTGCCAGAACGAAGTTTCTGGATCCGAATCTTGGTTTCTAGTGGCGGTGGCGGAGCGGAACTCTTTCTGGAAAACTATCGAACCCCCTCTGTTTTTAGGTCAGAAGGCAACTTATAGACGCGGAGGGAGGCCGAGGAGCTGCCTGGGGTGGCCAAACCTCCCCCAGGCGCGGGGTTAGTGGGCCTGCGCCTAGGATGGGTTTGGGCCCCCTAGGCCTCCCCTCTGTCTCCCCTTCTGGCTCCGTGGATCTTCTGGTGAGAAATAGTTTTTGGCATATTTTCCGGGATATTTCCTGATAGTTCATTTTCTGCACAAAAACAAGACACCAAGGTAATTCTGCTGAAAACAGCGTCAGTCCGTGTTAGTTGTATCCAAATCACACAAGTATAGAGGAAAAACAATAGCAAAGTGTTCGAGAAAGTAGATACGTTTTGGACGTATCAACTCCCCCCAAGCTTAGCATATTGCTTGTCCTCAAGCAATTCAGTTGAAAACTGAGTGCGATAAAAGAACTTTTACGAACACTTTTCTTCATATGATGTATATATTCTCAGCATAGGAGTAGATGCTTAGACAATTCATAATAAAGAGTATGCAACTAAGTCTACTCAATAGTTATTGCAAGCTATGAAGAGAAACCAACTCAATAATAATAAGTAGCATGAAACATAAACATAAGCAACATTTCAATGCTAATAATAAGGTATGATAGAGTGGTATCTCGCTTGCCTTTGTTTAAAGAGCACAATATAAATGCTGAGGCACCTCTGAAGTTCACATGAAGACTAGAGATAAAGATATCAGAGATACAAGCATCAAAGTCATGACATAATTAACCAAGTTTTGGAACAAACACAAAAATGACAACTATGCTCTCAAGAAGGTGCTCATAGAACAAGTGGTGACTCAACTAGGTTGTGAAAACGGTTTTGTGAAGGTTTGAAAGGCTTCCCAATGTTGAAAGGAAGGTACTCATTAGCTTTGAGATCTTATTGCCCCTATCATAGGCATCTTCATGTGGTTAAGGTGAAAGTGAGGTCCACTCTGAATCATATGCTTGACAAACCATAGACTGGAAATCCCAAGTCCCTTGAGTACGAGGTTCGCTCCGCATGCTACTCAACTTTGGTCACCTGAAAGTTCTTGTCATTGTAAATACATGCATATCATCGAGAACCACCAACAGGGTACCCCTTTCATATGGTACAGGAGCTTTCCCATAACCAAAATGACAAGGCAAGCAGACAATGAGTATCTCAACAATCTTTTTATTTACCATATGCATAGCTTTTTATTGAGGAAGCTTCATAGATGCTCATTATAGTGATGCTGCAAGTTTTCACCATGATTAAGCATGGCTTAGGCTAGCGGCCCAGGCGTTTCTCTAACACGATGTATGAACTCCATGAACTAACAACTTCCCCTTTTATTTTACATCGTCGACATCCGTAAACAAAAGAGCAAAGTATCAACTGGATATAATTATCCAAAAAGTGTTGAAAGTGTTCCCCGTGATAGCACGGTTCTGCTGACTCCCAGTATATAATAAGCAAGCATATAACTTTCATGGACTAGTCACAATGGTTCAAGATTATTAAGCGCAAATAATAAAGTGTGCCATCAAGTTCGTGAGAGCTTTACTAACTAACTTTCTCAAAACAGACAAACATTTTATTTTGGAAGAAAACAAGGCATATTGAATATGCATTGAAGTAGCAAATGATGCTAATAGGTAGGTATGGTGGACACAGCTGGCAATATTGGTTTTGGAGAGTTGGAAGCACAGGTAGAGCACGTACTTAGTGCAAGTGAAGGCTAGCAATAGAGAGGGAGCGACAAACGAGAGAGCAATAACTGTCATAATCATGCTTGCAACAAAACATGACTAACTATGGCATAAAAGTGATACAATAACTCTAAGGCAAAATAAATCATCGATGCTTACTGACTATTGATTAGTCATATGCATGCGTGAGCATGTGCCAAGTCGATTCACATGAACAGTCAAAGGAGGATACCACAATATCATACCAAAGTATTTATAAAACAATGCAAGCAAACATTCATGTGACATGATACAAACTATTAGCAAGATGGAGCTAATCATAGACAAGCAAGAACTACTAAGCATCCATAATGACATACACCTTACACAAATAGGCTAAGCATGCTCACAATGATGAGTACATGTACAAAAATGAAACAAATAGAGTTTGTTACCAGCCTCTTACCACACCTCGAGTTGTCTTAATCTTCATTATTGCCCTTCACTTGTGTGACTTGAATAGTTAACATGAAAACCAATATCCACTGAGGACGGCTGAACCCTGCGATGAACTCACAAAACCAAAGAAGAATAACAAATATTTTTGGTGTTTTCGATTTTTTAGAAACAAGCAAACAAAGAAAAACCAAAAAAAACAAAGAAAACCAAACAAAGCAAAATATTTTTGGATTTTTCTTTTAAGGCAAACCAAAGCAAAGAAACAAAGAAACAAACTAAGAGAAACAACGAAAATATTTTTGGTATTTTTGGGTTTTTCAGAAAGAAGCAACAAGAACCAAAAAGAAAGCGAAACAAATGGATATGAAAAGAACTGACCGAACATGATATATAGATGAGTGTGATGTCGGTGTACCTCCCCCCAAGCTTAGGCTTTTGGCCTAAGTGGGGCTCAATGCCATGGTGCACAAGTAGATGGACCTCCATAGTATGTCGAGGAAGCTCCCTCGTCCTGGTACGAGCTCAAAGCCTCCCCTGTGTAGTGTACAGCGGGGTCATAAGCGGGCACTCCCCCCTGATAGTGCCCGTGGAAGTTAAGAGAACCCAGCAACTCATCCATCTCCGCCTTCGAGCGTGACCAAGGTCCCTAAGATATACTGAACAAAGTGGTTTGGGTAGAGGGATCTCTCTCTCTCCCCCGTCAGTAAACAGCATTCTATAAACCAAGTTCTCAAGAGTAGAGCTAGAGGTGACAAAGTGGTGCGCCTTCATGGCAGCAAGATCAAGTCTCTGAGGAGCCAAAACTGTATCATGGGGATCAACAACAATGTTCAAGGCAGCAACGATACGAGTAGCAATAATTCCCCCCATAAATGGGTCCCCTAGCAGCTAAACGGTGAGCAATGAGGGAACCAAGATTATACTTATCCTCACTGTAGAGCGCATCAGCTAAGAAAGCCAATTGATAGTTGGATATATTACTAGTGTTCTCCCTACCAAGAACACTGGTGGTAAGATAGTAGGTGAAGTACCTAATGGCTGGCAGTTGAATGTTCTTTATCTTCCCTCTTTGAGCTCTGCGGTCATCATCATTGGTTATTCCTCGGTATAGTTCCAGCAAATCAGCAGGAAGAGTTCAATCAAATCCATGAAATCGTTAAGAATCCCAGCAACTCGCAAGAAAGTTTGACAAGGAAAGGTGCAGGGGTGCGCATCCCCTTCATCCCCCTCATAACCAAACCGCGGAGTGATGAGGTCCTCATTGTATGAGGGTCTGGAGCTTGTAGATGACCTTGGTAGCCTTTCCCTTCTAGGTGCATCACTCTCAAAAATGTCACCAAAGGTGTGGTGGTCCATGATTTCCCTTTGCTGAAATTTTAAACAACCATCAAACCAAGTGATTTCTAAGTTGATAAATGATGAGCAACTACTATAGGAACTTGCTAGAGGACTACACATGCATCAAAACAAATTTTATAAGCATAGAACAAGCATGCAAGCTCAAACAACATGTCACCTACAGTAGCAAAATACTCAAGATACAATCTACCAATCACAAATCTAATTGGACAAGTGGAGGAGGCACATACCAAGGAGAAATCCCTCCAAAAATCAGCACTTGAGATGGGATGAACAAGGAGATCGAAAATCACGAGCAAGAACAGCAAGAACTCAATCTTGAGCAAGTTTTCCGATGTTTTTTGGGAGAGAGAAAGAAGGTGACTTTGAGGAGGCAGCCTAGAGGGGCCCAGGTGGGCTAGACCCCCCTAGGCGCCATCAGTGGTGGGCCCGTGCCTACCACAGGTGTGGGGCCTAGAGTTGGCCCCTGGGTCACCTCTGGTACCTCTCTGCCCCTTTTTTCGAGGAAAAATTTATTTTGAATTTTTTGGGATTTTCCAGGAAACTTTATTTTTGGCCAATTTTCAGGGTATGAAAATTGATTTTCTCACAGAAACAGTTTTTTTAGAAGAAGCAAAAGCAAACCAAAAGCCAAACTACATGAGCTCTAAGAAACTCAAACAAGCAAAAAAACTAGCAAAACTAAAGCTAAAGCAAAGACTAGGAAGGATAAGGGAAAAAGAAAGCAAGTATAACCATAGTGGAAACATTATTTTGTTCATTAAAATCCTTTTGTTAACAAGGTTGATCAAGTCTTGTTACCAAAACAATCTTATATGAAGCAAAACTTTGAATTCCACAAGGTGATTATGTTACCTCATACTTGGTAGAAATGGTCCCAATCATAATAGTTTCAAAATTTTCTTGTGGAATGGGACAATATATTTCTCCAACCTTTATGCCTACAATATTTTCAACAGAATTCAGGCAATAGCTCTTAACAACCTTCTTGGGGAAATAGACAGTGTGCTCTTTGTCATTAATATTGAATGTTACTTTTCCTTGATTACAATTAATAACAGCACCTGCGGTATTAAGAAAAGGTCAATAGACATATTATCATCTTCAGGCATTTAAAGCACAACAAAATCAGTTAAAACCATGCAATTATGAGCAACTTGAACAGGAACATCATCACATATACCAACAGGGACATTAGTTGAGTTGTCAGCCATTTGCAAAGATATATCAGTTGGTATCAACTTTTCTAGCTGGAGTCTCTTATAGAGAGAAAAAGGCATAACACTAACTCCAGCTCCCAAATCACATAAAGCAGTTCTAACATAATTATTCTTAATGGAGCAAGGAATAGTTGGTATACCTGGGTCACCAAGTTTCTTTGGAACCTTACCATTGAAGGAGTAATTAGCAAGCAAAGTAGAAATCTCCTCGTTAGGAATCTTCCTTTTATTAGAGACAATATCCTTCATATACTTTGAATAAGGAGGCAACTTAATAGCATCAGTCAAAGGAATTTGCAGAAATAAAGGCTTCACCCACTCACAAAACTTGTTGTAGTGTTCTTCCTGCTTTGACTTGTGTTTCTTACCTGGAAAAGGACTAGGTTTCTGCACCCAAGGTTCTCTCACTTTACCATGTTTATTAGCAATAAAATCTTCCTTTGTGTTTCTAGTGTTCTTAGTGTGTTTTTCAGGTTCTTCCTTAACTTCCTCCTTATCAGGAGACTCATCAATATTACAACTCTTAGTTTCAGCATCAGAGACAGATATACTATTAGGATCTACAGCAGGTTCAAGTGGTTCCTCAACTTTCTTATGTTTCTTTTTCTACCTCTTACGAGGACTACCACTATCCTCACCTTGTTGGGAACCATGTTCTATTCTTTTAGGGTGTCCTTCAGGATATAAAGGATCTTGAGTAGCTGCACCACTCCTAGTTATAATTACATAAGCATGTTTATTTCCTAAAGCATTAACTAGCATATCCTTTTGTACTTTAGCAAGTTGATCAAGTTGAGTTTGAACCATTTGAAAGTGTTTACAAAACATTTTAATATCATTGGAAGTTCTTTCCACAATATCTTTCAACTCATGGATAGCTCTATAGTTTTCCAATGATTATAAACTTGTTTATTAAAAATACCTTGTTTAACAATAGAAGTGTCAAGTTCCTCTAAGCATTGATCAGGGGGCTTACCATAAGGAATATCACCTTCATTAAATTGGAGAGAGTGTACCTCAATAGTAGATGAGTGGGGAATTGGCTTACATAATTCTTCTATAGGAGGTAGATTCTTCACATCTTCAGCTCTAATACCTTTCTCCTTTAGATACTTTTTAGCTTCCTTCATCACTTCATCATTTAATGTAATAACTCCCCTCTTCTTTGTTGTTGGTGATGGAACTGGTTCAGGAACAACTGGTTCAGGAGTAATAGGCTCAGATGTATTCAGTTCAGTTGAAGTCCAGTCATCATAATTCTTGCTTATCTTGTTCATTAATTATTCAGCATCTGTAGGAGTCCTTTTCCCAAAAACACAACTAGCAAAGCTATCTAGGTAGGTCCTAGAATCGTCAGTTAGTCCATTATAATAAATATCAAGCAACTCATTCTTAGGTAATGGACATCCAGGATATGCATGAATCAAGGAACAAAATCTTTTCCATGACTCAGGCAATTTCTCTTTTCTTCCTTCTTAAAATCAAAAAGTCTCTACAAATCAGCATGTCTAGCACTGGGAGGAAAATATTTATGGAAGAAAGAATCAATCAAGCAATCAGGGCTATCAATGGAACCAGGAGGTAATCTATTAAACCAAGCCCTAGCTTCTCCTTTTAGTGAAAAAGGTAAGATCTTAGCAACAAAGTACTTGCGCATCTTAAAATCATCAGAGAACAAAGCATCATAGTAGAAATCTCATTCATATGAGCCACAACACTCTCGTTTTCAGTACCACAAAAAGGTTCTTTCTCAACAATATCTAAATAAGTTAAATCAAGAGAGAAATCATAATCTTTATCTTTAATATCTATGGGAGAGGTGGCAAACTTAGGATCATAGGACTTCTTGGGTATAATAGTACGTCTATCAAGGAGACTCTTTATAGCACTAGCACCATGTGTGTTTCGGCACTCTTCAACAAATTCATCAGTGACCTCAATTTAACCATCATTAATATCAAAACTCTCACTAGACTCAGGTGAGCTAACAGGTGTAATAGTGCCTTCACTAGGAGTTTTGGTATTTCCTAGACTAGCCATAGTAGCATCTAGAAAAGGACCTAGTGAACCACTCGCATCAAGCACAGTAGAAGTAACACTATGAGTATCAAAAGCAGTTTCAGATTCAGCAGTAGTAGTAGTGTGTGTAGCATGAGCATGTGGTGGTGGTGTGACAAGCTTACTTATAACAGACGGTGAATCAAGAGCAACAGACGTGTTTAGGACTGTACCTCTTCTTGTAGTGGATGGTAAAATAGGGAACTTTCCATCACGAGACTTCCCCATGATGAAAGGAGTAGCAGTGAAAAATAATAGATCCAAGTGAACTTAAAAATAAAGCTATGCACCCCGTCAACGGTGTCAGAAAATAGTCTTGATGACCTACAAGTGTAGGGGATCGCAACAGTCTTCGCGGGTAGTATTACCCAATTTATTGATTCGACACAAGGGGATCCAAAGAATACTTGCAAGCCTTAACAACTGAGTTGTCAGTTCAGCTGCACCTGGAAATAGTTCTTGCTCTAGAAGTTTATCAGTAGCAACAGTTTGTAATAGCAACAGCAGCAGTGAAACAGGAGCAATAGTAACAGTAACAGTAACAGTAGGATTCGAGTGTGGTAGGCATAGGGATGGATGGACGTGCGTTGCATGGACGAGTCTAAAAATGTAACTTTAAGAACTAGGGCATTGCAGATAAATAATAACAAGCATCCAAGTACTAAACAATCGTAGGCATGTGCTCCAAATATAGTCATACGTGCTCGCAATGAGAACTTGCACAACATCTTCTATCCAGCCAGCCCGTGGCAGCGGGGCCTCTAGGGAACTACTGGCAATTAAGGTGCTCCTTTTCATAGAGCACCGGAGCAAAGCATTAACACTCCGTGAACACATGTGATCCTCACAGCACAGTCATCCCCTCTGGTTGTCCCAATTATTGTCACTTTGGGGCCTTTGGATCCGGACAATGATATGTGTACACAACTTGTAGATAAGATCATAAACAATACTATCATAATGATTCAATAATAAGTTCAGATCTGAGATCATGGCACTTGGGCCCTAGTGACAAGCATTAAGCACACCAAGTTGCAACAAAGTCAAATAGCACTAATAGAGATACTAGGCATTATGCCCCTAACAGATCTTATTCGATTACATGATAGAACTCATCCAATCCCTACCATCCCCAAGCCTATAGCGGGGGATTACTCACTCATGGATGAGGGAAACATCGGTGGTTGATGGAGATGCGTTGGTGATGATGATGGCGATGATCCTCTCCAAATTCCCCGTCCCGGCAGGGTGCCAGAACGGAGTTTCTGGATCCGAACCTTGGTTTCTGGTGGCGGCGGGGGAGCGGAACTCTTTCTGGAAAACTATCGAACCCCCCTCTATTTTTAGGTCAGAAGGCAACTTATAGACACGGAGGGAGGCCGAGGAGCTGCCTAGGGTGGCCAAACATCCCCCGGGCGTGGGATCAGTGGGCCCGCGCCTAGGGTGGGTCTGGGCCCCCAGGCCTCCCCTCTATCTCCCCTTCTGGCTCCGTGGGATCTTCTGGTGAGAAATAGTTTTTGGCATATTTTCTGGGATTTTTCCTGATAGTTCATTTTCTGCACAAAAACAACACCAAGGTAATTCTGCTGAAAACAGCGTCAGTCCGTGTTAGTTGTATCCAAATCACACAAGTATAGAGGAAAAACAATAGCAAAGTGTTCCAGAAAGTAGATACATTTTGGACGTATCAGATCCCCGCCTCCAAGTAGCAGCACCAACACCACCGCATTCACCCAGAAGAACTGGACCATCGCCGGTCTAAGGAACATCACCTGGACCCGTGATGAACCACAAGAATAGGGGGTGTATCGCAGTACTTTCGATAAATAGGAGTGTCGATGCCAAGGAGGAGTAGAAGGTGCTGAACAGTGGTATGGAGCAGGAAATCCCTGTGAATACTTAGCAAATGGATTTTTAGTTGTTTTCTGATAAGGCAACAAAACAAAGAGCAAGTAATAAAGACAAAGAACAAACGGAGCAAGTGGCCCAATCCTTTCTTAGCAAAGGACAAGCTGGTGGAAATACTTATAGGGACCAAACGTTCTCGCGGACACATGGGAATTCTGTTTGATTTTGCTTCAAATAGCTGAGTACTCTTCTCTGGTGTTGTAAGTGTTGTGTGGGTGAACCTGAGGGATTTCGCAGCATAGTAAGTCAAAAAAATTACTACGGATGCGAACAAGAAAGCCAAGATCTAATGTAGGAGATGTAATCAACGAGAGAGATTGATGAGATCTTCATACCCTTGAAGAAATCACACAGCGGAAACGTTCAACAGAACATGGTTGACGTAGTCGTACTCGCCGTCTCCTCCTCGCAATCCAATCCGATCCTACACCACAAGTGGCGGCGCCTCCGAAAGATGCACACGTATGGTGCAGCGACGTCTCCTCCTTTCCTTGGTCCAGCAAGTATGGTGGAGAGATATATTGGATCTGCAGCACGACGGCGTGGTGCTTATGGTGGAGAGTTTCTGCGACAGGGCTTCGCCTACGCGCAGTCGGGAGAGAGAGAGATGGAGGGGCAGCAGTTGGACGGCGTCTAGGGTTGGAGTGGGGGGAGGCTGCGCCCCTGCCCTCCTTATATAGGGGCCTGACCGGCCCCTTGACCCCTCCTCCAAGCCCTAGGGCGGCGGCCCAAGGGGTGGTGTGGGGGGCAAGTCATCCCCCCTCTTCTGGAAGGTTCCCTTAGGGTTTCCCCTAAGGGCTGGCCGGCTAGGCCTTAGGGGCCTTGTGCCCCTGGCCCAAAGTGGCCAGGGCACTTCCTCTTAGGCCCACGCAGGCCTCCGATAGTGGGCCCACGTTGGTCCCACTCCGGAACCTTCTAGAACCTTCCGGTACAATACTGATAAACTCCGAAATGATTCCGAAATCCAAAAACTGCTTTCCTTTATATGAATCTTATTCTCCGGACTATTCCAGAACCTCTCGTGGTGTCCTGGGTCTCATCCGAGACTCCGAACAAAAACTCATAAACCAATTATCCATTCTATCCTAGTGTCGACGCACGTTAAGTGTGTGACCCTACGGGTTCGAGAATATGCAGACATGATCTTCTATCAATAATCAATAGCGGGATCTGGAAACCCATATTGAATCCCACATATTCATCGATGATCATATCGGATGAACCACGATGCCAGGATTCAATTAATCCCATATATGTATTCCCTTCGTCACGTGATATTTTACTTGCCTGAGATTTGGTATCAGCATACCTAGTTCAATCTCGTTCACAGCAAGTACTTTACTCGTTCTGTAATCCGATATCACTTTGTGATTAACTCCTTAACCGCGTGCTTGCAAGCGGTGTTGATATCGATTACCGAGTGGGCCCGAAGTATATCTCTCTGACTCGGGAGGGACAAATTCCATCTCGATACATACAACCCGACAAGTACTTTCCGGTCACCTGAGAGACACCTTTATGATCACCCTCACATAGGATGACGTTTGATGACCTCAAAGCTTTCTTCCGATACGAGGGAGTTGTATTATCTCATGGTCTAAGGAATACAATACTTGACATAGGAAAAAGCTTTGCAAAGATGAACACAATGACACGATCTAATTGCTCTGCTTAATTTGGGTTTGTCCATGTCACATCCCAAAAATTTTCAAATTTTGAAATGTGAAAAATAAATAAACAAAATAAAACTTTGTTGAAATTTAGGGTGAGAAGAAACTTTTAGAATCCAATTGGAAACTTTCAAACCTATTTTGATCAAATAAATCCTAAAGGGATTTAAAAAGATAAACAATTAATAAAGAAAGTTTTAATAATTGGAATCACTAAATTTGGACCTTTAAATAAAAAGATATGGTTTTTATTAAGCAAAGGTAGAATTATAAATAAGGATTATTTTATAAAGCCAAATTAAAACTTGGCCAAGCTTTTGAAATAAAATATTCCTATTTGATAAAAAGAGTAAAGGTCTATTTAAATAAACTAATGAGGATTTATTAATATCCAATTTTATTAAAGTAAAGGCTTTTCCATTTTAATTAAACACTGAAACTTGTTAAATTATTTTAAACAAGTTTTCCAAGTGTTTTGTATTTTCAAATAAAACCTACTGAATTGATTTTGGTATTATTTAGGTTTCAAATGGAGATTTTAAATAAATCAAATCCTATTTGAATTAATAACTAAGGACTATTTTATTTAATTATTAAATAGATCCCAAAAGAATAAAAGTATTATTTTATTTTGGATTTTGGTTTGTGTTGTTAAACAGAACAAAAATAGTATACAAACTTTGGCAAAGGTTTGAATTCGTTTGTTGTTTGAATTGTTTGTTTGAAAATCAAAACAGAAAATCAAATAGAAAAAGAAAAAGCTTACAGAATAAAAAAGAAGAAGAATCAAACCCAACCCAACAGGCCCAGCAGCCCAGCTCCAGCCCAACTAAACCCCCACGCGCGAAACGTTTTTCACCCACACCCGCACCCGCAGAGTCACAGACAGGCAGGCCCCATTCCTATTTCCTCCACCTCGCTGACATCAAGGCCCCACACTCCTGTTCATCGTCTCCACCACGACCTCGTCGCCCTGCCGTTGCTGCCTTTGATTGCGACGATGAATTCGCGTTATTTCCGCTGTTATACCTCGCCGTGACCATGCACATTTAATCGCCCCTGTCTCCTCTCCCTCCCCCCCAAACAGTGCCTCCCCTCTACCCCTAGGCTGCTCCAATTCGCCCCCACACCGACACTGTCTCCGACGATGTCCCGGAGCAATTCCGGCGAACCCTAGCCGTGCCTCTCCTCTCTCTGCACGCGAACTTGCTCCTCAGACCAGTGCGCATCTGCCCGTGTACTCCACTCGCTCGCGCGCGCTCCGAATCGTTGGCTTCGTCATCAACTGAGCGCCGCTGCGTCTGTCCCTTCTCCGGCGAACTTCCCAGGTGAACTCCGTCCTCCCCTCTCGTTCTCGATGATACACCCATATTCCCCATGCTCGTACGCATCTAACGCACCCTCCCACTTGCCTCGGCACGATCTACAGCCTCGCCCTCGACGACCTCCAGAGCCACCCGCCGCTCGCAGCAACTCCGGCGAGCAATTTCCTTCGTCCCCGTGCGCCCCTGCCTCCTCGTGAACGGGTTGAGCACCAGCACGTCAAGGCAAACACGGTGAGCTTTCTCCCCTGTCCCTTGCGTCCTGTATCACCGGAGACGACCACGTCTGAGCGCTGCCGCCAAAGCGCCGCCGTCAGCGCCGCTCGAATTAGGTCGAGTGGTTTTACACCGTTAGATGTTAATCTAGTGGATGAGAATAGAACTTAAACGAAGGGGTATAAGCCCATCTGAGCCACTAGATCTAACTTAAATCCTACGGTTCGCAGAGGCCGATCCGCACGAAACGGTACCGGCCAATTAGATCACGCCGCGTGGCACTGGTTTTGTTTAAAACAGAATTTTGAATCTAATTGATATGCAAAGTTGTAAAATTCATAACTTAAAATCTACACGTCCAAATTTTGCAAATTTTATATCAATGGAATCAGTAGAACAAGTATTTTGCAACCATGCACTTTGTTTAAAGTTTTGCTTCTGGTAAATTGGTTGAATTTGCAGAAACTTGTGTAGGCATATTTTGAATATAAAAATTGTTCTAGATATAATTTTAATGTGAAATCTTTGTAAAATGGATTGTTGTGAACCTACTGACCCTAGGAACCAACTCATGGATTTAAAAATGAATTTTGTGATGTTTAGGAGTAAATACTTGAATTAGCTCATTTCTAGTCAAGTAAAAATATTGATTTTGATATGGAAATGACTTTTGAGTAAAACCTTTGGGAAATGATTTGATTCAAACCTTCTGACCCTAAACACCAAGTTTTGTGAATTAACAACTTATTTGATGAACAATATAATTTTTTTGCTTTGCTAAAAGCATTTTCAACCACATAAAATATTGATTTGATTTTTAAAAATTGTTTATAGATAAAAACCTTTTGCAAATGGTTTTACCACTTTAGTAAATGACCACTTTGAAACTTATAATGATTAGAGCCTAGTAGAAACCACTTTTTCAAATAAAACTATCTTTTGCATGCTTGCATGCATGACCTTGTTTCTATTATTTTATGTGTGATAAATTGTTTGAAATTTGGTTGGAATGCTAGTTGAATTGTGTTTACTTGATTGATTTGTAGTGAAGTTAGAAGAGTGTGATATTAGCAAGATCAAGAAGTGAACCAACATTCTCTACTAAAAAGGCAAGTGACACTATCATCCAAGTCCTATTATTTTCATTACACTTAGTGGATTTTTGAAACATGCATGATAAGGTTTACTATACTTTATGCTATGCTAAATCCTACTAGGATACCCTTATATATTCCTTAGTGAAAACAATGTGGTTGGAGTATGCTTAGCCCTGCTATATATTGGGATGGGATACATGTTAAGATTATATGAAGTATTGAAAAGACTTATGTTTTATATAATAAAACAAGTACTCAATGAACCACCTGGGTGGACAAGGATACTCAAGTTTTGGACAAGGTGGCAACAAAAGGAACCATGTTTATATGGCAATCTCTTTTTGTTGTGCACTAGAAGAAAACCACCCAGGGACTTAGATATTGAACATGTTTCTCGTACAGTGGCTTCCGTGTACAGCCACATGCTAAATGGGTTGTGGCTTAGTCAACTACATAGTGGAAGACCCATGCATTGGCATCATCAGGTTAACTAGGATAGTGTAAGGGAACTTGAAACCCTACATTGGTGCCTGGATGAAAATCTAGCATTGTGTATTGGGAGGACTTCTATGGAAAGACTTTGTCACATTCTCAATCTGCCAGTACTCCATCTTGGTGAGTACTTATCCAGCGGCCACTGGTGGCATCAAGATGAGATTGTGTCATCTGGGTAAAGTGTACAACTTCTGCAGAAGATCAAATTCTAAGTACTTAGCCGTGTCCCCGGTTATGGACAACACTGAGCAACTAAGGCCTGAAGCTATGGAAGATCTTGACATTCCAATTTCTCAAAGTTAAAACTTGAGGGTGACAACAAGGGATTTGGAGCACTTGGAGTTTTCCAAGAAGTTCAAAAAGATTTGACAAAGATCAAAAACTATTTTGAAAAGATAGGATAAAACTATATTGCTTTCTGCAAATGAGCCTAAGCCCTACTTAGCCAAATATGCATGTAATGATAGGATCCACTTATTTCTACATAGTAGTGAAACTTGCCAATAAAATTCAAATGTATTGACCCTTGTGGCTGCAACTTATTATGTTGCAGGTTTGTTTGATGTTAGTGAAGTTTATTGATTAGGATTACAAGTCTACAACCAACATGACTGCCTGTGGCACTTTGAAGACGAAGGACCCCATGCTTATAGATATTCTGCTACAATGTAATGTGATAGCCAAATGAGATATGTAAGATGTAATGAATTATTTTATTCCTGGTTATAAAGTTGTATTATGACCTTTGTTACTTGATATTATATCTTAATTGTGGATGCTAGATATTGATCCAGGGACTAGCATTGTAAACACAGGGATCTCTACCTTATTAAAGGTTGGGAAACCTTACAGATGGTATCAGAGCACTGTGTTGCCTGTAGGATTTGTAACCCTAGGATTGGACAAAACCCCTTAGAAAAAATAGGAGTTGTATTTGTTCCAAAACTTATTTACAAACAATCTTGTAAACTCTTTCCTCAACCTTTTGGTTTTGATTCTACACCTCTTCCTTTTCAACTTGATGGACAAAGACTTCACCATGACCAATGACTTTAACTTTATTTTCACCAAGGACTTCATCAACTCTAATGAATTCAACATCTTCAAGTGATTTCAACTTTAGTTTCACCAAAGACTTCAACTTAGACATCACTAAGGACTGCAAGTGAAAACCAAGAGACATTAGATTTCCTACCAAAGACATTGATACCAAGTTAGAGTATGGATCATATTGACCTATGAGGTATGATTATACTAAGTTATTATTTTCAAGAAAACTTCTTGTTTCCTTCAACTCATGAGTTAAGCTCATAAGTTGTTAAGTGGATAGTTGCTTGATGATTGTTTGATTGTTTGATTGAACTAGGTTGTTTTTGAGTTGTGTGTTAAAACTTCTTAAAAACCTATCCACCAATACTTATCCCTATCAAACCAACAGATGCCTCCTCGCCGTGCCCACCCCAACCAAAACAACAACATTCCCCCTGAGATATAGCAGATGATGGCAGTTCAGACACAGTTGATGCAGGAGATGACCACACTCGTACAGAATCAGAACAACAACAACAACAACAACAATCAGAATAATCCTCCAGCACTTGACATGCTCACCAAGTTTCTGAAACTTAGGCCTGCAAGGTTCTCTGGAACAACTGATCCAATGGAAGCTGATGATTGGTTACGTTCAGTGAACAAAGACCTAGTGACCGTTGGCTGCACCGATGAAGAAAAAGTTAGTTTTGCAGCATTTCTGCTTGAAGGACCAGCAGCAACATGGTGGGACAACTTTCAGATCACCACTCCCCTTGAAGATGTAACTTGGGATATTTTTGAGGATGGATTCAGAACAACTCACATCTCACCTGGAGTGATGTACTTGAAGAAAAAGGAGTTTCACAATCTGAAACAGCGTCACCTCAGTGTGGCTGAGTATATTGAAGAATTCAACAATCTGGCACGCTATGCACCAGATGAAGTTGATACATATGCTAAGAGAAAGGAGAAATTTCTTGAAGGACTTAATGATGAGTTGAACCTGCAGCTAGCTGTTGCCTATGTCCCAACTTGTCAATCACTCTGTGACAAAGCCACCATTTTGGAAAACAAGATGAATCAAGTTGAGAACAGAAACAGGAAGCATAAACTCAAGAATCACTCAGGATCATCAAAGAAGAAGCATTCATTCAAAAAGATCAATGAAGATTCTGAACCACATCACTATCACCACAATAACAATGGAAGTGATAATAATGGAAATGATAATGACAATGGAGATGACCTTGATCAGAACCAACATGAAACTTTCAAGAAGAAAGACATTAGCCAGTTACAGTGCTATATCTGCAAGGAACTTGGACACTATGCATCAGACTGTCCTGAGAAGAAGAAGAAAAAGGATGCTAGAGGAGCCAATGGAAATGACTCCAATGTGACCCAGAAAGGACATGTGAACCACATTGACATGGATGGAAATTTTGAAGAGATAGAAGAAGTGGATGTCAGAAACTAGCTAACTCAGAAGAGACAAATAAGGATTCCTTGTCTGGATAGTGTTGAACCCATAGTCAAGTGAACCATAAATGTAACCCTATGAGACTTTATTTTTAAGGGTGGTAGTACCCTAGTTGCCTTGAAGCCAACTTGTAAGCTTTATCCTTCCCAAATATCGGGACGATATTTATTTTAAGGGTGGTAGCCTGTCACATCCCAAAAAAATTCAAATTTTGAAATGTGAAAAATAAATAAACAAAATAAAACTTTGTTGAAATTTAGGGTGAGAAGAAACTTTATCCAATTGCAAACTTTCAAACCTATTTTGATCAAATAAATCCTAAAGGGATTTAAAAAGATAAACAATTAATAAAGAAAGTTTTAATAATTGGAATCACTAAATTTGGACCTTTAAATAAAAAGATATGGTTTTTATTAAGCAAAGGTAGAATTATAAATAAGGATTATTTTATAAAGCCAAATTAAAACTTGGCCAAGCTTTTGAAATAAAATATTCCTATTTGATAAAAAGAGTAAAGGTCTATTTAAATAAACTAACGAGGATTTATTAATATCCAATTTTATTAAAGTAAAGGCTTTTCCATTTTAATTAAACACTGAAACTTGTTAAATTATTTTAAACAAGTTTTCCAAGTTATTTGTATTTTCAAATAAAACCTACTAAATTGATTTTGGTATTATTTAGGTTTCAAATGGAGATTTTAAATAAATCAAATCCTATTTGAATTAATAACTAAGGACTATTTTATTTAATTATTAAATAGATCCTAAAAGAATAAAAGTATTATTTTATTTTGGATTTTGGTTTGTGTTGTTAAACAGAACAAAAAAATTATACAAACTTTGGAAAATGTTTGAATTCGTTTGTTGTTTGAATTGTTTGTTTGAAAATCAAAACAAAAAATCAAATAGAAAAAGAAAAAGCTTACAGAATAAAAAAAAGAAGAATCAAACCCAACCCAACAGGCCTAGCAGCCCAGCTCCAGCCCAACTAAACCCCCACGCGCGAAACGTTTTTCACCCACACCCTCACCCGCAGAGTCACAGACAGACAGGCCCCACTCCTATTTCCTCCACCTCGCTGAAAGCACGGCCCCACACTCCTGTTCATCGTATCCACCATGACCTCGTCGCCCTGCCGTTGCTGCCTTTGATTGCGACGATGAATTCGCGTTATTGCCGCTGTTATACCTCGCCGTGACCACGCACATTTAATCGCCCCTGTCTCCTCTCCCTTCCCCCCCAAACAGCGCCTCCCCTCTGCCCCTAGGCTGCTCCAATTCGCCCCCACACCGACACTGTCTCCGACGATGTCCCGGAGCAATTCCGGCGAACCCCAGCCACGCCTCTCCTCTCTCTGCACGCGAGCTTGCTCCTCAGACCAGTGCGCATCTGCCCGTGTACTCCACTCGCTCGCGCGCGCTCCGAATCGTCGGCTTCGTCATCAACTGAGCGCCGCCGCGTCTGTCCCTTCTCCGGCGAACTTCCCAGGTGAACTCCGCCCTCCCCTCTCGTTCCCGATGATACACCCGTATTCCCCATGATCGTATGCATCTAACGCACCCTCCCACTTGCCTCGGTGCGATCTGCAGCCTCGCCCTCGACGACCTCCAGAGCCACCCGCCGCTCGCAGCAACTCCGGCGAGCAATTTCCTTCATCCCCGTGCGCCCCTGCCTCCTCGTGAACGGGTTGAGCGCCAGCACGTCAAGGCGAACACGGTGAGCCCTCTCCCCCTCTACCGTGCGTCCTGTATCACCGGCGACGACCACGTCTGAGCGCTGCCGCCAGAGCGCCGCCGTCAGCGCCGCTCGAATTAGGTCGACTGGTTTTACACCGTTAGATGTTAATCCAGTGGATGAGAATAGAACTTAAACGAAGGGGTATAAGCCCATCTGAGCCACTAGATCTAACTTAAATCCTACTGTTCACAGAGGCCGATCCGCACGAAACGGTACCGGCCAATTAGATCACGCCGCGTGGCACTGGTTTTGTTTAAAACAGAATTTTGAATCTGATTGATATGCAAACTTGTAAAATTCATAACTTAAAATCTACACGTCCAAATTTTGCAAATTTTATATCAATGGAATCAGTAGAACAAGTACTTTGCAACCACGCACTTTGTTTAATGTTTTGCTTCTGGTAAATTGGTTGAATTTGCAGAAACTTGTGTAGGCATATTTTGAATATAACAATTGTTCTAGATATAATTTTAATGTGAAATCTTAGCAAAATGGATTGTTGTGAACCTACTGACCCTAGGAACCAAATCATGGATTTAAAAATGAATTTTGTGAAGTTTAGGAGTAAATACTTGAATTAGCTCATTTCTAGTCAAATAAAAATATTGATTTTGATATGGAAATGATTTTTGAGTAAAACCTTTGGGAAATGACTTGATTCAAACCTTCTGAACCTAAACACCAAGTTTTGTGAATTAAAAACTTATTTGATGAACAATATAATTTTTTTGCTTTGCTAAAAGCATTTTCAACCACATAAAATATTGATTTGATTTTAAAAATGGTTTATAGATAAAAACCTTTTGCAAATGGTTTTACCACTTTAGTAAATGACCACTTTGAAACTTATAATGATTAGAGCCTAGTAGAAACCACTTTTTCAAATAAAACTATCTTTTGCATGCTTGCATGCATGACCTTGTTTCTATTATTTTATGTGTGATAAATTGTTTGAAATTTGGTTGGAATGCTAGTTGAATTGTGTTTACTTGATTGATTTGTAGTGAAGTTAGAAGAGTGTGATATTAGCAAGATCAAGAAGTGAACCAACATTCTCTACTAAAAAGGCAAGTGACACTATCATCCAAGTCCTATTATTTTCATTACACTTAGTGGATTTTTGAAACATGCATGATAAGGTTTACTATACTTTATGCTATGCTAAATCCTACTAGGATACCCTTATATATTGCTTAGTGAAAACAATTTAGTTGTAGTACGCTTAGCCCTGCTATATATTGGGATGGGATACATGTTAAGATTATATGAAGTATTGAAAAGACTTATGTTTTATATAATAAAACAAGTACTCAATGAACCACCTGGGTGGACAAGGATACTCAAGTTTTGGACAAGGTGGCAACAAAAGGAACCATGTTTATATGGCAATCTCTTTTTGTTGTGCACTAGAAGAAAACCACCCAGGGACTTAGATATTGAACATGTTTCTCGTACAGTGGCTTCCGTGTACAGCCACATGCTAAATGGGCTGTGGCTTAGTCAACTACATAGTGGAAGACCCATGCATTAGCATCATCCGGTTAACTAGGATAGTGTAAGGGAACTTGAAACCCTACATTGGTGCCTGGATGAAAAGCTAGCATTGTGTATTGGGAGGACTTCTATGGAAAGACTTTGTCACATTCTCAATCTGCCAGTACTCCATCTTGGTGAGTACTTATCCAGCGGCCACTGGTGGAATCAAGATGAGATTGTGTCATGTGGGTAAAGTGTACAACTTCTGCAGAAGATCAAATTCTAAGTACTTAGCCGTGTCCCCGGTTATGGACAACACTGAGCAACTAAGGCCTGAAGCTATGGAAGATCTTGACATTCCAATTTCTCAAAGTTAAAACTTGAGGGTGACAACAAGGGATTTGGAGCACTTGGAGTTTTCCAAGAAGTTCAAAAAGATTTGACAAAGATCAAAAACTATTTTGAAAAGATAGGATAAAACTATATTGCTTTCTGCAAATGAGCCTAAGCCCTACTTAGCCAAATATGCATGTAATGATAGGATCCACTTATTTATACATAGTAGTGAAACTTGCCAATACAATTCAAATGTATTGACCCTTGTGGCTGCAACTTATTATGTTGCAGGTTTGTTTGATGTTAGTGAAGTTTATTGATTAGGATTACAAGTCTACAACCAACATGACTGCTTGTGGCACTTTGAAGACGAAGGACCCCATGCTTATAGATATTCTGCTACAATGTAATGTGATAGCCAAATGAGCTATGTAAGATGTAATGAATTATTTTATTCCTGGTTATAAAGTTGTATTATGACCTTTGTTACTTGATATTATATCTTAATTGTGGATGCTAGCTATTGATCCAGGGACTAGCATTGTAAACACAGGGATCTCTACCTTATTAAAGGTTGGGAAACCTTACAGATGGTATCAGAGCACTGTGTTGCCTGTAGGATTTGTAACCCTAGGATTGGACAAAACCCCTTAGAAAAAATAGGAGTTGTATTTGTTCCAAAACTTATTTACAAACAATCTTGTAAACTCTTTCCTCAACCTTTTGGTTTTGATTCTACACCTCTTCCTTTTCAACTTGATGGACAAAGACTTCACCATGACCAATGAATTTAACTTTATTTTCACCAAGGACTTCATCAACTCTAATGAATTCAACATCTTCAAGTGATTTCAACTTTAGTTTCACCAAAGACTTCAACTTAGACATCACTAAGGACTGCAAGTGAAAACCGTTGAGACATTAGATTTCCTACCAAAGACATTGATACCAAGTTAGAGTATGGATCATATTGACCTATGAGGTATGATTATACTAAGTTATTATTTTCAAGAAAACTTGTTGTTTCCTTCAACTCATGAGTTAAGCTCATAAGTTGTTAAGTGGATAGGTTCTTGTTGATTGTTTGATTGTTTGATTGAACTAGGTTGTTTTTGAGTTGTGTGTTAAAACTTGTTAAAAACCTATCCACAAATACTTATCTCTATCAAACCAACAGATGCCTCCTCGTCGTGTGTAACACCCTCAGAATCGACCCTATGCAAGTTTCAGCGATTCCCGCCAAACCCGCATAGAAACGATTCAAAGGTGCCCACCAGGCACTTTCGTGCGGGTGGAAAACGAAGTAATAACATTACACAACAGTCCTCGATGGGATCCACAGAACAGATATATATATATACAACAGCGACTCAATGAGTCAAGAATACAGATATAATATACAAAGATCCAAATATCCTTGAAAATGATAGAGCGTCCGACTACGGACAAGACGCAAATGGGGCTAAGAGCCCTGAAGAATAACCAATGGCGTCCATAACCCTGCCCAGGCCAAGCCGGAAGGGTAACCCTGCTAACGACGTCGATCTCAAAACCTGCTTAAACAAAAGGGGTGCCGACAAAGGGCAAAGGGAAAAGAAAGAGAGCGGTCAGTACTGAGGCCAGTACACGGCGAGGCTAGAATTCGGCGGTCCTCGCCTACATAGGTATGGTGGACTGAGCGGCAGCGCAACATGCACTAAACAACCTATAGAGACTCGATATAACTGTCGGCTATCAGAGAGGGATAAGAAATACCTATTCGGAACCAATCTGATGCTACCATCAAACAAACCCATCCTGGTGTTTCCCCCTCGAGACCAAACGAGGAAGTCAACCGAGGAACTCACACAGTTGGCAGTTTTATTTATTCAGTTACCGTTGCAGCAATTACTAGTCAAGTATAGATAATCATCCTGATATAATAAGCAGTGGGCAATTTTATTTAACCATTCCATTGTAGTTGCGACACTTACTAGTCAAATACAATTAGCATGAGATATCCCAAACCCAGCAGTTGTTGGTACTTTTATTTAGCCATTCCGTTATAGTTGCAATACTTACTAGTCAGGTACAATGGTAGCAAGCGACAACCCAAACAAGCAATTGTTGGCAATTTTATTTAGCCATTCCATTATAGTGAAGCTGATTACTAGTCATTATAAAGTCAAATTTATATAGCACTACTTTAGTTATAGTTGTCTATGATCGAGATACTGTGCTCCAAGTCGTCCATAACCGCGGACACGGCTTTCAGAAAGTTTTACTCTGCAGGGGTGCACAAATAGCAACACACACTCGATCAACCTCGGAAAAACCAAATCAAAACCCAACGAGGCCTTCACGACAAAGCAATCACAAGATTCAGAAATATTTCAGGGGGCCACCCCATTAAGTATACCCGCAACGAAGTTAGCTGACTTCGAGACGGACTCAAGGTTTGTGGGGCCGGCTGTAAACGACTGGGAACCCGAAAGTGTGACTGGGCTTGTCGATACCGCGAAAACGGGTCACGATCCTAAACAGTACAGGTGCTCCTCGCACAATCGTAAATAAAGCAGTAAAGCATGGCATAAGTACAGGATAGTAAATAAAACCTCAAACTAGTTTGTGGCCCCAAGAAATAAGAATGAATCAAGCTCTAGCTCAGGGGGGTCCCATAATCCTCCCGGATGTGGATAGGGCGAATATTCAAGGAACAGGTATCAAGTACTCGGGGTCCTACGGGACACAAGTGGACGGTTAACAACCAAATAACATCTATTGCCCACCTGTGCCTCTGCATTTACCTACTTCAATTTTAGTTGTTAAACAGTAATTAAAGTCTTGATCATCTCCAACAATAAACACACGGCAATACTCCAACAACTGTGGTACTTGACGACACGCAACAGCACTTGAGCAAGCGACTACGACGCGCAGGTCCAACTATCTACCAAACAACATGTAATAGGAGGTGTCCAAGGCAATATAAGGCTGCAAGGGATAACACGGGTACGAAAACTAGAGCATCGCAACACAGATAGCAATAGATCAACAGGAGGGAATAAATACTATAAAAGTAAGATAGGTAGAAAGGGGGAGATGCTCGCCTGAAAACATTGCCGAAGATTCATCCGAAGATCGGGTCGACACTCGCATCAACTCATCGGCCTAATCCGTGAAGAAGCAAAGCACTAGAAGAAACACCGGATGCACTATTTAACACCACGGCAAAATATCGGGCATGATGCATGTATGATGTATGACATGGCAAGCATGCGATGCGATTAGGCAATATTAAACGGAACCGGGGTCCCGACATTTAATTAAACGGTTCAAGTTGTTTAGATACCCCACAATTTAAATGTTGTGTTAACAAGGCAAAACATATCGTCAGATCGCTACACAAATTTAAATGGAGCCATTATTAGGCTAGATTTGCCCGCATATGGCCTCCATATTTAATTATGAGGTGAATTGGCATAAGGCCCCCAAACACCCAATATGTATGCAAGCATGGCAATTTTATATGCAACAAGTAATATCATTTATAAAAATATGGGCTTAGGGTCACACATAGGGGTCGACGATCTTGGGCTCCGGGGGTTCGGGTTCGGTCTCAGGGTCCGGATCTGGGGTTCGGTCTCGGCGGGAGCGTTCTCGGATAACAGAGCAGATCTTGGCGTTCCGCGAAGAAGGACTTGGTTCGGTGTCAGGGCGCATCGGATTCGTCCTGGTCGGTGTCGATCTTGTCGTTGCGAAGATTTTGTCGTGTCCTCGTATCGGGTCGGTCTTGGCGTTCGGGGTGAAGAACTTGGTGTCCTCGAGGAAGTACTTGGCGTATCCGTGTCGACGACCTTGGCGTCCGGAAAGAAGTACTTGTCGCATCTGTGGCCTTCGGGTCGAAGAACTTGGCACGCCAGGGTCCAGTCTCCCGACTCCGGGAGGATCGGTTTTCAGGGTCTCGACACCTTCGGTTCCATGTGGGCGATCTTGGCGTCCGAGGGTTTCTCCGAGTCCGTGGTGCGTCCGTGTGGTAGATCTTGGGGTACCGGCGTCATTGGGTTCCACCTCGCACATTGGTCGACGAAACACGTAATGATGCAGATCTTGGCGACAAAAAGGGCATCGGGGCTCTTGTGACGAGGCGGTCTTGTGCTTCGGGTGGCGTCAAAGATCTTGGGTGCCGAAAATCATTAGTTCCATGTCGGTGTTCTTCAAAAATCCAGAGAGAAGATCTTGATGTTCCGAAGTAGGTCACACCGGCTTCATGTGGAGCCAGAGAAGGTGCCCCCTTGTAACAGAGAACTCGCTGCAGCTGGGGCCGTCTTGCGTTCGAGCATGAGGAAAGCGCCACGGAGAGCGACCAGAAGACGACGACGTCCATAACAAACGGGGTCGAGGAGGAGACGGGGAAGGGCGACCGGGCGCGGAGGTTACGTGCAGGCGGAGGCCGACGCTGGGATGGCGGTGTGGTCGCGGCAGGGCTTGAGAGAGAGGCCGAGGAGCTTGGGTGGTCCCGCTGGAGGGGAGGGGCACCGGCCACTCGCGACGGCTGGAGGTCTCGGGCGGCGTTGGAGCCGCGGGGATGGCGGGGTCGGCCGGACGAGGGACGCGCGAGGACAGCATCGCGGTGACCTGAGAGGGAGACACGGCGAGGCGGTCGACGGGGGAGCTCGAGGGGCAGAGGCGGCTGCGGACGCGGCGGCGGCGCATGTCACTGGTGGGGGTAGGGTAGCTGGGGTCCCTGGCGACGGCGGGAAGAGATCGGCGGCGAGGGCCCAGGGAGGACGAGGAGGCGGGGACGCGGGTGGCAGGGCGCCTGACCGCGGCGGCGGGTGCTCGCCGGGGGAGCCTGGCGGCGGGCGAGGGGAGGGAGCGGGCGAGCGGAGGCGGAAGGAGGCGGGGCGAGCCGGAAGAGGGGAGGAGCGGCCGAGAGGGGGGGCACCGATGGTGGCGGACGGAGGACGGGGTGGAGGGCACGCCGGCGGCGGGGAGCTTGCAGAGGGTGGGGCGACGCGGTGGGGGTGCGTGGGGAGGTGGGGCCAGACGGGGGAGAGAGAGAGGGGTTGGTGGGGGAGGCTCGAGCGGGGAAGGTGGGATCAGGTCGGGGTGTGGGTTTCCGTGCGAGGTGGAGGGAGCGGAGTCGGGATGGGGCCAGGGGTTGGTGGGGTGGGCGGTTGGGCGCGTGGCTAGCTGCTCGCCTCCTGGCGGCGGGGTGGAGGAAGGGGTGAGGGAGGCGGCTGGGTGGTTAGGTGGGGTTAGGGTTTGTGGGGTGGTAGGTGGCTGCCGGTTGGGCCTTTTGGGCCTGGCCGGTGGCTGCCTCCCCCGATACAAAAAAATATTTTTATTTAATTGATTTTAGTTTAAAAATACTTTCGTAAATAGTTGTTAGACAAATAAAAGATTCGGTCGGACCGAGGGTTTGATTTGAAATAGAAGGAGGGCTAGTTTATGCAACATGGTTTTATGCAAAAAATAATATGCATGATGACATGAGCATGCGGTCATGATGATGCAATGCACAAAATCAACGCGATTTTCTAGTAGTGGTTTTGCGGGATGCCACATCGTGCCAACCCCAACCAAAACAACAACATTCCCCCTGAGATATAGCAGATGATGGCAGTTCAGACACAGTTGATGCAGGAGATGACCACACTCATACAGAATCAGAACAACAACAACAACAACAACAACAACAACAACAACAACAACAACAATAACAACAACAACAACAACAACAACAACAACAATCAGAATAATCCTCCAGCACTTGACATGCTCACCAAGTTTCTGAAACTTAGGCCTGCAAGGTTCTCTGGAACAACTGATCCAATGGAAGCTGATGATTGGTTACGTTCAGTGAACAAAGACCTAGTGACCGTTGGCTGCACCGATGAAGAAAAAGTTAGTTTTGCAGCATTTCTGCTTGAAGGACTAGCAGCAACATGGTGGGACAACTTTCAGATCACCACTCCCCTTGAAGATGTAACTTGGGATATTTTTGAGGATGGATTCAGAACAACTCACATCTCACCTGGAGTGATGTACTTGAAGAAAAAGGAGTTTCACAATCTGAAACAGCGTCACCTCAGTGTGGCTGAGTATATTGAAGAATTCAACAATCTGGCACCCTATGCACCGGATGAAGTTGATACAGATGCTAAGAGAAAGGAGAAATTTATTGAAGGACTTAATGATGAGTTGAACCTGCAGCTAGCTGTTGCCTATGTCCCAACTTATCAATCACTCTGTGACAAAGCCACCATTTTGGAAAACAAGATGAATCAAGTTGAGAACAGAAACAGGAAGCATAAACTCAAGAATCACTCAGGATCATCAAAGAAGAAGCATTCATTCAAAAAGAGCAATGAAGATTCTGAACCACATCAGTATCACCACAATAACAATGGAAGTGATAATAATGGAAATGATAATGAAAATGGAGATGACCTTGATCAGAACCAACATGACACTTTCAGGAAGAAAGACATTAGCCAGTTACAGTGCTATATCTGCAAGGAACTTGGACACTATGCATCAGACTGTCCTGAGAAGAAGAAGAAAAAGGATGCTAGAGGAGCCAATGGAAATGACTCCAATGTGACCCAGAAAGGACATGTGAACCACATTGACATGGATGGAAATTTTGAAGAGATAGAAGAAGTGGATGTCAGAAACTAGCTAACTCAGAAGAGACAAATAAGGATTCCTTGTCTGGATAGTGTTGAACCCATAGTCAAGTGAACCATAAATGTAACCCTATGAGACTTTATTTTTAAGGGTGGTAGTACCCTAGTTGCCTTGAAGCCAACTTGTAAGCTTTAGCCTTCCCAAATCTCGGGACGAGATTTATTTTAAGGGTGGTAGCCTGTCACATCCCAAAAAAATTCAAATTTTGAAATGTGAAAAATAAATAAACAAAATAAAACTTTGTTGAAATTTAGGGTGAGAAGAAACTTTTAGAATCCAATTGGAAACTTTCAAACCTATTTTGATCAAATAAATCCTAAAGGGATTTAAAAAGATAAACAATTAATAAAGAAAGTTTTAATAATTGGAATCACTAAATTTGGACCTTTAAATAAAAAGATATGGTTTTTATTAAGCAAAGGTAGAATTATAAATAAGGATTATTTTATAAAGCCAAATTAAAACTTGGCCAAGCTTTTGAAATAAAATATTCCTATTTGATAAAAAGAGTAAAGGTCTATTTAAATAAACTAACGAGGATTTATTAATATCCAATTTTATTAAAGTAAAGGCTTTTCCATTTTAATTAAACACTGAAACTTGTTAAATTATTTTAAACAAGTTTTCCAAGTGTTTTGTATTTTCAAATAGAACCTACTGAATTGATTTTGGTATTATTTAGGTTTCAAATGGAGATTTTAAATAAATCAAATCCTATTTGAATTAATAACTAAGGACTATTTTATTTAATTATTAAATAGATCCTAAAAGAATAAAAGTATTATTTTATTTTGGATTTTGGTTTGTGTTGTTAAACAGAACAAAAAAATTATACAAACTTTGGCAAAGGTTTGAATTCGTTTGTTGTTTGAATTGTTTGTTTGAAAATCAAAACAAAAAATCAAATAGAAAAAGAAAAAGCTTACAGAATAAAAAAAAGAAGAATCAAACCCAACCCAACAGGCCCAGCAGCCCAGCTCCAGCCCAACTAAACCCCCACGCGCGAAACGTTTTTCACCCACACCCTCACCCGCAGAGTCACAGACAGACAGGCCCCACTCCTATTTCCTCCACCTCGCTGAAAGCACGGCCCCACACTCCTGTTCATCGTATCCACCATGACCTCGTCGCCCTGCCGTTGCTGCCTTTGATTACGACGATGAATTCGCGTTATTGCCGCTGCTATACCTCGCCGTGACCACGCACATTTAATCGCCCCTGTCTCCTCTCCCTTCCCCCCCCCCAAACAGCGCCTCCCCTCTGCCCCTAGGCTGCTCCACTTAAACGAAGGGGTATAAGCCCATCTGAGCCACTAGATCTAACTTAAATCCTACTGTTCACAGAGGCCGATCCGCACGAAACGGTACCGGCCAATTAGATCACGCCGCGTGGCACTGGTTTTGTTTAAAACAGAATTTTGAATCTGATTGATATGCAAACTTGTAAAATTCATAACTTAAAATCTACACGTCCAAATTTTGCAAATTTTATATCAATGGAATCAGTAGAACAATTACTTTGCAACCACGCACTTTGTTTAATGTTTTGCTTCTGGTAAATTGGTTGAATTTGCAGAAACTTGTGTAGGCATATTTTGAATATAACAATTGTTCTAGATATAATTTTAATGTGAAATCTTTGCAAAATGGATTGTTGTGAACCTACTGACCCTAGGAACCAAATCATGGATTTAAAAATGAATTTTGTGAAGTTTAGGAGTAAATACTTGAATTAGCTCATTTCTAGTCAAATAAAAATATTGATTTTGATATGGAAATGATTTTTGAGTAAAACCTTTGGGAAATGACTTGATTCAAACCTTCTGAACCTAAACACCAAGTTTTGTGAATTAACAACTTATTTGATGAACAATATAAAATTTTTGCTTTGCTAAAAGCATTTTCAACCACATAAAATATTGATTTGATTTTAAAAATGGTTTATAGATAAAAACCTTTTGCAAATGGTTTTACCACTTTAGTAAATGACCACTTTGAAACTTATAATGATTAGAGCCTAGTAGAAACCACTTTTGCAAATAAAACTATCTTTTGCATGCTTGCATGCATGACCTTGTTTCTATTATTTTATGTGTGATAAATTGTTTGAAATTTGGTTGGAATGCTAGTTGAATTGTGTTTACTTGATTGATTTGTAGTGAAGTTAGAAGAGTGTTATATTAGCAAGATCAAGAAGTGAACCAACATTCTCTACTAAAAAGGCAAGTGACACTATCATCCAAGTCCTATTATTTTCATTACACTTAGTGGATTTTTGAAACATGCATGATAAGGTTTACTATACTTTATGCTATGCTAAATCCTATTAGGATACCCTTATATATTCCTTAGTGAAAACAGTGTAGTTGTAGTATGCTTAGCCCTGCTATATATTGGGATGGGATACATGTTAATATTATATGAAGTATTGAAAAGACTTATGTTTTATATAATAAAACAAGTACTCAATGAACCACCTGGGTGGACAAGGATACTCAAGTTTTGGACAAGGTGGCAACAAAAGGAACCATGTTTATATGGCAATATCTTTTTGTTGTGCACTAGAAGAAAACCACCCAGGGACTTAGAGATTGAACATGTTTCTCGTACAGTGGCTTCCGTGTACAGCCACATGCTAAATGGGCTGTGGCTTAGTCAACTACATAGTGGAAGACCCATGCATTGGCATCATCAGGTTAACTAGGATAGTGTAAGGGAACTTGAAACCCTACATTGGTGCCTGGATGAAAAGCTAGCATTGTGTATTGGGAGGACTTCTATGGAAAGACTTTGTCACATTCTCAATCTGCCAGTACTCCATCTTGGTGAGTACTTATCCAGCGGCCACTGGTGGCATCAAGATGAGATTGTGTCATGTGGGTAAAGTGTACAACTTCTGCAGAAGATCAAATTCTAAGTACTTAGCCGTGTCCCCGGTTATGGACAACACTGAGCAACTAAGGCCTGAAGCTATGGAAGATCTTGACATTCCAATTTCTCAAAGTTAAAACTTGAGGGTGACAACAAGGGATTTGGAGCACTTGGAGTTTTCTAAGAAGTTCAAAAAGATTTGACAAAGATCAAAAACTATTTTGAAAAGATAGGATAAAACTATATTGCTTTCTATAAATGAGCCTAAGCCCTACTTAGCCAAATATGCATGTAATGATAGGATCCACTTATTTCTACATAGTAGTGAAACTTGCCAATACAATTCAAATGTATTAACCCTTGTGGCTGCAACTTATTATATTGTAGGTTTGTTTGATGTTAGTGAAGTTTATTGATTAGGATTACAAGTCTACAACCAACATGACTGCTTGTGGCACTTTTAAGACGAAGGACCCCATGCTTATAGATATTCTGCTGCAATGTAATGTGATAGCCAAATGAGCTATGTAAGATGTAATGAATTATTTTATTCCTGGTTATAAAGTTGTATTATGACCTTTGTTACTTGATATTACATCTTAACTGTGGATGCTAGCTATTGATCCAGGGACTAGCATTGTAAACACAGGGATCTCTACCTTATTAAAGGTTGGGAAACCTTACAACCATCATATAATTCTCCTAATGACATGGTCTCATTATTAATCGACAACTCATGTCTATGGTTAGGAAACCTTAACCATCATTAATCAATGAGCTAGTCCATAGAGGCGTACTAGGTACACGGTGTTGTTCATAAACCACACAAGTATCAAAGTTTCCGCTTAATATAATTCTAGCATGGAATATAAACTTTATCATGAACAAGAATTATAATAATAACATCTTTATTATTGCCTCTAGGGCATAATTCCAACATTCTCCCACTTGCACTAGAGTCAATAATTTAGTTTACATCTGGCAACAATCTAACACCCATGGCATTAAGGTGTTGATCATGTTTTGCTCGTGGAAGAGGTTTAGTCAACGGATCTGTGACATTCAGATCCGTATGTACTTTGCTAATCTTCAGATCTCCATCTACTATATAATCTCGAATTATATGAAAACGGCGGTTGATGTGCTTGGTCTTTGGATGATATCTTGGTTCCTTAGCCAGTGCTATTGCGCCAGTGTTGTTGCACAATATCTCCAGTGGGTCCAAGGCACTTGGAACCACACCAAGCTCAGTGATGAAGTTCCTGATCCAAACTCCTTCACTTGACGCTTCTGAAGCAGCCATGTATTCCGCTTCTGTTGTAGATCCCGCGATCACGCTTTGCTTGTAGCTTCTCCAGCTCACAGCTCCACCATTCAAAATATAAACGTATCCTGTCTGAGATTTAGAATCATCCGGGTCGGTGTCGAAACTAGCATCGACGTAAACTTTTACGACGAGCTGCTCATGACCTCCATAGACCAAGAACATTTCTTTAGTCCTATTTAAATACTTTAGGATGTTCTTTACGGATATCCAGTGTTCCACTCCTGGATCACTTTGGTATCTTCTCGTCAAACTAAGAGCATTGGACACATCCGGTCTAGTACATAGAATGGCATACATGATAGAACCTATGGCCGAGGCATATGACAATTTGCTCATAGTATCTCTATCTTTTACCATAGCTGGACACTAAGCCTTGCTCAATATCTTACCTGACAACATGGGCAATGAACCTTTCTTTGCTTTATCCATTCTGAACCTTTTCAGAACTTTGTCTAGATATGTACTTTGGCTTAAAGCTATTAGGCATCTTTGTCTATCTCTATAGATTTTGATGCTTAATATATAAGCAGCTTCTCCTAGGTCTTTCACTGAAAAACATTTATTCAAATAACTCTTCACATCGTTAAGCATACAAATGTCATTTCCAATAATCAATATGTCATCCACATATAGTACTAAAAATGTCACCGAGCTCCCACTCACTTTCTTGTAGATACAAGCTTCGTAGCAATTTGGAACAAATCCAAAACTCTTGATCACTTGATCAAAACGAAGGTTCCAACTCCGAGATGCTTGCTTCAGTCCATAAATGGAACGCTGAAGTTTGCACACCTTATTAGCATCCTTAGGATCGACAAAACCTTCGGGCTGCATCATATACAACTCTTCATCAATGTTGCCATTGTGGAACGCAGTCTTGATATCCACCTGCCATATTTCATAATCATGAAATGCAGCAATTTCTAATAAAATCCGAATGGACTTAAACATCGCTATGGGAGAGAAAGTCTCATCGTAGTCAACACCTTGAACTTGCCGAAACCCTTTTGCGACAAGCCGAGCTTTATAGACAGTAACATTACCATCCGCGTCCGTTTTCTTCTTGAAAATCCATTTGCAATCAACGGCCTTACAGTCGCTAGGAGGGTCCACCAAAGTCCATACTTGGTTTTCGCTCATGGATCACAATTCGGATTTCATGGCCTCTAGCCATTTCTCAGAGTCTGGGCTCATCATTGCTTCCTCATAGTTCGCAGATTCACTGTTGTCTAACAACAAGACGGTTAAGACAGGGTTGCCGTACCATTCAGGAGTGGCACGTGACCTTGTCGACCTGCGAAGTTTAGTAGTAGCATCGTTCGAAGTTTCATGATCCTCGTCATTAGCTTCCTCTCTTGTTGGTGCAGACGGCACTGGAACAATTTCAGGTGCTGCGCTACTCTCCAACTCGAGAGAAGGTTCAATAACCTCATCTAGCTCTACCTTCCTCCCACTCACTTCTTTCGAGAGAAACTCCTTCTCAAGAAAGGATTCGTTCTTTGCAACAAACACTTTGCCTTCGGATCTGTGGTAGAAGGTATACCCAATCGTTTCCTTAGGATATCCTATGAAGACGCATTTCTCCCCTTTGGGTTCGAGTTTTTCCGGCATCAACTTCTTGACGTAAGCTTCGCATCCCCAAACTTTAAGAAACGATAAATTAGGTTTAGCACCAAACCATAGTTCATACGGTGTCGTCTCAACGGATTTAGATGGTGCCCTATTTAAAGTGAATGCAGCGGTTTCTAATGCATAACCCCAAAATGATGACGATAAATCTGTAAGAGACATCATTGATCGCACCATATCTAATAGAGTTCGATTCTGGCGTTCAGACACACCATTGCGCTGTGGTGTTCCGGGTGGCGTGAGTTGCGAAACGATTCCGCTTGCTTTAAGATGCGTGAGAAAATCATAACTCAAATATTCACCTCCACGATCGGATCGTAGAAATTTAATTTTCCTGTTTCAATGGTTTTCCACTTCGTTCTGAAATTTTTTGAACTTTTCAAACGTTTCAGATTTATGTTTCATTAAATAGATATACCCATATCTACTTAAGTCATCAGTAAAAGTGAGAAAATAGCGATATCCACCGCGCGTCGAAACACTCATTGGTCTGCATACATCGGTATGTATGATTTCCAATAAGTCCGTTGCTCGCTCCATTATTCCGGAGAACAGGGTTTTGATCATCTTGCCCATGAGGCACGGCTCGCACGTGTCAAATAATTCAAAATCAAGAGACTCCAAAAGTCCATCAGAATGGAGTTTCTTCATGCGTTTTACACCAATATGACCTAGACGGCAGTGCCACAAATAAGTTGGATTATCAATATCTACTTTGCATCTCTTAGCCTCAATGTTATGGATGTGCGTTTCATTACTTTCGATATTCAGAAGAAATAAACCATTCACAACAGGTGCATGACCATAAAAGATGTTATTCATATAAATAGAATAACCATTATTCTCTGATTTAAATGAATAACCGTCTTGCAATAAACACGATCCAGATATAATGTTCATGCTCAACGCAGGCACATAATAACACTTATTAAGGTTTAAAACTAATCCCGAAGGTAAAACTAAGGAGAGCGTGCCGACGGCCATCACATCAACTTTTGATCCATTGCCAACGCGCATCGTCACCTCATCCCTTGCTAGCCGCCGTCTATTCCGTAGCTCCTGTTTCGAGTTACAAATATTAGCAACTGAACCAGTATCATATACCCAGGCACTACAACGAGCGCTAGTAAGGTAAACATCAATAACATGTATATCAAATATACCTTTAATGGTTCCAACCTTCTTGTCCGCCAAGTACTTCGGACAGTTGCGCTTCTAGTGACCCTTGTCCTTGCAATAGAAGCACTCAGTGTCCGGCTTAGGTCCAGACTTGAGCTTCTTCTCAGCAGGGGCAACGCGCTTGCCACTTCCTTTCTTGAAGGATTTCTTTGCACCCTTAGCTTTCTTAAAGCTAGTGGTCTTGTTGACCATCAACACATGATTATCTTTCTTGATATCCACCTCCGCATCTTTCAGCTTAGCGAAGAGCTCAGTGATCGTATCAGTGGAACCAATTTGATTGTGAGTAACTACAAAACCTTTGTAGCTAGGAGGGAGTGATTGTAGAACTCTGTCAATCTTGAGCTCTTCTGGAATCTTGCAGTCCAGTTGCTCAAGACGTTGAGTGTATCCTGACATATTAATGGCGTGCTCACTAATGGAACTCCCTTCCTCCATCTTGCAGTTAAAGAACTTCTCAGAGATCTCATATCTCTCAGAACGGGCCTGAGTCTGAAACATGGTTTTCAGTTCCTCAAGTATCTCAAAGGGCCCGTCGAACTCCTCAAAACGATTTTGAAGTTCTGGTTCCATAGAAAACAACATGGTACTCTTAATCACTCCATAATCATCTTTGCGTGACTGATAAACAGCTTTTTCATCAGCCGGCGCATCAGTAGCAGGGGCGTCACCTAGCGCTTTCTCAAGTACATAGGCTTTTTGTCCGCCAGCGAGAATGATTCTCAGATTGCGGAACCAGTTGGTGAAGTTAGACCCATTGTTATTAAGATTTTCTTTCTCAGCAAAAACGTTGAAGTTGAAGTTGGACTTAGCCATTTGATCTACAAAATTTGCAAATACAATTTAGACTATGTTCATGATAACTAGTTCAACTTAATCAAATTACTAGATGAACTCCCACTAAATTCAATATCCCTCAAGTTGTTTAGTGAACACGATCCAAATTCACCACACCTAATCCGATCTTCACGAGAAGAGATGTGGTTTCAATGGTGGACAACAAAGTGTCGACCATATCATTCATATGACTCATGTTTAACCTTTCGGTTCGTGTGTTCCGAGGCCATGTCTGTACATGCTAGGCTCGTCAAGTCAAACTCAAGTATTTCCGCGTGTGCAAAACTGGCTTGCACCCGTTGTATGTGAACGTAGAGTTTATAGCACCCGATCATCACGAGGTGCTTGAAAACGACGAACTTTCGCAACGGTGCATACATGGGGAGAACACAATTTTATCTTGATCTTTAAGTGAGGAATCATCTTATAATGCTATTGTCACGATCTAAGCATAATAAGATACATAAAAGGATAAACATCACATGCATATAATTTTATGTGACATGGTATAGCCAATCTCCGCGCAATGATCTCCATCTTGTGCGCACCAGCATGATATCCATCACTCCACCATGATTGCCTCCACCACGAATAGCAACTACAACTATTGCTAACTACTTAGAGATAAAGTAAAGCTATTACATGGCGTATAATAAGTTGACACGCAGGTCATATACAATTATAAAGACAACCATACGGCTCCTGCCGATTGTGAACTCATCAACATGCAAGTCGTGAAATATTACAAAACATGATCATTGCATACATCTCAATTCATACACATCATGTCTTGGGCCATACCATATCACAAAACACTCCCTGCAAAAACAAGTTAGACGCCTCTACTTTGTTGTTGCATGTTTTACGTGGCTTATGAGAGTAACTAGCTAAGAATGGTTCTTACCTACGGAAAGCCACAACGGTGATATTATGGTTGCTAACATCCGTTGTAAATCCCATGACTACTATAGTGAGAGAAACTGGCATCCACCAGCCGCATGTGTGGAACAAGCCACACATCAAGTGCGGAGCCGGTCTCGCGAACGAGATCGCATAAAGTTGGCTTGGACCGCTTCGATATCACTATGCCGCGCCATAATAAATACACAACAAGAGGTTTGCAACAGAAAACATCAACGCCCGCAACAAGCATGTTGCATTCTACTCGTGAAACACATCTACGCATAGATCTAGCTCTGATACCACTGAGGGATTTTGCAGCATAGTAAATCAAAAAAATTCCTATGGATGCGAACAAGAAAGCCAATATCTAATCTAGGAGATGTAATCAACGAGAGAGATTGATGAGATCTTCATACCCTTGAAGAAATCACATAGCGGAAACGTTCAACAGAACGTGGTTGACGTAGTCGTACTCGACGTCTCCTCCTCGCGATCCGATCCGATCCGATCCTACGCCGCAAGTGGCGGCGCCTCCGAGAGATGCACACGTACGGTGCAGCGACGTCTCCTCTTTTCCTTGGTCCAGCAAGTATGGTGGAGAGATAGATTGGATCTGCAGCACGACGGCGTGGTGCTTATGGTGGAGAGTTTCTGCGGCAGGGCTTCGCCTACGCGCAGTCGGGCGAGAGAGAGAGATGGAGGGGCAGCAGTTGGACGGCGGCTAGGGTTGGAGTGGGGGAGGCTGTGCCCTTGCCCTCCTTATATAGGGGGTTGGCCGGCCCCTTGACCCCTCCTCCAAGCCCTAGGGCGGCGGCCCAAGGGGTGGAGTGGGGGGCAAGTCATCCCCCCTCTTCTGGAAGGTTCCCTTAGGGTTTCCCCTAAGGGCTGGCCGGCTGGGCCTTAGGGGCCTTGTGCCCCTGGCCCAAAGTGGCCAGGGCACTTCCCCTTAGGCCCACGCAGGCCTCCGACAAGTGGGCCCATGTTGGTCCAACTCCGAAACCTTCCGGTACAATACCGATAAACTCCGAAACGATTCCGAAATCCAAAAACTGCTTTTCTTTATATGAATCTTATTCTCCGGACCATTCCGGAACCTCTCGTGATGTCCTGGATCTCATCCGAGACTCCAAACAAAAACTCATAAACCAATTATCCATTCTATCCTAGCGTCGATGCATGTTAAGTGTGTGACCCTACGGGTTCGAGAATATGCAGACATGATCTTCTATCAATAATCAACAGCGGGATCTGGAAACCCATATTGACTCCCACATATTCATCGATGATCATATCGGATGAACCACGATGCCAGGATTCAATTAATCCCATATATGTATTCCCTTCGTCACGCGATATTTTACTTGCCCGAGATTTGGTATCGGCATACCTAGTTTAATCTCATTCACAGCAAGTACTTTACTCGTTCCGTAATCCGATATCACTTTGTGAGTAACTCCTTAACCACGTGCTTTCAAGCGGTGTTGATATCGATTACCGAGTGGGCCCGAAGTATATCTCTCCGACTCGGGAGGGAAAAATTCCATCTCGATACATACAACCCAACAAGTACTTTCCGATCACCTAAGAGACACCTTTATGATCACCCTCACATAGGATGAGGTTTGATGACCTCAAAGCTTTCTTCCGATACCAGGGAGTTGTATTATCTCATGGTCTAAGGAATACAATGCTTGACATAGGAAAAAGCTTCGCAAAGATGAACACGATGACACAATCTAATTGCTCTGATTAATTTGGGTTTGTCCATCATATCATTCTCCTAATGACATGATCTCATTATTAATCGATAACTCATGTCTATGGTTAGTAAACCTTAACCATCATTAATCAATGAGCTAGTCCATAGAGACGTACTAGGGACACGGTGTTGTTCATAAACCACACAAGTATCAAAGTTTCCTCTTAATACAATTCTAGCATGGAATATAAACTTTATCATGAACAAGAATTATAATAATAACATCTTTATTATTGCCTCTAGGGCATAATTCCAACAGAACCTGTGCTAACATACCGACCTTACTTGGACTAATACATACCTGTGATTAAACCCCCTGCAAACATCCGTAACTACAGGAAATTAATTAAGATATAAATCTAACCATAGTCTTAAACTCTGAGATCCTACACTCCCTTGTGCAAAGGTGTCCTAACGGGGGTTGAAGTTTCTGTCACTCTGGCAACCCCACAATTAGTAGCCAAATACACAATGCATTCCCCTAGGCCCATAAATGGTGAAGTATCATGTAGTTGACATTCACATGACACCACTAGAAGAATAGCACCACAACTTGAATACTAAACCATTGCATAATAACTCAACACAAATTCACTACTAACAACATGACTTCTCCCATGTCCTCAAGAACTAAAAGAACTACTCACGAGACATCATATGGATTAAGATCAAAGATGATATTGTAATGAATAACAATCAGAACATAAACGATAATCCAATGGTTTCACTCACAAGCATCAACTACAATAGTAATTGACACCGGGAACGTTTCCCCTAAGAACTAAAGCAATATCCAACACAATTGTTACAGCGGGACGGAGTCATGATGATGGTGCTGCTGGATATGATGGTGTGGATGATGATGATGATGATCCCGATGAATCCTAGCTTGACAATGGTGTTGATGGCGACGGTCTCCCCTGTCCGGGAAGAAATTCCCCCGACAGAAATCTATCATGCCAGAGAGATCTTTCTCTCTCGGTGTTTTCCGCCCCCTAGAGGCGGCGGAAATCTATCTGTGGTCGCTCTCCTGGCCTTAGGGTTTCGTAGGGAAGATTAGGCGAAGGGGCAGAGTCGGGAGCCGGGCAGGTGGGCCACACCTGCCCTAGGCGCAGCCTAGGAGGGACCCGCGCCTAGGGGAGGATGTGGGCCCCCTGCGGTCCCTCTTCGCTCCTTCTTCTGGCTTCCTCAATCTTCTGGAAAAATAATATTTTTCCATATTTTTCTAGTATTTTTCTGATCTTCGCGAAATTGCACCGAAACGCCTTCTTTTCCATCAGAATCCAGACTCCGGCAGTTCATCCTCCAAGAATCATCCAACATGCATAAACAGATGAAAAGCCATAAGTAATACCTCATAATAAGACATATATCAATGAATAGAGGTAAATTATGATATATAAAGGTGATGCAAATTGGGCATATCAACCTGCAAGGGCGCGAAGGGACAATCCTGGCGAGCACAGCAGCTCCGTACTGCCCAGGGGGCCCCGAGCAAGAGTGTTAGACGAGTGCCAGATCTAGGTCCGCCCGGCCCAGATCCAGCACCCCAGCCACAACACAGCCAGGAGGAGGTACCCACCCGTGGTGAGCAGGGGCCCTGGCCGGTGCCCGCCTAGCCCAGATCAGGCCCAACCTGGCCCAAATTTGGCCCTGCAGGCGCCGTCGCCGGGAGCCTATGGTTCCTCCCGTCGCCCATCGTGAGATGCACCTGCCGCTGCAGGAAGCGCCAGGCCCAATGGGATTCGACCCTCTGCCCCCCAACGACCCCGAGGTGCTCCGCCGCCAGATGCAGAACTCTGCGCCTCCACCGCCGCCGCCCGGAGAAACCAGACCCGCCGCCGGCAGCACCGCACGGGCTTCGCCCGGTGGCACGTGCCGACGGCGGCAGAAGGGGGAGAGTGAGGGGGAGGGGGCTGGGGTGGCGGCGACACGGGCCTGTCCCGTCGCTCGCGGGGGCTGAAAGGAGCTGAAACTGAAATTTAAATTTACTTGGTTCTTACATCCCCCGATGGCATGGAGGAATGTAACACCAGTTCTAGATAGTACTACGTAGTACTACATCGTATCTGCGATTTTTGGTGCGTGCGCCGATTGGTGTTTAGGGTCACGTCCAATCCAGAAGAAACAGAGGAATTCACGGTTAGGCAGCAACTTGCAGTCTGGAAATAGATGCTCCAAGGCCTGGCTCCACACAAAATGACAGCACACGTTACCGATCACTTGGTCAATTAAACTCTTCTGCTCATTCAGATTACAGCTCTTATTGAGGTGTCGTAGTGTTGGAGGATGGAAAATGCATTGGAAGGGTACATCATAAGCTGCAATGTTATTCACAGACTTATAACATGTAGTTCATCCAAACTTCCTATCACATGCGGATTGAAGCTACTCTGATCTGCAAAACCCACCACACACTACCTAATCCTGGTTCCTAGTCCACATCGTAAAAATGTACTCCGTATTACTCGGATGAAGGTGATGGCTAGTGCTGCAAACTGAGGATCATATTTCTGGAACCCAAGACCAGGTTCTGAATATGCCGGGGGTGCTCGCTACCACCCATGTTCTGAAGATGGGCAAGCGTCTGAAGGTGTTATTACTTTGCGACGTTTCGCCGTCAGATGGCATTTTGCTTTACTGAAGAATGGTGGCAAGGTTTCGTTCTCGCAATGAAGATATAAATGATGATTTTTTTTTTTGAGAGTCTAAAACTTTATTGATCACAGAACAGAGTTACATCTGATAAGAGTAGTGAGCTAATAAACTCAGGCGGATCTCCGAGCCACACTTGCTCGGCCGATCTTCTAGCTACCCTAGCAAGCGCATGAGCTACATAGTTAGCCTCGCGGTGAAAATGATCAAAGATAATTTTCGAAAACTCCGTCGCCAGATGGTAGCAATCATCTAGAATAGCAGCTGCTTGGCCTAAAGAGCCTCCCTCTCTTAAGGAATTGATCGCTTCCAGGCAGTCAGAAGAGAGAATAACCTCTCTGAAACTCTATGAAACTAAAGAGGAAATATCTGCAACTTGGCATCCCTTCACACCTCTCACAAACCAGCTAAATAATCTAATCAAGAGCACAAGCACATGGCATCTACCCAAATTCTGACTGCACCCGCGAGTATAACAACGACTGTTCACAATCAAGCGACTGACGGGGAAAAAAACCAGAGACCAGAGTGAGTATATCTTTGCAATGCAAGAACAGAACCGTATCCTGGTGACAAACTGAAGGATACAACACACTGAATTATTTATTCGGACAGATAGGCGTTTGTGAGAGTGCTTAGTTTAGCACAGATTACAGGAGTGGCATGACAACATCCATGGATCACATAACAAGAAAGAAGATCAAAACAATCGATCTAAGATCGTGAGTGACTTTTCTGCACCAAGTGATCTGAACCACTTGGCCTCTTCAGTCGTCCATCATCAAGTTTGGGAAATCGAAGGCTTTGAGTACCGCCATGCGTGCTTCTTCGACACTGGCTCGATCCTCGGCCCTCCTAGCGAGGAATTCGTCGTCGACCTCGACGTAGGCCTTGTTGGCGTACTCGCTGCGGACCCAGGCCTGGAATTCTCTGAATTTCTCTCCCACCGCGTAGAGCTCGCGTACAAGGTCGTAGAAGCTCACGACTTCCTCGTCCATCTCCTCTTCCGGCCACGGAATCAGGTCGGGGCTGTGGCGCTTCAGGGCCCTGAACTCGGGAGGGAGACGATCGTCATCCATCACCTTGGCAAGGATGGAGTCGATCTCCTCCTGCGGCAGACGCGTCATCTTCCTCTTCCTCGTCGGGGCAGGGCCTGCTGCTGCTGCTGCTACTTCCGCCGCCTTCCTTTTGCGCTCGCCGCCGGCCACCGCTGCCTCCTTCCCCGCCATCACCGGCCACGTACGTACGGGTTGATCGCCTCAACTCACCACACCAGGCTGCTGGATTCGGGGAGATTGGAATTCGGAAGAGCCCTAATTGTGGGTTTCGAATTGGGTGTCGTCCGGGGATTATAAAGGCTGCGATCGATCGGTGCTGGTAGGCGGTAACTGCGACTGAGGACGAGTAGGAGTCGGTCTGTTGTGGATGTGTGGGTGTCGTCCGGAGATTACAAGGAGTAGCTGCGACTGATCGAGTAGGAGTCGGACTCGATCGGTATCTATAGGTTCGGGAGCTGTACTGATCTTGGGGGCCCATCGTGTTCCCTTTGCCGCGTTACTACTACAATTTCCTTTTTTCTTTAAAAAAATGAAGATTCCGTACCGTGTCATAAAAATGCCTAAAGAAAAATTGGACCTGCATATTTTGTTCAAAAACAAGTTGAAGCAACATACCAAGAAATAATACGGAGGACATCTCAAAACTATATCCAAAATGAGATGTGCACATTGCATATTAGTAGTATAAAAAACTATACTTCTGCCGGTAATTATTTAAGGTTTGCCAAGAGAAAACATTTAAGGTACTTCCTCCGGTCCATATTAATTGACTTAAATTTGTCTAGATTCAAATGTATCTAGCACTAAAACTTAACTAGATATATTTGTTTTTAGATAAATTTAATCAACTATATTGAAGTAATATGGATCAGATGGAGTATATATTTTATACATCTAAATATCCCTCGTCAAGGAGCTCTTTGCTCCTTGGAATTAAGAGCATCTGGTTGCTTGCTATGTTGATCTCTCGTTGGGGCCTACCTGTCAACCTGCTTTTTTCGTGTGCGTGCATGTGTACCAGTTTGTTGCTCGTATGAAGAGGTCGGTTTTCTTTCTCTTCTGACCTCTGAGGCTGGTCTTCCATGGGCAAAACTTATTCTTCTCCTACAACGGCAGTCGCCACCATCCTCCACCATATTGAGCCATTGCCGCACCTCCCAACACACTCACTTTCAATATGGGACGGTGACGACCGGAGAGAGGCCAGCCCGCCATGCCCATACCTCTCTCCATAAAATAAATCAGGTCGCGGCCATGGAGGCAAATCGGGTGATGGTCCCAATTAATAGGCACGTTTACTATATACATATACTTATAGACAAAGCTGAGTCAATTAATTTGAGACGAACAGAAACAAGTAGTCGCGCCGAGACGCTCCCTAAAAATCTTATCACTCATCTCCGATGTGCAGGAGATCTTCGGATGAAGCTTTAGAGGCCAGCTCTCTCAGATGGCCGTGCATGCGGTCGACGAGATGAGGAAGCCTTGAGAGCAGCATAGCAAAAAAACAAGGACAAGAGAGACCGAGAAAGAACAGGTAACATTGCTAGTGCTTCAACCGAAGCAGCTGAAGACACATGTGGTATAAACATCGGATGAGGCTGCCGTAAAAGCTCCACGACTATTACACATAGTAGCACGAGTTGCACATGCTCCTTCCTCGGCCATATATGCTTCATCAACATTTGATTTGATCTGGCTATATCGTGGTTTGACCTAGGTATCCTTTGTTGGAAGGAAAACTTGGGCACTGTTTTTAGCAGAGTTCATTGTAATAGTATGGACATATATTATACAACTAGTTAAATGCCCGTGCATTGCTACGGGAAAACAAAACATGAAAAAGGTGATTTCATTTAGTTGCGGGTCACAAGCATGGTGATTTATCGTTGGACATCACAAGCACCGTGACTTATTGTTTTCGAATTCTAACCATATTACCTATAATGTGTCTCCTATAGCACACGATTGGCGATTTCTAACCATATTAGCCAATTTTGCATAAGACAATTAATGGCACTTTCATTGTGTAAGTCCTTCAATAAGAAGAACAAATTTGTTGATCCTAAATCGATTACGAAACACGGAATGTGAAGTAGGGAGAAAGAAATATATAGTAATTGTCTTTTTATACACCAACAACAATTTTATTAAACAAATATTACATAAATAGAATATACAAAACTACATTGTCTACTTCTTTCTGTTTAACTTGTTGAACGAATCTTTAGAAGAACAAAAATGTTAATGTTTAGAAAGGAATTAGAACCAAATAAATAGAGAAGGAAATGTATGATACTATATAGATAAAGATCTTATATCTGCATTGGACCCAGATGATGATCATAGGACCTTTGAGCAGTTGAACCTCAAACACCAGTGGCTCCTTGGCATGAAACAACAGGCTTCGGTGTGGACAAAACTCCGGTCACAGCAAAAGCCAAGCATAAGAACGGCCATGAATCATCAGAGATAGCAAACGGAATGGTTAATCGGTTTCTTCCGAAGAATATATGTGCAAGGGAACATGATAAGATTCAGATCAGTTCAATAGCTAGCTTGGCCTTACCCCTCTGATACTTGGCTACAAGCTCTTCGGTTATGTAACTTACTCAAGGAGCATCGGAGTAGTCGTCTTGCCCGCAAAGCCATGGAGAAATAAAAGTTACAAGTGGCTAAAACAAGAAAACTGTGAGAAAGCATTTGAAACCATGCCACACCTATGGCTTTCATGCCGATTAGCACCTATTTCAAGTCTCAAATCATCTCCAAGAAAATCTTACATGAATTCACGGACACCATTTTCAGGAAGTTAATCACAAGGGATTTCATGGAAATAGCCAAATAGGTAAATGGGTGCTCTGTATTACAGGAGATGCATAACTACACAAGCTCCTACTCCTGCTAGGGCTTCTGCTCACAGATTTGAAGGAGAGGCCTGGAAAAGAATTTCATTTGTTGCTTTGTACAAGCGAGTGAAGTAAAGATTTAGTCTGCTCATCTTGAAAGACTTACAGAAAAATCAGGGATCAGGATCTTGACAGCAATCTTCATCTTCACCGTGAGCCATAAATCTACTTACTTATTTGGATACAACACAAGTCGCGACCCTCAAACTTCTTTCCCTTCTTTCTCTGCACATGTAAATATGATGTATGTGAAATTTATATTTATACAGAAAATATAGCTATTCCAGTCGTTCCAAATTATAAGATGTTCTACCTTTTTCTGAATCGTATGTATATAGATGTGTTTTAGCGTGTGTGTTCACTCATTTCAGTCCGTCTGTGGTCCATATTAAAATACCCAAAACATTTTATAATTAGGAACAGAGGGAACACTTAGTATCACAAAATATTAAAATTACACTTTCCTTAGAGTATATTTGATGAAGATATAATCGCCGTATACATAGAAAGCAATTGCTCATTAGTAAGTTTTTGTGTAAAACTCGGTGGGTGTTCAGTGAGTTTTGATATTCCCCTTAGTATGGTTTGAGTGGAACTTGGTGTTTCTTGTCCCTGCGGTGGTGGTTGTGGCGGCGGCGGCAACCCCCGGGGGCCGCCGAGGATCGGGTTCCACTTCATATCGATAATTCAATAATAACTAGCTTAAACAAACCAAGTAAGCTTAGGGGATTTTTGGGGGCTGATGTGATGTACCTTGGAAAATATATGCTATGACTTATTGTAGTTGTTGCTGGCTTGTGTATGTTGCTTTGAATGCTCAAGATTGATGTAGACTAGACGGATAAGCGCGCTTCGCCGCGCCGCCTGTCTAGGATTGCGCATGATGTGTTTGGCATGGTAGGATAGTAGGTGTTTTCAAGAAAATTTTGTGATCAACATCCAAGAGCTTACAGTGTATCTTGCGCCAACAGATAGAATTTCACGCATAATTGCATTGTTGATCTGCTCGTATGTGCCAGTTTATTCACCCAAAGAAACTACATGTTTAAATTGTGTACAACAAAAGTCCCATCTGTAGTCAATATCATCAAGGAAATCATCCAATCATACTGTATATAATAGCACCACAGAAAATAATTCAAAACTCTTAATGTAATTTTGGTATGTATATAACGACAAAGTGCTCAACCCATCACTAAATTGTCCATGTGGTGCTCCCTGTTGTTCTATTCTGCAGATACATTAACCATTATTTGTATATAATGATAAAGTGCTCATACTGATCACATCCAACCCATCACTAAATTGTCCAAGTGGTACTCCCTGTTGTTCTATTCTGCAGATACATTAACCATTATCTGCATATTACTGAGCAGAAATAGATCCCAATCATTTTATTAGCTATGAAAATATATGCCAATGCAAAAACTATGTACTTACTGCAGATATGAAGCCAACAAAATCGGTGCCACACCAGCAACACTCACGTTAGCATTAGTGTCCTTCTATGTTTTCTTTTACTCCTTCTCAACCCCCAAAGAACTCAGAAGAAGTGCAATAAGTAGCCACAAGAGAAGAATTATGTAGTAGAGAAATCGAACTATCACCGTGAACATTGGGAAAATAAAGCTTGATCATGTAGACATAAAATCTCTAGTTTACTCTAGAAGGTGGTACTTCTTCAAATATTAAGATAAGAGAATGCCTCTACTCGTTTTTTATTACATTGAATATCAAATATTCACCAAGCCAAGGACAAATGTGAGTGAGGGTGAAAATATGACATACCAGCTCACATTGAGTTGTACACTGCAATCAAACAGGTAAGATCTATCTAAATTCCCAATGCCTAGTAGCAAAGCACAATAAACACAATTATGTTGTACGTAATGCCCACTTTGTCCTAATTGACATGAATCTATAATTGCTTCACAGGAAGAAATAACCCCCTGTCCTGATGTAGAGGAATCAATAACTGCTTCAATAGGGAGAAGTGAAGAAGAGTAAAAGAACCTTGTTATCCACATAGGCTCTCTTATTGTATTAACTCAACCGTGTGCTAACATAAAGCTTGAAATAATCACTTTCATATATAACTTTGTATGGCTCTCATATCATCTCATCTACTTAACTTTCTATGCAATATAGACTATACATGATGATGCTGCCAGATCCATTTTAGATAGATAACGGTCCATCTTGTCATGAATGAGAATGCAAAAAGACTAAATGAGCAAAATTCACTTTAAGCCTCCCCGAAGCAAAGAAAAATTAATCAGAACTCAGGCTTAAAAACATGTTCATTTAATGAATTAGAGCTCATCAAACAAAAGTGCATACCCCCCCCCCCCCCCCAAGCACCAACAGACCAGAAAAGCATATTAAATTGACCAGCATGAGAAAAAAATCTAAATAGAAATCGATATATTATTGTCCATCAGTAAAAAATTCTCTCTCGGAACAGTTAAAAATTCAACAAATCTGTCTGAATGAGATGAAGCCTAAAAGCATTATATACATACCCACCAATTTCCACAAGATGTTTCTCTATATCTCCTCTGTGTTATGCTATTTCAGATATTTCCATCACCAAAAATATTTTTGCATGAACCTATCTTGACTATCTTGAAAGTAGAAATTAACACCACTTAACTTGGTTTCTTAGGGTTGTTAAAAACCGAAACTCCATTAGAGCAGCCAATTAACCAATGTGATTTGAATATAGTAAGCAGTCAGGGATATCAGATTATAGTCAGGGATATCAGATTATAGCAGGTAGTGTATAAAATTGAGATACATAACACTAAATACACACTATCAGTTTTACCGGGCTTATAGTACCTTGTTGTTTTCTGCTTGTTGTACATATTTGTTATATGGATTCAGTTCCTCCTCAGATATTGCAACCTTTTCTGATTTGGTAGAATAAACACCCCTTGATTAAACATAGTTAAGCAAGAATAATGATTGTGAAAGAGTAATTAACATCACACTTTCCTGATCTAGTCTAAACCTTCACAACGGTGAGCATTGACAGGGAAAAATGAGGGGAAGACTTTGGATAGGATCGATATATAAAAATCCTATTTAGAAACTGTAAAAAAATCTAAAAAATTTATACAACATACCTATTGTATGAATCCACAACCTCAAAAAATTTCAGCACAAATTTGATCTACATTTATAGAAAAAATGATTCGATCATGAATAGTGCCTGCTTTGCATTAGTATTTCGCACTATTCACATCCAAGTTTTTTTTGACTCTCTTAGATTAAGTCGAATTTGAAGTAGCAATTTTTTGACATTTCATATATTACACGGATGTGTGTTCTCAGCTTTTTTAGATTATTTGAACATGTTTTTTCTTTTCAAAAAAAAATTGATCTCATGGATCCTATATGGAACCAGATCCTACCCAAGTCTTCCCTGAAAAAAAACATCATCACACCAATAAAAGACTGTGCAGAGAGAAAGCAGATCCTACCCAAGTTTGCTGGGTGCTGCTACTTCAGAGAGAAAAATCTCGGTGGTATGTGCGCCATTGAGCTTCATGGTGGCCAGTGCAAGGTCTACAACCTCTAGGCCGATGTGCCAATTCAGAGGTCGTCAAGTCTCGGCGTGGAGTGCTCCCGCTGTTGTTCTCCAAGTGGATTTGTCCCCGGTGGTGCAGCGATTGTCCATGCTTGGCTAGATCTCGGTGGAGATGGAGCTGAACCGGATTGCGTTCTACAGTTTAGATCTGAGGTCACCTATGCAAAATATCCAGGCTTATTTGTAATTCCATTTATCTTTGTGGTCATGGCTGTAAAATATAACGCCACTGAAGACTATTAATGCACCCTATCGGTCCTTCGGGACCATTCTCCGTTAAAAAAAATAGAATGCAAACTTACATATTTAAATAATTAAGCTTTGCCCTAGATTTTTTTTAATGTGGTGAAGCATCCTGGATCATGCACAATATGCATCTTATAAACTACCTTCCTGGCCAGTCAGCACATTAATATGAATTACACTATGGTAAGGTAAAGCTCTGAAGTTATCAAGATACCTTGAGTAATATAATGTCATATCCACCCAAATAAAGGCATCAAATTTTGTCATTAAAAAGGAGAGATGGAGCAGGCATAACATACGCGATACCACGCAATCGGAGAGGTTATTGGGGGCCATGAAGTACCACCGTCATTGTAGATCTAGTCGACGACCTCAAGTAAGATCCCTCTAACATCGCCTGGAGCATCATTGCTGTGTCACACAAAGGAATGGGAGCACAAAGGAGATTGGTGCCACCGAACCTAATGGAGCTCAAGGTAGACATCACCACCGCCCTGATCCATGCGCAATTAAGATCTGGGCGAACACTAAAAAACAGTTATTTGTGACAGAGAACATGTAATGTCACCTATGTAGTTTGTCAAACAAAATAATGTAGCTAATTATCCAAGTAAGTTCTTCCTTTATATAAAAATAGAAGTTAATCGTCCAAAAACATGGAGTTACTCTGCACCTTATGTGTAGGCAAGTTTATTTCATAGCATGCCTATGTCAATTATTAGCCGAGTTCCCACTCTGGCTTTTGAGTCCTGAAAGCTTGGAAGCAAAAGTAAAACTATAATTCAGAAACATATTGCTCTGTTGAGAAAATTGTGTTATTGGGTCGTTGCTTGTTTAGTAACAATTTATGCTTGCGTCGGCATGCTTTATCCCTAAATATTCACTTGCGAAATATTTCCAAGGAAAAGGTAAAAAGACTCAGATTAAGAATGCACACAATTATTAATTACGGATATATAAAACCAATGCAATATTTCTATACGAAAATTCTACGGATGAAAGTGAACTTGTTTTCTCTTACAAAACTCTAGGAATTTATGTAATTATCTTGAGCATCGTAACATGATACTTTTAAGTTACCATAAACTAAATTCCCCATCGTAGTTATCTGATATGGACCATTCACTAAAGAAACCTACAATTTTTTTTTGGTTAAACGTCTTAAAAGCATTCATTCAAAGTGGATTTTCTTGCCTGGAACAAATCTTGCAATTCTAGTATCTGACATTAGTAGGCGACGACTCCCCTGTTTTACCAATCATAGACACAATTTCATGGTAATAGTTGCATATATGGATGCTAAACAAAACATAAATACTACTTTTACATAAAAAATTATTGGGAGGAAAATATTTATGTTTTCTTTAAGAAAACCATAATAAAGAAATTATAATGCATCCAGCTGTCACACTTAGCAGAAATTGCTTCTGTTGCTACATTTAAATACCGATATCATAGCATGGATCTTGAGTGCCTTTCACTACGTAAAGCAGGGACAATCAAATAGCACACTCTGATTAAATCATATTTATACTATTTACCTATAATTATGTTTAGCAGCTAATTAACACCATATTGATTGAAGAGCATGGGTTCCAAATTTCCTAAGTGAAACATAACAGAGAATAGTTACCTACAATTATGCAGTCCGTTTTCGACACATTGTAAGAAAACTATGCTTTCCACTATTCACATGTCCCCAAAACACAATAAAGCCTTATATGTAATTTCTTGTCTTGGATCTATCACAGACAAATGGATTGCAAGCAGACTATTTACAATTATTACTGAATAAAAACAAAAGACCGAGATAGTACATATGAGCAAAATTCTTCTACTACAGAGATCAACCTGCACGTATTGGTTGTGTGTAGTGAGATGGAGGCAGGTCGGGGCAGGGGTGAAGCTCCTCGGTGGGCAAGGTAGGGCCAATTATATATATATATATATATATATATATATATATATATATATATATATATATATATATATATATGCTTTTTTCGATATATATTCAGTTTTGAACGATTTATGTGTATATCTGAAGAAAAACTGAAGAGACATACTATAATGGGCCGTTTTGTAAAGGTTTGGTCTTCCCTGGGCCTTAGATGGGCCGTTTTGGTCTTCCCTCAGTTCCTGCGCGTGTCGATCGAAGCGACATGTCCGCCTCGGCCGCTGGAAACCGAACGACGCAGCGCCTCGGCTCCTGATCGCTACCTCCTCGCGAGTCCCGCCCTCCCTGGAAACCGAACGACGCAGCGCCTCGGCTCGGAGGAACGCCATCGCCCGTCGCCTGTCGCCCACTCGCCCGATCGCCCCCTTTCCTCCCACTCGCGAGCGGGTCCCATCGGTCTCCCTCTGTCCCTCAGGTCTGCCTTGCCTGTGCGCCATCGCCCCCTTTCCTATCATGCAGGACTGCTCTCATGTCTCATCCCTCCTTCCAATTCCATTAACGCTAATCTCAAAATATCCAATTACTTGCTACAGGGTGATTTCTGAATTGTTGTGGTGGTGGAGAACGGTATGGATAAGAAGAGGAAGAAACCTGCAGCTGCTAAGGGGGCATGTATAATCAAGTTTGTCAATTGTGATTTGTGAATACGTACTTTTCTTGTCTCGATCCAACAGACTTATTTGCTCGGTTCAATGTGAGTAAGATTGCTCGGCTTACAGAGATTTATCATGAGGATTTCTCTGATTATGAGCGTGAGCATATACGGGATACCCTTGAGCTATTCATTATTCATATGAGGAGAATTGATGATTTCAGAGCTTGTCTTGATATTGCAAGCCTAGCTAAAAAAATGGTTGAACTTGATAGGCACATCATGTTTCCTACTGTCTACCGCCTAATTGAGTTGGCAATGCTTTTACCAGTGTCGACGGCAACAGTTGAAAGGGCCTTCTCAGCTATGAAGATCATCAAGACTGAGTTGCGTAACAAGATGTCAGATGGCTGGCTTAATGATTTAATGGTGTGCTATATCGAGTGAGGAATATTCAAAAGTCTTGATCTTGGTGATATTAAAAATGATTTTCAGAAGGCAGGTAGAGCTTTGCCATTGCCGGGGACTTCAAGAAGGCATTAATTTTTATTATTGGTACTTTTGTTTGTTTTACTTTGATTTATATACGTTCGCTATTACCGTTGTACTAAGTGACTATGCTTAAGATCATATAACTTATTTATGTGTCGACACAAACTTGATTTTTTTCATCAATTTTTTTTAATGCTTTGAAGTTCGCCCGACCTCAAATTTTTTTTCGTCCTTCGCCACTGGGTCGGGGCCCTCCAAGCCCACATGGGTGTCTCCACCCCAGCCTTGCTACCGCGCTCCGCTCCAGCGATGCTGCCACCGCGCTTCACTCCAACCTTGGACTCACGGGCGCTGGTTCCGTCCTACCCGTGCGGCCCCGCTCCCAAGCCGTGACGCGAGCCATGGGACGACGCTGCGAGAACCAGGGAGCCGCTTTACGGGTCCATTGGGGCCTGGTCGGACCCTCTTGAACTGGTGTGCCCCGCTGGGGCTTTACGGGCCTGTTGGGCCCGGCCGGTTCTGACGGGGACTGGTATGCCTGCAATTGCGTCCGGTCGACTACTGCCATTGGCAGTGGAGGTAGTTCCCTCCCGCCGGCCGTGGTTCTGCTATTCCCGACCCGAGGTACCTTCTGCCTCTTCCGCGCAGACCTCGCAATGGTGTTCTTGGTGAGACGATGATGATGACTTCGTGACCGGAATGGCGCATGCTCGTGGACGGCAAGATTGGTGGTGGTGAGGCTTCGTTCTCGCGGTGCTTCTACGCAAAGGATCGCCCGGGGTGACAGATGGGGTTCTCGGGAGAAATCCTTGTTGACTCGATCAACACCGACGCGGTGCCACCCTCGGGTGGCATCATTCCTTCCTGGAGGGCGTCGTGGCTACCCTATCATTGCCTTCTGTGTGCCGGGGGAAACCCTAGGACCAGCTATGGTCCGGGCAGCAGCGTTTGCTTTCCTTCTTGAAGGTGCTGCTTGGTGCTTGACGAGCCGATGCTAGGAGTGTGCTGGTACTTTTCCGGGGGGCGCAACGGTTGCGGGTCATCATCATTTAGTCGATCCGCCTTTGTCTCCATTTTGTTTTCCTTTTGTAGTTTAGGCGTGTGTGTGCTGCTGTCCCAGCATCTTGTATCGAGTGGTGTTTCTCTTTGGGCGTTGTGCTGTCTGGCCCAGCAGCTGTCTCACCTGTGTGTTTTATTTATAAAGCGGGGCGAAAGCCTGATTCGAGAGAACCAGGGAGCCTCCCTACCCAAATCAGGCAGGGGAGAAGTCGACCTTTCCATGCGGTGCATAGTAAAAAAGGCTGATCTCTCCAGTTGATCGTCCTCCGTCTATCTGCGAGCCTCCGTGCAGCGCCGACCCCTCCCACGTGCACAGCAACTCTGCCTGGATCTAGGAAAGGGGTCCTGGATGGTGTGGTAGATGGGGCACAATGACGTGGGCAGGTGATGGTACCGGGGACCTTGGCCTGGGTGTGTCGGCGCGCAGGTTGGCCTGCAGGCCGTGTGCGGGAGGAAGAGGAGAAGCGCCATGGGAGGGTCTGGGGCGTGGTGTTGAATGGAGATGGGGGGAGAAGGGGAATGAGAGGAGAAAGGCAACACGAGAAGAACGACCTCCTGACCGGCTCACAGCGACAAACAAAAAAGAAGGCCCAGAAGCAGAGAGAAGGGATCGCAGGACGTGCCTCAAATCGCTGAGAGAGCATCCTTTATCTCACGCTTAAGTTCTTAAATAATGTCACACTTTATTTAGATATCCGAATGGGAACCAGAATATCTTCATGCCTTTTTTATCCTTCTAGATGTCTTCATTTCTCTAAGATTATGAATTTAAATAGTTTAGCTACCCATCTTCTTTTATGGATGAGAGACTGAAACAAATAAACCAAGTAGGATGACTCTCATAAAAACATCACTTGTCTCAGATTGTCCTAGACATCTATGTGTATGACCGTGACCTTTCACTCGAAATTTCCTTTGTTAGTAAAATAACAGTATGATGATGTAGAAAATAAGGCTCCCCTGATCCCATCAATTTTTTTTTTCAAATTGGATTATATACATGTCATTAACGTGACATTCCACTCAAAGTGACTTCACATGCTTCATTACATAATCAGGTTAGACCTCACAGAGGATGTCAGTAAAATAGAATGGGAATTCACGCCATCTAAATTAGCACCAGTTTTGCATCTGGTGAGTAGAATTTCACCACTCACCTAGATGCATCATGGAGTCTACGCTCATTGCCTTGATATTTACGGCCACATGAATTGTCTTTGGTGGTGTCAAGGGTTCTAGATACGGGCGTCGCTTGACATGGATGGTTCGAAGCTGTTTCATACCACAAGTCGTATGACCAGGTGATGTTCCATGCTTCGTTCTAGGTTTTGTAGCCAGTAGGGTTGCAAAACGGCACCCGATCCGCCATGCTTCCTAGGCAAAATTTGTTAGTCTAGTTAAAAAATTCAAAAAAAAGTCTAGTTTGAACAATTTTTTTTCTTTCATGGGATTATGCGGGTTGTCAGATAACCATCATCTTTGCGCAAGTTGGCACATAAACATATTTTTGAGGCTGGTGTGGGACAGTGAAATACAGCAGCTAGCCTTGAAACAGCAAACACACAGTTTTTCAGTGCAAGGACAGAACCACATCCTGATGCAAACTGATGGATATAAGAATTATTTATTCGGACAGATAGGCGTTTGTCAGAGTACTTAGTTTAGCAGAGATTACAGGAGTGGCATGACAACAAGAAAGAAGATCAAAACAATCGATCTAAGATCGTGAGTGACTTTTCTGCACCAAGTGATCTGAACCACTTGGCCTCTTCAGTCGTCCATCATCAAGTTTGGGAAATCGAAGGCTTTGAGTACCGCCATGAAGGTGTTATTACTTTGCGACGTTTCGCCGATAGACGTCGGATGGCATTTTGCTTTACTGAAGAATGGTGGCAAGGTTTCGTTCTCGCAATGAAAATATAAATGATGAGTTTTATCCTCTCTGGAATTCTACGAAACAAAAGAGGAAATATCTGCAACTTGGCATCCTTTCACACCTGTCACAAACCAGTTAAATAATCTAATCAAGAGCACAAGCACATTTCTGAATGTTATACTCGCAAGAACAGAACCGTATCCTGGTGACAAACTGAAGGATACAACACACTGAATTATTTATTCGACAGATAGGCGTTTGTGAGAGTGCTTAGCACAACAGGCTCAGATTACATGGATGATGACATGACAACATCGATGGATCATATAACAACGAGATAAAAGAAACTGTGATCGATCTAGGATCATCAGTCTGAACCTCTTCAGTCGTCCATCATCAAGTTTGGGAAATCGAAGGCTTTGAGTACCGCCATGCGTGCTTCTTCGACACTGGCTCGATCCTCGGCCCTCCTAGCGAGGAATTCGTCGTCGACCTCGACGTAGGCCTTGTTCGTGTACTCGCTGCGGACCCAGGCCTGGAATTCTCTGAATTTCTCTCCCACCTCGTAGAGCTCACGTACAAGGTCGTAGAAGCTCACGACTTCCTCGTCCATCTCCTCTTCCGGCGACGGAATCAGGTCGGGGCTGTGGCGCTTCAGGGCCCTGAACTCGGGATGGAGACGATCGTCATCCATCACCTTGGCAAGGATGGAGTCGATCTCCTCCTGCGGCAGACGCGTCATCTTCCTCTTCCTCGTCGGGGCAGGGGCTGCTGCTGCTGCTACTTCCGCCGCCTTCCTTTTGCGCTCGCCGCCGGCCACCGCTGCCTCCTTCCCCGCCATCACCAGCCACGTACGTACGGGTTGATCGCCTCAACTCACCACACCAGGCTGCTGGATTCGGGGAGATTGGAATCTGGAAGAGCCCCTAATTGTGGGTTTCGAATTGGGTGCCGTCCGGGGATTATCAAGGCTGCGATTGATCGGTGCTGCTAGGCGGTAGCTGCGACTGAGCACGAGTCGGAGTCGGTCTGTTGTGTATGTCGTCCGGGGATTATCAAGGCTGGTAGGCGGTAGCTGCGACTGATCGAGTAGGAGTTGGACTCGATCGGTATGTTTAGGTTTGGGAGCTGTACTGATCTTGGGCCCGGCCCATCATGTTCCCTTTACCGCGTTACTACAATTTTCCTTTTTTTTCTTTAAAAAAATGAAGTTTCCGTACTGTGTCAAAAAAAATGCCTAAAGAAAAATTGGACCTGCATATTTTGTTCAAAAACAAGTTGAAGCAACATACCAAGAAATAATACGGAGCACATCTCAAACTATATCCAAAATGAGATGTGCACATTACAGATTAGTAGTACTCCAAAAAACTATACTTCTGTCGAAAATTATTTAAACTTTGTCAGGGAAAACATTTAAGGTACTTCCTTCGATCCATATTAGTTGATTTAAATTTGTCTAGATTCAAATATATCTAGCACTAAAATTTGACTAGATACATTCGTTTCTAGATGAATTTAAGTCAATTAATATCGATCGGAGGGGGTATCACTAGTGGAAACGAGGCTTTTCGTTGATTCTGAAAAAGGGCTTTAACCGGTGTTAAAGGGGGCCGTACCAGCATGGCCCGTGCGGCAAAAAGGAGCCCCTTTAACACCGGTTTGTGCCACGAACCGGTGTCAAAGGACCCTGCACCAGTGGCCCACGCAGCCCCCCCCTTTAACACCGGTTCAAGAGACACCGCAGCCCACACCCCACTCTTCCATATTTTCACTATCTCATTTTGGAGCCTAGCAAGAGGGTGTGAAGAGTGCTAGTTTGTGTTTTTTTCATATGCACAAGAGGTGTTCGGTGAAATGCCCGATAGCTCAAAATAAGTTTTCTCGTTGCTCTTTCCTTCTCGGTCGAGGTCGGCAACTATCCTTTCATGTGTCATTGATGTACTATATATATAAATGGCCATCTCCCTATTAATTTTTGATATATACTACATATTAATGCAGATGAACCAGCAATGGATGTACGGTGAACGCCGCACTTCCGAGTACATTACGGGCCTCCAAAATTTCATCGTTGTGGCTAATGCAAACCGTGGTCACAATGGTTTTATGTGTTGTCCGTGTGTTCACTGTCAGAACAAGAAAGACTACTCAAATACCAGAACCATTCACGCCCACCTGCTTCGATCCGGTTTCATGCCCAGCTATAATTGTTGGACCAAGCACGGAGAAAAAGGGATTGTGATGGAAGACAACGAAGAAGAACAGGATGATGACAACTATCATAATATGTATCCTGAATATGATGATACTGCAACGGGGGTAGATAATGAAGATCAAGAGGCAGCAGATGGGCCCGCTGATGACGATCTTGGTCGAGCCATTACTGATGCAAAGGAAGAATGTGAAACTGAAAAGGAGAAGGAGAAGCTGGAGCAGATGTTAAAGGATCATAAGACATTGTTGTATCCAACTTGCGAAGATGGCCACAAAAAGCTAGGTACCACACTGGATTTGCTGCAATGGAAGGCAGAGAACGGTGTGACTGACAGCGCATTTTCAAAGTTGTTGGTAAAAATAAAGAATCTTCTTCCAAGAAATAATGAGTTGCCCGACAGTACATACCAAGCAAATAAGGTTGTCTGCCCTCTAGGATTAGACGTGCAGAAGATACATGCCTGCATCCTCTACCGCGGTGAGAAGTACGAGAATTTGGATGCATGTCTGGTATGCACTGCACTGCGGTATAAGATCAGGCGAGACGATCCTGGCGATGTTGAGGGCGAGGCCCCTAGGAAGAAGGTTCCCGCCAAGGTTATGTGGTATGCTCCTATAATACCACGGTTAAAACGTCTCTTCAGAAATAAAGAGCATGCCAAGTTGTTGCGATGGCACATGGAAGACCGTAAGAAAGACGCGATGTTGAGACACCCCGCTGATGGGTCACAGTGGAGAAAAGTCGAGCGAGAGTACCCGGACTTCGCACGTGACGCAAGGAACTTAAGGTTTGGTCTAAGTACAGACGACATGAATCCTTTTGGTGAGCAGAGCTGCAGTCACAGCACCTGGCCTGTGACTCTATGTATCTATAACCTTCCTCCTTGGTTGTGTATGAAGAGGAAGTTCATTATGATGTCAGTGCTCATCCAAGGCCCGAGGCAACCCGGCAACGACATTGATGTGTACCTAAGGCCATTAGTTGAAAAACTTCTACAGTTGTGGGCCAAACCAGGTGTACGTATGTGGGATGAGCACAAAGGGGAGCCATTTGACCTACGAGCATTGCTTTTCGTAACCATCAATGATTGGCCTGCTCTTAGTAACATTTCAGGGCAGACAAACAAGGGATACAATGCATGCACACACTGTTTAGATGAGACTGAAAGTGTATATTTGGATAAATGTAAGAAGGTTGTGTACCTAGGGTATCGTCGATTTCTTCCGAACCTGCATCCAGTAAGAAAGAAAGGCAAGCATTTCAAACGTCTGGCAGAACCCCGGAGGAAGCCTGTCCTCCGTACCGGTGAGGAGGTATTTGGTATGGTCAAGGACCTAGAAGTAATCTTTAGAAAAGGTCCTAGCAGTCTATCTGTTCTGAATGACGATGCCGGACACGCGCCCATGTGGAAGAAGCAATCTATATTTTGGGACCTACCCTATTGGAAAGTCTTAGAGGTCCGCTCTTCAATCGACGTGATGCACGTGACGAAGAATGTTTGCGTGAACCTGCTAGGATTTCTAGGAGTGTATGGGAAGACAAAAGATACACCGGAATCACGGCAGGACCAGCAACGTCTGAAAGCCCCTGAAGAGCCTATGCATCCTGAGAACAAGAAGGGTAAACGATGCCACTTAACTCCTGCCAGCTACGCTCTTACCAAAGCAGAGAAGGAAATCTTTTTTGAATGTCTGAGCAGTATCAAGGTCCCGTCTGGCTTCTCGTCGAATATAAAGGGAATAATAAATATGGCAGAGGAAAAATTCCAAAACCTGGAGTCTCATGACTGCCACATGATTATGATACAATTGCTTCCGATTGCATTGAGGGGGCTTCTACCTAAAAATGTTCGAGTACCCATTGTGAAACTATGTGCATTCCTCAATGCAATATCTCAGAAGGTAATCGATCCAGAAAGCCTACCAGGGTTACAAATAGATGTGGCCCAATGTCTTGTCAGCTTTGAGTTGGTGTTCCCACCATCCTTCTTCAATATTATGACGCATAACCTGGTTCACCTAGTAGAAGAGATTGCCATTCTCGGTCCTGTATTTCTACACAATATGTTCCCCTTTGAGAGGTACATGGGAGTCTTAAAGAAATATGTTCATAATCGTGCTAGGCCAGAAGGAAGCATCTCCAAGGGCTATGTAACAGAGGAGGTCATTGAGTTCTGTGTTGATTTTATTCCTGACCTTAAGGTGATTGGTGTTCCAGAATCACGACATGAGGGGAGACTGCATGGAAAAGGCACCCTAGGATGTAAAGCAATGATATGTAGGGACGGGCATTCTCTCAATCAAGCACACTACACGGTTTTACAAAGATATATCTTGGTTGCCCCGTATATCAATGAACACAAGAATTTAATACGCCTCAAACACCCGGGGCAGTCTGATGAATGGATTATAAGTGAACACATGGCGAGTTTTGGCGGCTGGCTGCAAAGACTTCTCACGAATAACACCACTGTTGGGGATCAACTGTACTTGTTGGCCAGGACACCATCTTCGACTATATGTACTTTCCAAGGGTACGAGATAAATGGGAATACATTTTACACGATAGGCCAAGATAAAAAGAGCACCAACCAAAATAGTGGTGTCCGCTTCGATGCAGCAGAAGACAATGGGCAGAAGACCACGTATTATGGGTTCATAGAGGAGATATGGGAACTTGACTATGGACCTAATTTTAAGGTCCCCTTGTTTCGATGCAAATGGGTCAAGCTAACAGGAGGAGGGGTTGAGGTAGACAAGAAGTACGGAATGACAACGGTGGATCTCAACAATCTTATGAAGGTAGACAAGAACTTAGACGAACCATTCGTCCTAGCCAATGATGTGGCTCAGGTTTTCTATGTGAAGGACATGTCCTCCAGACCAAAAAAAGAAAAAATATGCAAACGAATACATCATATGATGAGCCAAAGCGTCACATAGTTCTTTCAGGGAAAAGAAACATCGTGGGAATCGAGGACAAGACAGACATGTCAGAAGATTATAATAAGTTTGATGAAATTCCGCCCTTCACAGTGAAAACTGACCCAAGCATTCCGTTAAGTAAAGAAGATGCTCCATGGTTACGTCTGAAGCGATCATAAGGAAGGACATATGCCAAGAAGTTCATGCTCATATTATGTAACTCTAGTTCATGTTTTTAATATTAATAAATGTCTTGAGTGTTAGTCTTGTTTTGTGGATGGACCGGGACCATGAGAAGAAGTTGTCCCGATCCGTACTTACCATTAAGATCTGATCTCCAAACACGCCCGGTCACATATTAGGGAGTGCCTCTATGACCAGTTTCTTGGAGATGCCGGAGGACTGGGATCCATCGGCATCTCCCTGAAACTGGCCGTAGTGGTGTCCCTGCTCTCGAAAACCATCTTGCAGCTTGTAACTTCTCTAACTAAATCAATACACCTGGGAGCTAACTAATTTCAGATATTAGGGAGTGCCTCTATGACCAGTTTCTCGGAGATGCCGGAGGACTGGGCTCCGTCGGCATCTCCCTGAAACTGGCCGTAGTGGTGTCCCTGCTCTCGAAAACCATCTTGGAGATGCCTCAAACTGGCTGGAGGACTGGACTCACAAGGATGCCTATTTATAGTACAAGCAGCTCGTCATAGTGTCGACACTCACCCCTATTATTAGTGCTGACTCGTGTTTTGTCCCGGTTGGTGTCTCCAACCGGGACTAAAGGTTCATCTTTAGTCCCGGTTGGTGACACCATCTGGGACAAGGTACACGCCGCACGACATAATGTCGACACTCACCCCTATCATTAGTGCTGCCTGGCCCAGCCATTTTTCTTCCTTCTATTTCTTCCCTCCATATTTTTTCCCGCCATTTTTTCCCGCCATTTTTTTCCGCCATTTTTCTTCCCGCCATTTTCCCCGCCAGTTCTTCCCTCCAGTTCTTCCCGCCAGTTCTTCCCTCCAGTTCTTCCCGCCAGTTCACTATATATATATATGTAGGGTTGGCCTCCATTATCATTGCACATCTCTAGACTCATATCTGCAACCTCATCACTCTTTCCCATGGCTTCCACCGTAGCACTAACCCCCAGGGAGGCGGAGGCGCTTTGCGCCTCGAACTACCCCTGCCCGCCGGGCTACTGTGTCTCCGTCGGCTGGATGCTGAGCGCCGGAGGTGTGCCGGTTCCTCCTGTCCCTCTAGGTGTGGCGCGCCGGATGGCCATCACGAACCACTACTACTTCGAGCTCACGCCGGAGCAGCGGAGGAATCCTAGATGGCATCCCGACTATTTCCCTACTTGGGAAGCCTTCTTTGTGGATTGGCGTGAGAGGGCGCTCGCCAGGCACGAAGAGGACGGCCCACCTCCTCCTAACTTCAACGAGGCCGGCCGTCGGCTATGGTGGCGCGATCGGACTCTCCAGAGCGTCATGGCCTATGACACTGTCGCCGACTCTAACCCCTGTCTGCGCTACCCTCAAGTCCAGCCCACGCGTACTCAGCCTTCAAGGTTCAATTACAGCGACCCCGACGACGACAGCGATGACGGCGGCGGCGAGTACGACGACTACAGTGGCGAGTATTACAGGTGTAGGTAGGAGCATGACTGAATCACTCCAACATTCGGAAACAAGTTCGGCCGATTGTTACTTAATCTGGCCATGTATCTTAATTTTCAGTTCTTTTATGTATCTTAATTTTTAGTCGTGCTTTATGTAACTTACTATTAGTTGCATTCTGTATTTTAATTCCAGTTCTATCTCCTTCACAAAATGACCTATCTCATTCGAGGTTTCTTGGCTTTCGGGTCAAATGACCAATGTTATGGCTAGAATCAAGGCATAGTTTGTGATAATATGGCCATATTGTGCATACATGTGCATCATGGCATGGCAAACAATGTTGCAAGAGGAAGTTTTCCTTTTTATCGCACCAAAAAGGCATTTTCCATTTTCCGAGCATAAAAAACGGACGATTTTGTGAAGCAACCACCAAATGGCTAATTCAAAAAACCACCAACACATTTTACAAAAATACTAGACCACCTTATATGGACAATGTACCAACAGGGGGATCTGAAATCTTTCCGTCCACCTCTGATGAAAAAGACAAATTCCCGCCGAATCGGTAGGAAGTGGGTCAGATATGAACTACAGGTACATGATACGATGCTCATGATTTTTTACAAAAATCATTTTTAGGTTCACAATATGCTATTTTATCAAAAAACCAATGCAAGTTGAGCGAGGCTTGGCCCCGAGCTAAGAATCTTGATGCCCGTTGTTCGACAAAGTTTGACGATAGTTTAAAACGGGGATAAAAAAATAAAAAAAGATCGAAACAGTGCGAAACCTCGCGTGGTGTTATATTATGTGACATAGTTAGAAGGAAAAATCTCAAACTTGGTATATTGATTATGTCTCAAAAAAACCTTCACAAAATGACCTATCTTATTCGAGGTTTCTTGGCTTTCGGGTCAAATCACCAATGTTATGGCTAGAATCAAGGCATAGTTTGTGATAATATGGCCATATTGTGCATACATGTGCATCATGGCATGGAAAACAATGTTGCAAGAGGAAGTTTTCCTTTTTATCGCACCAAAAAGGTATTTTCCATTTTCCGAGCATAAAAAACGGACGGTTTTGTGAAGCAACCACCAAATGGCTAATTCAAAAAACCACCAACACATTTTACAAAAATACTAGACCACCTTATATGGATAATATACCAACAGGGGTATCTGAAACCTTTCCGTCCACCTTTGCTGAAAAATACAAATTCCTGCCGAATCGGCAGGAAGTGGGTCAGATATGAACTACAGGTACATGATACGATGCTCATGATTTTTTACAAAAATCATTTTTAGGTTCACAATATGCTATTTTATCAAAAAACCAATGCAAGTTGAGCGAGGTTTGGTCAGATTCAAGTGTATACAAAAGATGCGGCATTTAAATATCCAATCAATTCAAAAATGTTAATACAAAAGATGCGGCATTAAAATATGATTTGCTCTAATAAAATAGGGTTAGATTCCTTTTTAGATGCTTAATATTTCTTATGTTCAAAGTTTTAGGATTTGACAATTTATTTTTGTTTGAATTGAATAATCAAAATTTATATGTAAGTGTTTTAATCATTTTGAAAATTTTCATCTAAAGTAAATATAAAATGTTTTTACATGAATGAATAGATATTATTTTTCTGAAAATTATGATATATTATTCATATTTTTCTGAGTTGAAATGAAAAAGATATGAATTTTCTAAATTCATATCCTATTTTTTGAATTAAAAATGTCCCTTTAATGCATGAAATAAATGCCCCCCTTTAACACCGGTTCCACACACCGGTTCGTGGCCCGCGCGCGCCCCCCCTTTAACACCGGTTCCATGGCTGGAACCGGTGTTAAAGGGGGGGGTATTAAATGCGCGCGCGAAACGAATTCCCCCCTTTAACACCGGTTCCAGCCCCGAACCGGTGTTAAAGGGGGGTATTAAATGCGCGCCTTCCCCTTCCTCTCTTCTCCCAGCCAAATCGATCGAACAGGAACGAAATTAGCAGAGAGGAGCTCGCCGTCGGACGTCCACGCCTGTCGCCATCGCCGCCGTGCTGTCCACCGCCGCTTCCGCCATCGCCTCCGTCCTGTCGTCTGTCGCCGCCTTCCACGCCTGTCGCCACCATCGCCGTCCGTCGTCCTCGCGCCGCCCCGACGTCGCTCATCGCCGCCGCCGCCCACGCCAGCCGCCGCCCGTTTGCCGCACGCCGCCGTCCCCCGCACCGGTTCTGCGCGCCGCCTGCGCCCCGCGCTTCCCCAGCCGCGCCGCGCGCGCCCCGCGCTGCCAGTTGCCGGCCGCGTGCCCCGTAGAGGTTAGTATTAGTTTAGTATTTTATTTAGTTAGTTTTTGGGTTAGTTTAGTGTTAATTAGTTAGTATTAGTTAATTATTAGCAGTTTAGTGTATTAGTTAGTATCTTTTTAATTAGTTAATTATTAGTAGTTAATTAGTTAGTATTAGTTTAGTATCTTTTTTTGGGTTAGTTTAGTGTTAATTATTAGTAGTTAGTTAGTATTTTATTCAGTTAATTAGTTAGTATTAGTTTAGGGTTATTTAGTGTAGTTTAGTGTACGGGGACGGGCGAGCGCTGGCCAGGTGGAGTCTGGCGGCGCACGCGCGCTAGTCCGGCGCTCGGCGCTCGCCGGCGGCTGCTCGTGGCTGCTCCCCGTCGGCCAAGTCCAAGTCGGCCTAAGATAAATAGATTAAAAAAATAGATAAATAAAAAAGGAATGTCGGTGGCGGCCTTAGAAGCAGGTGGACTGCGCGGGCAGCTCTTTGGCGAGCGTCGTGGCTTCTCCCCTCGGTCTGGGGCCTATCTTGGGGACAACGGGCGGGGCAGAAGACGGGGAAAACCCTTTACCATAGGTCTCTGGGACCGCCGATTCTGCCAAGTTGTTTGCCGTCGCTGCCGTCGCTCCGGTGACCATACTGAGGCGGCGCCGACACTATAATGCTTGCCTCGGCCTCTTTCGAACAACGCCCGTTTTAGGTAGGCCGTATCACGCTACCTCGCGCGCCCTAGGTCGCTCTCCAACGCCGCCAGCCTCCGGTCAGCCACTGTAGCTAGCCCCTCTCATATGCATCCGGAATTTCTCCGAATTAGGGTTTAGACCCCTCGGAACTCGTTTAAAACGATCAAGCATCCTTAAGGTTTTAATTTCATTTGTGTATTTTTGTATGAATAATATGTATATTTGTGTATGAATCCAAGTCCACTTGAATGTTTACTCTCTTACTCTAGATAATATTATTGTTTTAGAAACTATGGATCCACTTAGTAGAAACCTTGAAGAAGAAGAAATAATGGAGAACATTATTGATGAGGACACCTCACAATATCTGAACTTGGAGGGACATGATGACAGCTCAAGTAGTCATGGAGAAGATGAAGACTCCGGTGAACGCAATTTAGTGATTACAAAGTCCGGCGAGGTATATGCATTGATTAAGCCTCTGCTGACTTCCACCAACAATCTTCTTCTACATGTATTAATTAACGCTTCTTTCTTGTTTTAGCCCTCTGGATCGACCAGCTAGAAAACATCTTCTTCTACGAAAAAGAGCAAGCGAGGCGTGAGCCATCGGTTGAAAGATCGTGCAAAGTTCACGATCGAAGCAGTCCGTGTTGATGGCAGGCCGATGGAGCCCAAGAAGGCCGCAGACAAATTTGTACGTCAGGCTGGAGTTCTTGTTAGGGACCAAATCCCAATCATAATTGAATATTGGAATAATCCAAAGAAGGGCGACGGTACCTTTGTCGATGAAAGATCCAAAGAAATGCTTTGGAATTCGTTGTTGGTAAATTTCACCCTTCCGCCAGAGGAGGATGAAAACAACCTGGTTATAAAGGAAAAGGTCAAAGAGTGGACTCTAAAGAAGATGGATGACGCTTTCCACAACTGGAAGACAAAATTGAACAAATTTGTCAAAGCTGGCGAGACTTCAAATTTCGAAGACGCATATTATGCGAATATAAGACCTCACTGGCCCGAATTTGTGACATATAAAAAAGGTGCTATAGCTAAAAAGAGGTCAGAAACCAATACGCTTAATGCCCAGAAGAAGGAATATCACCAGAGGACGGGGTCAGGTGGCTACATATCTCAGAGGCCTAAGTGGGAGGAAGTTGAGAAGGCCCTGCGCGCTAGAGAGATCACACCCTAGACAGATGCGTGGGACCTACGTGCAAAGACTTGGTTCTACGGAATTGGGGCAAGGTTGGACCGAGAAACAGGATTGTGTATCTTCCCAACCCTCCTTGCCAAACCCGTCACTGAACTCATCACGACATACGAGGAAACGGCCGCCAGGACCTTCCATCCCGACAGAGAGAATGACCAGCTCACACGCGCCATCAGTAAAAAAGAACACCCTGGACATGCACGAGGCACAGGGGGTATGACGTGGAAGGATGGGTTTGCCGAGTGGAGCGACTCATACAGATGGCGCGGCAGAAAAGAAAAAGAGCGTACAGAGCGGATGACACAGATAGAACATGCACTTGTGGCGCTGCAGGCGCAAGTGAATGCACAACAGAGCCATCAAGCTACCGGCCCATCTCAGCGGCACGAAGATCCTGCATTGGAAGCTGCCGGCGGCCCAGACTCTGCGCGGAAAAGCAGCGTGGCTTTGACGGAGAACGTGCAACCCACGCTTGAAATGGCGGGTCCTCGATACCCCGTGGATGAGATCACGGAGAGCGAACACGCTGAGCTGCATGTGAGTTTAATGGGCTTATCCATTAAGGTGGCTGTCGGCTATGCCTTACCTCCTGTAGCTAGTGGAACTTACCACTACCGACCGATTCCAGATGGCTATGCTATTGTCGGGGTGGATGAGGTTGTGAAGGAATATGAGGAAGCACAGCTTGACCATGCTACAGGTGAAGGGGAAACTCAACTCAAATTTGCAGTGAAAACAATCATTCTTTGGAAGAAGGAACACATCGTGCTTCCAAATTGGAGGCCACTGGCACCCCCGCCGTCTCCGCCTCGTCAGCAGTCTGAGCCGCTTCAGCTATCTCCTGCTCGGCAGCCATCTCCGGCGCTTTAGCCATCTCCTGCGCGGCAGCCATCTCCGGCGCGCCAGCCATCTCCGGCGCGCCAGCCATCTCCTGCCCGTCAGCCATCTCCGGTGCTTCAGCCATCTCCTCAGCGTAAGCGGAAGAGCACTGCCATGAAGAGCATCACTAGCACTGCCACAAAGAAATCCGCAGGAAACCGTACGCCAAAGAGTTCAAAAAACTACGTCCCACAGCCTTCCGCCAAGCCATTGCCGGTTTTACCGTGGAACCGCAGCGACGAGGAGACCAATAGGATCTCGGAAGAAGAGGTCAAGAAATTCTTTGCACCTAGACGGGCCGAGCCAAAGGAGAAAATAGATCTGGCGGTGGTGGAGAAGTTTTACAAAAATCTTTTGAAACCTGAAACCCCACTTGTGCCGGACTACGAGCGCCAGATTTTGAAGGGGGATGCAAGGCGCCGTAGGGAGACTGAAAGTAGCAGTCGCGCGGCACCCCAGAAAACAGTTCCCATGCTCGGAGAGCAGGAAAACCAATCATGCGCCCCGCTCCAAGTGTTCGACACACGGGACGCTCCTCCCGTAAATGATTACGAGGCAGAGCTACAAAGAAAGGCCAATGAGATGGGGATGACTTACATTGCATACTTGAACATCATGGGAGACAACTTGCCCAAATGCGATGCCAACCCCATACAGCCATGGAAGTATGGGAAGAATCTCGTCAAGAAAGAGGAGCTCAAGAATTTACCAACAAAGATGCGAAGATTGCACAAGTGGTACCTTGATTTCTGCAAGACGAGAAAGGAAGAATGGATCACGGCGCATATAAGAGATCGGATTTTCTTGTGCGGAGACGACACGATCGACTTCAACATTCAAGACTTGCATTTTCTATTCAATAAGAAGGAACTCGACAAAGCTGCCATCAGCCTTTATTGTGTGTAAGTACTATTTCTATAATTTATATCTCATCTCATTCACTTCATTAATTGCATGTATATATATATGCTCACCATATATGTATATACTATTATGCAGGAAAAAGGTTATGGAATGCATGAAAGGAGGCCCTTTTGACATTGGGTTCGTTGACCCAAATAGAGTTCATGAAGAAGTGGTAAGAACCAAACCCGGGCAAACAGAAGATTACTTGCTAAGGTCTTTACTGAGACAACAAACCAAAAGGGAAATACTATTGCCTTACAACTTCTCGTGAGTACTTTTACCCTCTCTCTTGTACACATTCTGTTTCGTCTTACTCGATGTTAAGTGTAACTGTAGGGTTTCGTAGCATGGAAAACAAAAAATTTCTACCGCATACAAACAAACAAGCCAAGATCTATCTACTAGATTGTAGCGACGAGTCGATAGAATAACTCACCCTCGAAGATTCCAAAGTGTTTAACGAGAGCGGGTTCTCGTGGGTGATGTAGTCGTACTCTTCCCGATCTCAAGATCGCGTAGACGATCCTTCCGGCGCTGCGTTCCGGCAGCGCTCCCGCAGTCGGTCACACGTTCGGTACTCGACGAAGACCTTCATCTCCCTTGTTCCAGCAGGCAGCGGAGGTTGTAGCACTTTCCTCGTGATTCCGGCAGCACAACGGCGTGGTACAGGAAGTAGAGGGGAGATCTCGCAGGGCTTCGCCTTAAGCCGGAGCGAGTATGGTGGAGTATGAGAGAGTCCCTCGACGATCTAGGGTTTAGACACGTCGAGGAGGGGCAAGACGGCGGCTAGGGTTTAGCTAGGCGGCGGCGGTTTGCCCTAGGGCCGGCGGCGGCTATGGAGGCGGCGGCGGCTTGGTACTAGGGTTTGGAGGAGAGGATCTTGTGTGTCTCTAGGAGGGAGCCCTGCCCCTCCTTATATAGGTGGAGGGGCCGGACGGCCAAGGGGAGGGAGGGGAGTCCCTCCCCAACTCGGCTTGGTGGTGCGCCAGCGGTGGGGAGGAGGGACTCCTCCCCAACTCGGTTTCCTCCTCCTTTTCCACTTCCCAAAAATAGCCGTTTGACTTTTCAAACTAGGATTTGAATAAACCCTCTATTTTGTTCAGCGATGACACCGAGTACATGATGCAATCATACCAACTTGATATAACACATCCATGTACCCTTCCCGCGCGGAGTGCCAGACATTCCGGAACCTTCTAAAACATTCCCGATGAAAACACCGGAACCATTCTCCAACTCTGAAACGGGACTTTCCTTATATGAATCTTATTCTCCGGACCATTCCGAATCTCCTCGTGATATCCCGAATCCCATTCGAGACTCCGAACAACATTCGGACTCTTTCTCATCATTCCATAACTACTCAAACAACGTCGAATCCTTAAGTGTGTCTCCCTACGGTTCGTGAATTATGCGGAGATGATCGAGACACTTCTCTGATCAATAACCAATAGAGGAATCTGGAAATTCATATGGCTCCCACATATTTCTACGATTACTTTGCGATCGAATGAACCACTTACATACGATACCAATTTCCCTTTGTCTCACGATAGTTTACTTATCCGAGGTTATGATCGTCGGTATCTCTGCATACCTAGTTCAACATCGTTACCGATAAGTACTCTTTTCTCGTTCCCGTGATATGTGATCCCTTGTGAGCCAGTCACATGCTTGCAAGCTAATTGGATGACATTTCACCGAGAGGGCCTAGAGTATATCTATCCGTCATATGGATGGACAAATCCCACTCTTGATCCATGTGTTTCAACCAATACTTTCTGAACACTCAATGCCACCTTTATAGCCACCCAGTTACGGTGTGGTGTTTGATGTCATCAAAGCATCCATCCGGTAAAGGTGATATGCATGATCTCATGGTCGAAGGAATTAGGTTACTATGTATCAGAAAGCATATAGCAATTGAACTATTAAAATGACTTGATCTTTATGCTACGCTTATCTATAGGAGTATGTCCACCATATCATTCTCCTAACGATATGATCTTGTTGTTAATAACATCTCAATGTTCATGATAGGGAAACCACAATCATCTATTAACCAACAAGCTAGTATTATATAGAGGCTTTACTAGGGACTCTTATTTTAGTCTACAAATCACACAAGTATTAATGTTTCCTTGTTAATACTATTATAGCATGAATGTAAACATTTATCATAAACACAAAGATATAATAATAACTATATTTATTATTGCCTCTAGGGCATATCTCCAACAGTCTCCCACTTGCACTAGAGTCATCTAATCTAGATTACATGGTAATATACCGAACACCCATGGCAGTTTGGTGCTGGTCATGTTTTGCCCTCGGGAGAGGTTTAGTCAACGGATCCGCCACATTCAGATATGTGTGTACTTTGCATATCTTTAGATCCCCATCTTGGATATGTTCTCGAATAGCGTAAAAACGTACCTTGATATGCTTCAGCTTCTTGTGTGACCTTGGTTCTTGCGCATTGGCTATGGTGCCCATGTTATCACAGTAGATAGACATTGGGTCCAGCGCACTAGGAACCACACCCAGCTCTGTAATGAACTCTTTCATCCATATTGCTTCTTGTGAAGCCTTCGAAGCAGCCATGTATTCCGATTCAGTTGAAGATCTCGCCACAACGCTTTGCTTTGCACTCCTCGAGCTAACTGCTGCACCATTCAAAATAAATACGTATCCAGATTGTGATTTAGAATCATCCGGATCGGTGTTCCAACTAGCATCGGTGTAACCATTAACAACGAGTTGTTCATCACCTCCATAAGAAAGAACCATATCCTTAGTTCTTCTCAAGTACTTAAGGATGTTTTTTACCGCTGCCCAATGATCCACTCCTGGATCACTTTGATATCTGCTAGTTAAACTAACAACATATGCAATGTCGGGTCTAGTACATAGCATGGCATACATTAGAGATCCTATGGCTGAGGCATAGGGAGTCTTACTCATCCTTTCTCTATCTTCTGCCGATGTCGGACTTTGAGTTTTACTCAAGGTCGTATTGGGCAACATGGGCAAGAACCCTTTCTTGCTATCTTCCATTCCAAACCTCTTTAGAACTTTGTCCAAATATGTACTTTGTGACAATGATATTTGGCGTCTTGATCTATCTCTATAAATCTTTATGCCTAATATGTAAGCTGCTTTGCCAAGATCCTTCATTGAAAAACTATTATTCAAATATTCCTTGACACTATTAAGAAGGTCTACATCATTCCCAATCAACAATATGTCATCTACATATAGTATTAAGAATGCTACAGAGCTCCACTCACTTTCTTGTAAATACAAGCTTCTCCATAAGTTTGTATAAAACCAAAACTTTTGATTACCTTATCAAAACATTGATTCCAACTTCGGGATGCTTGCTTCAATCCATAGATGGACCGTTGAAGTTTGCATACTTTGTTAGCATCTTTAGGATCGACAAAACCTTTGGGTTGCATCATATACAACTCTTCATCAATGTCTCCATTGAGGAATGCTGTTTTGACATCCATCTGCCATATCTCATAATCATAATATGCAGCGATTGCTAACATAATCCTCACAGACTTTAGCTTCGCTACTGGTGAGAAAGTCTCATCGTAGTCAACTCCTTGAATTTGTCGAAACCCTTTTGTGACAAGTCGAGCTTTATAGACAGTAACATTACCATCAGCATCTGTTTTCTTCTTGAAGATCCATTTATTCTCGACAGCCTTCCGGCCATCCGGTAAGTCCATCAAAGTCCATACTTGGTTTTCGTACATGGATCCAATCTCGGATTTCATGGCTTCTTGCCATTTATTGGAATCTGGGCTCATCATTGCTTCCTCATATGTCTCAGGGTCATTGGTGTTGTCTACCAACATGACACTCATAACGGGATCATACCAATCTGGAGTGGTACGAGTTCTCGTTGACCTCCGACGCTCTGTAGCAACTTCAACCGAAGTTTCATGATCATCATCATTAGCTTCCTCTCTAATTGGTGCAGGCACCACAGGAACTTCTTCCGGTGCTGCGCTACTCGCAATTTCGAGAGAAGGTTCGACAACCTCGTCGAGTTCTACTTTCCTTCCAGTCACTTCTTTCGAGAGAAATTCCTTCTCTAGAAGGGATCCATTCTTGGCAACGAAGATTTTGCCTTCGGATCTATGATAGAAGGTATACCCAATAGTTTCCTTCGGGTATCCTATGAAGACGCATTTTTCCGCTTTGGGTTCAAGCTTGTCCGGCTGTAACTTCTTTACATAGGCTTCGCAACCCCAAACTTTAAGGAACGACAATCTAGGTTTCTTCCCAAACCATAATTCATACGGTGTTGTTTCAACGGATTTAGATGGTGCCCTATTTAAAGTGAATGCGGCTGTTTCTAATGCATAACCCCAAAATGATAGCGGTAAATCTGTAAGTGACATCATAGAACGAACCATATCTAAGAGAGTTCGATTACGACGTTCGGACACACCATTACGCTATGGTGTTCCCGGCGGTGTCAACTGTGAAAGTATTCCGCATTTCTTCAAATGCTCGCCAAACTCGTAACTTAGATATTCACCTCCACGATCAGAACGTAGAAATTTAATCTTCTTGTTACGTTGATTCTCAACCTCACTTTGAAATTCCTTAAACTTCTCGAAAGTTTCGGACTTATGTTTCATGAAATAGATATACCCATATCTACTCAAGTCATCCGTGAGGGTAAGAACATAACGATAACCACCGCGCGATGCTACACTCATTAGACCACACACATCGGTATATATGATTTCCAATAAGTCCGTAGCTCGCTCCATCATACCAGAAAATGGAGTCTTAGTCATTTTACCCATCAGACATGCTTCGCATCTATCAAGTGATTCGAAATCAAGTGATTCAAGAAGTCCATCGGAATGGAGTTTCTTCATACGCTTCACTCCAATGTGACCAAGACGACAGTGCCACATATATGTCGAGTTATCGCTTGATTTCAAACGTTTAGCCTCAATGTTATTAATATGTGTATTTCCACTATCGAGATTCAATAAGAATAGACCATCTATCAAAGGTGCATGTGCATAAAACATATTACTCATATAAATCGAACAACCATTATTCTCGGATTTAAACAAGTAACCGTCTCGCAATAAACAAGATCCCGATATAATGTTCATGCTTAACGTAGGCACCAAATAACAATTATTTAAGTATAAAACTAATCCCGATGGTAGATGAAGGGGTAGCGTGCCGACCGCGATCACATCAACCTTTGATCCGTTTCCCACGCGCATCGTCACCTCGTTCTTCGCTAGCTTCCGTTTATTCTGCAACACCTGTTTCGAGTTACAAATATGAGCAACCGAACCAGTATCAAATACCCAGGCACTACTACGATTACTAGTGAGATACACATCAATAACATGTATATCAGATATACCTTTCTTCTTGATGTTGCTGTTCTTCAAATCCGCCAAGTACTTTGGGAAATTCCGCTTCCAGTGACCTTCTCCCTTGCAGTAAAAGCACTCAGTATCAGGCTTGGGTCCAGCCTTGGTCTTCTTCGTCGGAGTGGTAACTTGCTTACCACCCTTCTTGAAGTGTCCCTTCTGCTTAGACTTGCCTTTCTTGAATTTGGTGGTCTTATTGACCAACAACACTTGGTGCTCTTTCTTGATCTCCACTTCTGCAGATTTCAACATGGCAAAGAGTTCTGGCAACGTCTTGTTCATGTTTTGCATGTTTTAGTTCATCACAAAGTTCTTGTAACTTGGTGGCAGTGATTGGAGGACACAGTAAATCCCCAAAGCATTAGGAATCACAATACCCAAGCTTTGAAGTTTGTTTGCGTGCCTAGACATCTTAAGCACATGCTCACTGACGGAGCTGCCCTCTTCCATCTTGCAGTTAAAGAACTTTTCAGAAGCCTCATAGCTTTCAATTGCCGCATGAGTCTCAAAGATCAATTTGAGATCCTCGACAATATCATATGGGTCTGAATGCTCAAACCTTTTCTGAAGCTCCAATTCTAAACCATACAAGATAGCACACTGAACTGTGGAGTACTGAGTCTTCCGAGTAAGGTAAACATTCTTTACTTCATCGGAAGCATCAGCTGCAGGTGGGTCACCCAGCGGTGCATCCAGCACATAGGTCAAATTACCAGTTGTGAGGACAATCCTCAAATTGCGGAACCAATCCGCGAAGTTGCTTCCATTGTTTTTCAACTTTTCTTTCTCTAGGAACGCATTAAAATTGATGGTAGGGGCTGCCATTGATCTACAACATATTTGCAATACTTTAGACTAAGTTTATGACAAATTGAGTTCAAATTAATAATAAAATTAATCTAGGTGAACTCCCACTCAAAACAATATCCCTCACATTGTTTTAGTGATCACACGAACCAAATCCACCACATCAACACCGATCATCACGAGAGCTGATATAGTTTCAATGGCGAACAATCGACATGTTCATCATATCTACTATATGATTCATGTTTTACCTTTTGGTGATCCGTGTTCCGAGACCATGTCTGTACATGCTAGGCTCGTCAAGATCAAACCTTAGTTTCCGCATGAGAAAATCTGGCTTGCTCACGTTGTATACACTTGCGGAATCTAACACACCCGATCATCACGTGGTGCTTCGAAACAACAAGCTTTAGCAACGGTGCTAACTAAGGGTGAACACTTTATGACTTGAAATTCATGTGCATGAGGGATCATCTTATAATGCTACCGTCGTCTACTAAGCAATACAAGATGCATAAAGGATTAACATCACATGCAATTCATAATATGTGATATGATATGGCCTTTCTTCTTTGTGCTTCCGATCTCCATCTTCTAGCACGAACATGATCTCCATCATCACCGGCATTGCATCAAGGTCAATGACGCTTTTCCATGGTTGTCGTCCACCGGCTTCAACTATTACAACTACTTTGAATAGACACGCGGGTCTTAACATAAATTAAAGACAACCATATGGCTCCTGCCGGTTGCTAACTTACAATAAGGAACATTGCATACATCAAATATAATCACAATCATGGCCATATCACATCACAGCACACCCCTGCAAAACAAAGTTAGACGTCTCTACTTTCTTTGCATGTTTTACGTGGTTTGGGGCTTTCAATAAGTGTCGTTCTAACTTACGAACATGAACCACAACATTGATACTAGTATTGTTAATCACCCGTTGTAAATTGGATCTTAACTATGCTAGGAGAAACAGGCACCCGCAAAGCCACTTATGCAATACAAGTTGCATGTCAAGCGTGGAGCAAGTCTCATGAACGATGTCATGTAAGGTTAGCCCGGGCCGCTTCATCCCAACATACCGCAAGATGCAAAGTACACAAGAAGCAATCGACAATAAAAGCATCAACGCCCACAATGACCATTGTGTTCTACTCGTGCAACAGATCTACATATAGACACGGCTCTGATACCACTGTAGGGTTTCGTAGCATGGAAAACAAAAATTTTCTACCGCATACAAACAAACAAGCCAAGATCTATCTACTAGATTGTAGCAACGAGTCGATAGAATAACTCACCCTCGAAGATTCCAAAGTGTTTAACGAGAGCGGATTCTCGTGGGTGATGTAGTCGTACTCTTCCCGATCTCAAGATCGCGTAGATGATCCTTCCGGCGCTGCGCTCCGGAAGCGCTCCCGCAGTTGGTCACACGTTCGGTACTCGATGAAGACCTTCCTCTCCCTTGTTACAGCAGGCAGCGGAGGTTGTAGCACTTTCCTCATGATTCCGGTAGCACAACGGCGTGGTACCGGAAGTAGAGGGGAGATCTCGCAGGGCTTCGCCTTAAGCCGGAGCGAGTATGGTGGAGTATGAGAGAGTCCCTCGACGATCTAGGGTTTAGACACGTCGAGGAGGGGCAAGCCGGCGGCTAGGGTTTAGCTAGGCGGCGGCGGCGGTTTGCCCTAGGGCCGGCGGCGGCTATGGAGGCGTCGGCGGCTTGGTACTAGGGTTTGGAGGAGAGGATCTTGTGTGTCTCTAGGAGGGAGCCCTGCCCCTCCTTATATAGGTGGACGGGCCGGCCGACCAAGGGGAGGGAGGGGAGTGCCTCCCCAACTCGGCTTGGTGGTGCGCCGGTGGTGGGGAGGAGGGACTCCTCCCCAACTCGGTTTCCTCCTCCTTTTCCACTTCCCAAAAATAGCCGTTTGACTTTTCAAACTAGGATTTGAATAAACCCTCTATTTTGTTCAGCGATGACACCGAGTACATGATGCAATCATACCAACTTGATATAACACATCCATGTACCCTTCCCGCCCGGAGTGCCGGACATTCCGGAACCTTCTAAAACATTCCCGATGAAAACACCGGAACCATTCTCCAACTCCGAAACGGGACTTTCCTTCTATGAATCTTATTCTCCGGACCATTACGAATCTCCTCGTGATATCCCGAATCCCATTCGAGACTCCGAAAAACATTCGGACTCTTTCTCATCATTCCATAACTACTCAAACAACGTCGAATCCTTAAGTGTGTCTCCCTACGGTTCGTGAATTATGCGGACATGATCGAGACACTTATCTGATCAATAACCAATAGAGGAATCTGGAAATTCATATGGCTCCCACATATTTCTACGATTACTTTGTGATCAAATGAATGACTTACATACGATACCAATTTCCCTTTGTCTCACGATAGTTTACTTATCCGAGGTTATGATCGTCGGTATCTCTGCATACCTAGTTCAACATCGTTACCGATAAGTACTCTTTTCTCGTTCCCGTGATATGTGATCCCTTGTGAGCCAGTCACATGCTTGCAAGCTAATTGGATGACATTTCACCGAGAGGGCCCAGAGTATATCTATCCGTCATATGGATGGACAAATCCCACTCTTGATCCATGTGTTTCAACCAATACTTTCTGAACACTCAATGCCACCTTTATAGCCACCCAGTTACGGTGTGGTGTTTGATGTCATCAAAGCATCCATCCGGTAAAGGTGATATGCATGATCTCATGGTCGAAGGAATTAGGTTACTATGTATCAGAAAGCATATAGCAATTGAACTATTAAAATGACTTGATCTTTATGCTACGCTTATCTATAGGAGTATGTCCACCATATCATTCTCCTAACGATATGATCTTGTTGTTAATAACATCTCAATGTTCATGATAGGGAAACCACAATCATCTATTAACCAACAAGCTAGTATTATATAGAGGCTTTACTAGGGACTCTTATTTTAGTCTACAAATCACACAAGTATTAATGTTTCCTTGTTAATACTATTATAGCATGAATGTAAACATTTATCATAAACACAAAGATATAATAATAACTATATTTATTATTGCCTCTAGGGCATATCTCCAACAGTAACTGATGATGAGTTATGCGTGCGTAGGTTACACTTTATTCTGCTAGTCATTCAACCCGACTCAGGAAAAGTCCTTGTCATGGACTCCTTACGAAAAGAAAAAGAGCTATGGGCAGACTTTAGAGAGATGCTCCAGAGGTAATTTCAATCATATTATCGCACTAGATGGGCAACTTTCGTGACAACAAGTAATTAATTACTCCTTTATCCATTTTCTTTGCCGGACAGGGTTTGGAAAAGGTTCACGGGCAGGGCCGTGGGTGAATGGTCAGAAGAACTAAAATTTGTAGACCAAAATGTAGTAATACTAGCTATCTAGGTCTGCATATCTCTTTGATTCTGCTTCCAATTCCATTATATCATGCTTTATTGATTATTATTTTGATTGAACTCTCTATTCTCGTAAAGTGCGCGCATCAGGGACCCGGCAATAACTTATGTGGATACTATGTTTGCGAGTTCATTCGCAACACGATATGTGCGACGGGCCAAGCCGCACTAGAACAACTTAGAGTAAGTAAACAAAGTCCACAACATTATTTTATTACCATCAATTGTGTTGAGTTTTATTCTTATATATATTGACCCCATTCTTCATATATATTCAGATCGAACGGATGCGGGACCAACTCCTACCATTTGACCGCATACAAGCCATTCAAGAGGAATTGGTGGGGTTCATACTTCATGAGGTCGTCACGCCTGGCGGAGAACTCTTTAGATATCCACCAAAATGAACGATGACGATGTATGTGCCGATGACGATGTATGTGTCGATGAAGATGTATGTGCCGATGACGATGTTTGTGTATAATAATAGTTGCTTAATTATTCATGTACTCGTATGTACCGATGACGATGTATGTGTATACCGCTCCCGATCGATTCCCCATCCCCCCTCCCGCAGAAATACGCCCAGAACGGGGCAGAGGCAGAACTCTGCTGCGGCAGAGATTTAGGCCGTTTTGCTGCCGCGGCAGAGATTTAGGCCGTTTTCCTTCCGCGGCAGAGAACCTTTAACACCAGTTCGTGTCGTGTTACGAACCGGTGTTAAAGGGGGGCCCTGAGCCCTGCGGCAGCCCCACGTGCGCCACCCTTTAACACCGGTTCGTATAAGAACCGGTGTTAAAGGGGGCCCCCCTCTAACACCGAACCCTCAACAGCGGTTCTACAACCGCTGTTAGAGGGCCCTCCCAACCGGTGTTAGAGGGGGGGGGGGTCTGCACTAGTGTATATATTTTATATTCCCACGTGTATATATATATGTGTATCTAGATAAATCCGATTAGAGTATTAGAATTGAAGGTCTCCTTAACAAAATAAATGGTTCGTGGAATATTTGATTTTCAAAACCCATGAATTAATACATCTAAATATCCCTCTTCAAGGAGCTCTTTGCTCCTTGGAATTAAGAGCATCTGGTTGCTTGCTATACTGCTCTCTCGTCGGGGCCTACCTGTCAACCTGCTTTTTTCACTGCACCGTGTTTGTGGCTCCGTGTGTGCGTGCATGTGTACCAGTTTGTTGCTAGTGTGGAGAGGTCGGTTTTCTTTCTCTTCTGACCTCTGGGAAGTGGCGAACCTTGAACAATATTGTAGGAGGGCCAAAATACAATAAATAGCAGTTGGGGGGAGGGGCAGATTTATCTTTTATATGGTAAAACATGATAAATACTAAGTAGTATGGTGCAAATTTTAGTTGAGTTGGGGGGCATGTCCCCTTTTGGCCTCCATTAAGGTCCGCCTCTACCTCTGAGGCTGGTCTTCCATGGGCATAACTCATTCTTCTCCTACAACGGCAGTCGCCACCATCCTCCACCATTGAGCCATTGACGCACCCTCCCAACACACTCACTTTCAATATGGAACGCTAGCGACTGGAGATAGGCCACCCCGCCATGCCCATTCCTCTCTCCATAAAATAAATCAGGTCGCGTTCATGGAGGCAAATTGGGTGATGGTCCCAAATTAATAGGCACGTTTACTATATACATACATGTTTAGAAAAAGCCGAGTCAATTAATTTGAGACGAACAGAAATGAGTAGTCACATCGAGACGCTCCCCAAAAATCTTATCACCCATCTTCAATGTGCAGGAGATCTTAACAGATGGATCTTTAGAGGCCAGCTCTCTCTAGGATGGTTGTGCATACAGTCGACGAGATGAGGAAGCCTTGAGAGCAGCATAAGAAAAATGATAAGGACGAGAGAGACCGAGAAAGAACAGGTAACATTGCTAGTGCTTCAGCCGAAGCTAAAGACACATGTGGTATAAACATCGATGAGGCTATCGCAAAAGCACAACGGCTATTACACATCGTGGCATGAGTTGCACATGCTCCTTCCTCTTCCATATATGCTTCCTCCGCCCCCCTGAGTCTTAGGTTTTCGGAAGGATTATATACGCGAAAGGGCGATGCCAGAGGTGGACCAGGGTGGCCACACCACCTGGTGGCGTGGCCTAGGGGGACCCGCGCCTAGGGGTGGTGTGGCCCCCTTTGGCCCATCTCCACTTATCCTTCTAGCTATCTTCATCTTATGGAAAGATAGGAATTTTCGTATATTTTTTGGGATTTTTTTATCTTCAGAAATATTGCATCTGGACGACGCTTTTTCCATCAGAATCCTGACTCCGGCGGTTCATCCTCCAAAAGTCATCAAACATGCAAAATAGATGAAATAACATAAGTATCATCTCTTAATATGAAATATATCAATAAATAATAGTAAATTATGATATAAAATAGTGATGCAAAATAGACGTATCATGCTCCTCGATGAGGAGCCGGTGGTAGCCCATCAGCATGTCGCGAGGGGCGTCGATTGGCAGGGGATTGGTGCCTCGCACAACTTCACGCACCCTCTCCCACTCCTTGTTGCCGAGGTTGATCTTGTTGCGAACATGGTTTATACCCTTAGTGTTTTCGGGTGCCCTGTTCTCGTTGGGATTGGGCGGGGGTGGTCCGTTTCCTTTGTTCCCAGCCTGAGGGTTGGGAGGGGGATTTGGTGCATCTGCGCTGTCGTCGACGTTGCCATTGTGGATCGTTACTCCCACAACTTTCCGATCCGGAACCGTAGGTTCCTTCCTCCGTAGGAGGGTCATAGAGGTCAGAGTTGCAGCTGCCGATGTCATCTGAATTGCTTGTCAGCGATGGTGTACGCAAGGCACCAATCGGTGTCACCCACAAGGTGGCCCTGATCGACGGAGGTGGCAACCGCTCTAGGAGGTGTAGGGTACCGATTTTTCACACCTGGAAGCAGAAGCTCCCGAACAGCATCTCGACTCCGTCTCCTACGGAATCGAAATCCTTGCGAGTGGCTGGGGAGTGGGCGATGAAATCGAGGGCACCGAAGAGGAGGTGATTCTCCGTTGCCGAGCAATCGAATATCACAGCGGATCGAACCATCACGATCGCACGATCAGCGTCCCAGTTCCCACAGACGGTGCCAATTGACGAGGGTTTAGAGTCGTTAATGCCCATTGTTATAGACTTGGGTTTGGAGAAGATGAGGATGCCGGAGATCGTGAGACAGTTAACAGACACGTAGCAAGGGGATATGAGGTTTACCCAGGTTCAAGCTCCCGGAGGGAAAATCCTACTCTTGCTTGTCTGTTCTTGATTGATGGCGGAACTGAAGATTACATGGGGTGCGCAGATGCAATCTGGCGTGAGGTGTGTGTATGAGTTGGGGAGGATCCTCCTCGCCGTGCTCTCCTGGCCTTTATATGGGGATGCCAGGTCTCGGGTAGGTCGAGTCAGTTACAAGTTAGAGTTTCACCATTGAATATTCTATCTATAGTTTGGTCGTGTTCTCCAAGAAGTCGAACTTCTACCGGTCTTGGGCCATTCAGAGTCTCCCTAGGCTTCGCGTTAGTAGCAAGTCTTCATGTGGGACTTCACCAGGCTGGACCGGGTATACCAATGTGAGGTACCCGTAGGGCAATATCCATGTCACTTGGTCTCCCTCTGTTAGACTGTATATTTGTAACACAATTGTAACTGTATTTGTATTGTACCCTTTGGTACCCATATATATGTGATAGGCCACGCACCAGATGCGTTGAGCCAGTTTCCACCAAACCACTGTTTAACATGGTATCAGACTATGTTTCGAAACCCTAGCCGCCGCCCCCTGCCCTTAGCCGCCGCCTCTCTCGGTCGCGCCGCCGTCGCCAAGGTCGCCACCATGAGCTCCTCCGGCTCTTCCTCGGCCTCTTCCGCTGCCCTGCCCGGCTCCTCGCCGTCCCCTGCCATGATTCCCCCGCAGCTCGCGGCGATCCTCGTCGCCAGCACCACAAGCCAGATGCCTTTGTCCTCAACCTCGCGCCCCCTGTACCTCAGCGCCTCGCAGTTCGCCCCCGGGTCCTTCCCACCGCCGCCGTCCTATGTGTCGGCGCCGCTGGTGCCGTTTAGTGCGGTACCGCACCTGCCCCCATCGGTGCCATTGGTGCCCTCGGCCTCGTCGTCGATCGGCCTCTCCTCGGCTGCGGTCGAGGTTGCAGCGCCGCCCCTCGTCTTCACTATGGCCGATGTCGCCGCCCCCGCTAGATCCCCGGTCGTCGATGGCCCGGGCACTGGTCCCTACCAGCTCACGCACCTCGTCATGATGCGCCTCTCGCAGGATAACTTCCTGTATTGGCGGGCGCAGATCCTCCCACTCCTCCGCAGTCGTCACCTCGAGGGCTTCGTTGATGGGAGTCACCCGTGCCCGCCCCGCTACGTCTCCGCCGTCACGGCCACCGGTGCCCGGGTCTCGGCTGAGAACCTGGTGTACCGCACCTAGGTTGCGCAGGATCAGGCCATCCTTTTTGCGCTCCAGTCGTCGCTGACCGAAGGTGTTGCTGGCTTAGTCGTCTTTGCTACCACGTCTCACGACGTCTGGGCGACGATGGCGGACAGCTTCTCCGCCAACTCCTCGGCTCGTGCGTCGGCCCTTCGCCAAGAACTCCTCGAGTGCAAAAAGCGCGACTCCTCGGCACACGTCTACTTTAACAAGATCAAGACAATTGCCGACACTCTGTCCGCCATCGGGCAACCGCTTCGCAATGAGGAGTTCACGGACTTTGTTCTCCGCGGCCTCGACCACGACTACGACAACCTGGTTGAGGCGGTCCGGGGCCGTGACACGCCCATGTCCCCACGAGACCTGTACTCGCGCCTCCTCTTCACCGAGCAGCGCGTCGCCGCCCGTCACGCTAAGCTGCAGGGCAACCCCCACGCCAACGCGGCCTACCGTGGGGCCGCTCCTGGTGGCTACAAACAGTCGCGCCCCCTGCTGGCCCGCCCACGGGAGGTGGTGGTCGCCAGCCTCCTCCGCTGTCGCAGCCCCGTGGTCCTCCTGTGTTCACCGATCGCCGCGGCCGCCCCAATGTCGACTGCCAGCTCTGTGGCATCCACGGGCACTACGCCTCTTGTTGTCACCGTCGCTTCAAGAAGGACTTCCTCGGCATCGGCAACGACGGGCGCGGCAACGAGAAACATGCCGCCATCGCCGAGCAGAGTGGCTACTCCGGCGGTGGCTACTTCGGCGGAGGAGGGTACACCCCGTCGTACCCGATCGACCCCGCCTGGTACTTCGACACGGGTGCCACGGAGCACATGACCAACGCGGATGGTCGTCTCTAGGCGCAGGAGCCCTACCGCGGCCACGACAACATCCGCACCGCTGACAGCTCAGGTATGCCCATCACTCATGTTGGTCAGGCCTCCCTTTTGTCTAGTTCATCTCGTCGGCTTCGCCTTCGTAATGTTCTTCACGTCCCACTTGTCACTCGTCCTTTACTATCTGTTCATAAGTTTACTCGTGATAATGACGTGTTTTGTGAATTTCACCCGTCTTGTCTCCTTGTTAAGGATCGGGTCACACGGGAGGTTCTGCTTAGAGGTCGCATACATCAAGGCCTGTATGCGTTGGAGGCGCCGTCTCCGCCGGATGTCTTCAGCGCTGTTCGCACGTCGGCATCCCATTGGCATGCTCGGCTTGGTCATCCTGCGTCTCCCATAGTCAGCCATGTTTTGCATCGACATGATCTCCCTACTTCGTCTAGTAATAAAAGTTTAGCCGTTTGTGATGCATGTCAACAAGGAAAGAGTCATCAGTTACTGTTTGTGTCTTCCTCTCGAGTTATTACTACACCTTTAGAGCTTGTGTTTTCAGATGTATGGGGCCCTGCCCAAACCTCTGTCAGTGGTCATAAATTTTATCTCAGTTTCATTGATGCCTATAGTCGCTTTACGTGGCTTTATCTCCTTAAAAGTAAAGCTGATGTGTTTAATGTGTTCTTACAATTTCAATTGCATGTTGAGAGACTCCTAAAGCATAAAATCATTCATGTTCAGTCGGATTGGGGGGGGGTGAATACCGCAACCTTCATTCTTTCTTGGTTTGGGATATCTCATCGTGTATCATGCCCACACACACATCAGCAAAACAGTGTTGTCGAATGCAAGCACCGACACATAGTTGAAACTGGCCTTACACTTCTTGCTCATGCCTCCGTGCCTTTTCGGTTTTGGAGTGATGCTTTTACCACTGCTTGTTTCTTGATTAATCGTACTCCCACTCGAGTGTTAAAAATGAAGACACCGCTTGAAATGTTGTTTAATGAACTCCCTGACTACACTTTCTTTAAAGTTTTTGGTTGTGCTTGTTGGCCACATCTTCGCCCCTACAACAGTCGTAAGCTTGAGTTTCGCTCCAAAAAGTGTGTCTTCCTTGGTGAAAGGACATTTCTTAATCCCTAGTGTTTTGTGTGTTAGATAACAATACCAAGGATCATTTAATGTGTGGTGAAGTGTTGCAGCTCTATTTGAGAATAAAGGAATCAGGAACTCTGCCTTTGGGGGCAGATAATCCGCCCCTCCCTTTTCCCAAGCAGGCGCAAGCCCCAGAAGGGGGGCGGAATTTTGGCCGGATTTTCCGGCCACGCCGGATAATCCGCCCCTCAGGGGGGCCGAATAATCCGCCCCCCTGCTCATCGCCAAGGCGCAAGCCCCAGAGAGGGGGCGTAGTTTTGCCCGGACTTTCCGGCCTGGCCGGATAATCCGCCCCTCAGGGGGTCCGGATTATCCGCCCCCCAAGAACTTCACCAAGCTTCACCAAGGCGCAAGCCCCAGAGAGGGGGCGTAGTTTCCCCCGGAGAATCCGCCCTTGGGGCGGAGTTTTCCCAGGGGGCGGATAATCCGCCCCAAGTGGGGGGCAGATAATCCGCCCCCAAAGTTGTGCAACGGCCAGATCTGGGGAGGGGGTATTTAATCCAGCCATCCCCCTCCTGCCAGAACTCTTGATTCATCTTGAAAAAGAACAGATCAGATCTGAAAGCTTCATACAAGAGTGCTCCACCTAGATCCACCCAAAGGCCCCATCCCTTGGGGAATCAAAGGAGGAGAACTCGATCTTCATCATCAGCAATCAAGCGCTTCATCTCCTCTCCATTCATTTGGAGAACCTCCGATCTAGTATTTCTTGCAAATATCTAGATCCTCGTTTTTGTTTATATTGATAAACCTTGTTCTTGTGGCAGCTTGTTGTCATCCCGGGAGCCCCCAATTCGGTTGTGGGTGTGTGCCCTGATAGTGTTGTAAAAGGCACCGGTTCCCGCCTCGAAGGTATCCAATAGTGGAGAAGGTGGATCAGGCCTCTCGTGGCGAGATCCATCGGAGAATAGGGTGAGGCATATTGTGGCGTGGTGGTCTTAGAACCGCCCACCCCTCCAACGCAGATGTACTTCCCTTAACAAGGAAGGAACTGTGGAAAAACAAATCCCTGTGTCTCCGCGTGCTCCACTACGGTTTCCTCGCTCCTCTTTTACGTGCTTAGTAGTTAGGGCTACATTTAGGAAAATTCTCGTAGTTGCATATCTAGAGAATTTACTTTGTGTCAAGCCTAAAATTGAAAAAGTATTAAAAATTGGTTAGCACCTATTCACCCCCCCCTCTAGGTGCCCATACGATCCATTTCAATTGGCATCAGAGCCTCGGCTCTTATTTCGGGCTTAACCGCCTAAGAGAAGTATGGGTTCCAAGGGAGATGGGAGTGATGCTCCGGAGGTAGTCACCATGAACGATCTCAAGACGTTGGAAACAACCTTGGTGAGTTCAATGGAGGCTAAGATGGAAGAGATGCGTCAATTGATAATGCGTCTCTCCACATCCGCAGCATCACCTCCATCTAACTCTGAGGATACCACTCCGCAATACAAGGAAACGGGTAAAACTGTTTCCAAAGATAACGAAGTGGTAGGTGATGATACTAGTAAGAGCTCCTCCTCGAAAAAGGATAGTGGTAAGGATGGATACAATGAGGTTTCTCATGTGTATTCCCCTGATCCGCCTATTCCTCACCCACATATACATAATAGGGGTGATCCACCCAAACTGTCAGCTTCTACTTTCTCTCAATGGCAATTTTTGATGCAATCTCATGTGTGCAGTTCCTCCATAGAGTTGTGGAAGATCATCGGAAATGGTCTTCACGTTGGAAATCCTAACGATCTCACAAGGAGAGAATTGGTCGATAGCCAACTCAATGCTACAGCTCTACACATGATACAGCTTGGTGTGGGTGATAAAGACATGCCACACATTCAGCATCTTAGCACAGCTAAAGAAGCTTGGGATGCTCTCACCGAGCTCTTCATCGGAAATGAAAGTATGAGAAGGAATAGATATGATGCCTTGAGCAATGAAGCTGAAGGATTTTATATGCTGGATGGAGAAGACCACGAGGACATGTATAGGAGGCTCAAGGCAATAGCTACAACCTTCAGAAACCACGGTGTAGCTCATGTTGATGATGCTTGGATCAAGCGCAAGTATGTCAGTGCTCTTATGCCATTTGAGCCCACAGATTTGAAAAGTCTCCAAGGTAGGCATAATTATCACCTCATGTCATCCAATGAGGTAATGCAAGAAATGGCCGCCTTCAAAGTGGCTGCCAAGAATGCCGAAGATGCTCGTGCTCGAGCTATGGGGATGCAAAAGGGGGTCAACATGGCTTTGAAGACTAGTGTGATCGATCATGATGAATATGCGGTAGAAGGTCTGGACTGTCCCGAAGATATAAAAAGGATCCACGGACAATACTTGGCTCTTTATGCAAGAATTTTTTTGGAAAGATCCAGCCAAGGCTAAAGCTGAACTAGATCGCAAAAGTGGAGCCTATGGAAGAAAAGAAAATGGTCCCAAGCTGAGAACATGCTTTAATTGTGGTGACCGGCTGCACTTCGTAGCTGAGTGTCCATATCAAAGTAGAGAGGATAATGGAGGAAGACTCATTTTCAAGGACAAATCAAAAGCTCCACGTAAGAAACAGTTTGTAAAGAAGAATGCTCCTTTCAAGAAGCAACCAAAGATTGTTCTAGTAGCTCAAGAAGAATATTCATCGGGGAGTGAAGATGAGGACGAGGACGATAGCTCTCAAGAGGTGGCTGCTATAGCCAACACATCTACATCAACATCTCTCTTCGACTCTCCGAACGAAAACATCATCAACAAGAATGCTACTTGCCTCATGGCAAGAAGCTCCGAGGTAACTTCTTCTAACTCTTATTTTCCCAAGGCTATGATAGACATGGATGATCCTGCTAGTCTTAAGGTTAAAGAAGAGATTATTGCTTTGGATTATTTCTATACTAACTTGCAAGGTGAGCACAAAGTTCGTTTTGAGGCTCTTATGGATCAGCTGGCCCAAAACGAAGCACTCCTCGAAGAAAAGGGCAGAATTGAAAGGGAGGATGCAATGGAAATTGCATCCCTAAAAAATGCTCTTGAAGAAGAAGAAGCTCGGGTCTCTCTTGAAGAGAGGCTTGAGTCTATGGAAGAGTCACATGAAGAAATTGTGACTAAACTCGTTAAGGAACGTGACAATGCTGTCACCAAGGCAAAGAAGTTAAAGAAGGAAAGGATTGACTTTGGGGCTGCTCATGATAGACTCTCCGAGGAATTGGAGAAACTTGACAATGCTCACAAGGCGTTGAAAAACGAGTTCTCTATTCTCAATGAGTCACATGATCAGCTTCAAAGTCGATTGGCCGAATATGATACTCCTAGCTCGTCCAACTCAACATATAGTAACAAGAAAAATGCTAGTGTGGAAAAAGGAGTGATCAAGGACATCACTACAAAGGACAAAGGTGTGCTTGATGAAGTCCTTGGCAAGCAAAGGTCAAATCATGGTAAAGAGGGACTTGGGTATGTCACCAAGTCCAAGAAGAAGAAAACCAAGAAGAACAAGACCAAGAATGTGCAATTAAAGACAAGCACTGCTGAGAAGGTTGTCACAAAAGACAAGACTAATAATATTGGTTTTGCAGGGTCTCACAATCCGAATTATGAACTCTTTTGTGATGATTATGGCGATGTTTATGCTTATTATGTTGGTCCTTTTTATGAATATATTGCTTGGTCTATTTGGGTCCCAAAGACCCTTGTTACTAACATGAAAGGACCCATTGAAAAATGGGTACCTAAAACCAAGAAGTAATTTTCTTGCAGGGCTATGCTTCCGGTGGGTCGAAATGGGTGTTGGATAGTGGCTGCACTAGTCATATGACCGGAAGCAAGAAGATCATCACGGAGATGCATCCAAATCTTGATAATATCACAGTCTCCTATGGTGATAAGTCTAAATCTCAGGTATTGGGTCTTGGCAAGGTTGTGGTTGCCCACGATATCTCTCTCGTGGACGTCATGCTTGTTGAGACCCTTGGCTACAATCTTCTTTCTGTTCGTGCCCTTGGCAAGATGGGTTTTGCTGTTTTTATCGATGATGATTTGGTGGTACTCTTATGGAGCAAGTCTCTAAAGGTCGCTTTCGTTGGATACGTCGAAAATGACCTGTATGTGGTGGACTTCTCGGGGAAAACCACTTCGGGTCCGATGTGTCTATTCGGAAAGGCCGACGTGGGCTGGCTATGGCATCGCCGTTTAGCCCATGTCAACATGAGAACTTTGCAAAGTCTCCAAAAGGGTGGCCACATTCTTGGACTAAAAGACAATGTCTCTTTTGCCAAAGATCGTGTTTGCAGGGCTTGTGTTGAAGGAAAAATGCATGATTCTCCCCACAAGAGGAAGACTATTGTGTCTTCAAAGAGGATCTTGGAATTACTCCATGTGGATTTATTTGGTCCTCCTTCTCATGCAAGTCTTGGTGGGAAGAAATATTGCTTGGTCATCGTCGATGATTACTCAAGATATACATGGGTATATTTCTTCAAGCTGAAAAGTGAGACTCAACAAACTGTCATCGACTTTGCCAATGAAGTTCAACGTCAACACAATGTTCCCATCTTGGCAATTAGAAGTGACAACAGCACAGAATTCAAGAACTACACTTTAAATGAGTTTCTTAGCGAAGAGGGGATTAGACACCAATATTCCGCTGCGTACACCCCTCAACAAAATGGTGTAGCCGAGAGGAAGAACCGGACTTTGATGGATATGGCAAGATCTATGCTAGCTGAATTCATGTCTCCTTATAATTTTTGGGCTGAAGCCATATCCACTGCTTGTCACTCATCAAACCGGCTCTACCTTCGGAAGATCTTGGACAAGACCCCATATGAAATACTTACCGGCAACAAACCCAACATCTCATACTTCAGGGTATTCGGGTGTAAGTGTTTCTTTCTTATTAAAGGTGTCCGTTTGTCAAAATTTGAATCCAAGGCTTTAGAAGGTATTTTTGTTGGTTACGGTGCCGAATCCCACACTTATAGAGTCTACAACAAGCTCACTGGGATTGTTGTAGAATCTTGTAGTGTGGAGTTCGATGAAAATAACGGCTCCTTTGTAGGGCAAGTTGATGTTTGTGATGCAGATGTTGAAATACCCCAAGCTGCCATAAGAAGAATGGGCGTGGGATTTTTCCGCCCCATTGAGGAACCCCTTGTGGCGGATCGGGAAGGACAATGCTCCACACATGTGGAGCGCTCATCTACACAAGATCAACAAGCTCCTACTGTTGGAGACAATCCTGCACCAACACCACAATCTGCTGAAGACCATCTGTCCACTAGACATGCTGGTAGTCCCAGGCCGGACTATCCGCCCCCTCCAAGGGGCGGACAATCCGCCCCTGGCACTCCAACTCGTACCAGGGGATCCGAAGGAGAAATTAACATCTCTGAAGCTCCCAGGCCGGATTCTCCGCCCCCAGGGGCGGAGTATCCGGCCATGGGTCTCCAACTCCAGTCAGGCTTTCTCAGGAAGATGGCTCTGGTACATCACCTCCCAGGCCGGATAGTCCGGCCCCTCCAAGGGGCGGATTATCCGGGCCTGAAGAAAATGTTCAGCAACAATCTTCTGGCAGTAACGGTGACCAAGATCAAGGGCAAGGCAGTAATCAAGACAAGGATACAACAATTGAATCCACTCCTCCTAGAAACAATAAGGACATTGAGGCTCGTCGCAAGGCTCGTGCTGATCGCAACCTTGAACTAAGAGGTCACACTCTTGACAAGGTTGTTGGTGATCTACGACGAAGGGTATCCACTCGAAGAGAGCTTGCTAGCTTCTGTGATCATCAAGCTCACATTTCCATGGTTGAACCAAAGAAGGTTTTTGATGCTCTTGAAGACCCCGATTGGGTTGTTGCAATGCATGAAGAATTAAACAACTTCGAACGCAACAAAGTTTGGAAGCTCGTAGAAAAGCCAAAGGATTGCCGCAATGTTATCGGCACCAAGTGGATCTTCAAGAACAAACAGGATGAAAATGGCATTGTTGTGAGGAATAAATCACGTCTAGTGGCTCAAGGGTTCTCTCAAGTAGAAGGAATTGATTTTGGCGAGACCTACGCTCCTGTGGCTCGCCTTGAGTCCATCCGTATCCTTCTTGCATATGCAGCTCATCACATTTTTCAATTACAACAAATGGATGTTAATAGCGCTTTCCTTAATGGTCCTCTACATGAGTTAGTATACGTCAAGCAGCCCCCGGGGTTTGAGGACCCCAAATTTCCGAACCATGTCTACAAACTCGATAAGGCGCTCTATGGCCTTAAACAAGCCCCACGTGCGTGGTATGAGCACCTTAAAGAGCTTTTGCTAGACCGTGGATTCGAAGTTGGGCAAATCGATCCCACTCTTTTTACTAAGAAGGTTAATGGGGAGCTTTTTGTATGCCAACTTTATGTAGATGACATTATTTTTGGCTCTACTAACCAAGCTTTTAACGATGAATTTTCAAAGCTTAAGACTGACAGGTTTGAGATGTCCATGATGGGTGAGCTCAGGTTCTTTCTTGGATTGAAATCAAACAACTTAGAGAGGGAACCTTTATTAATCAAGCTAAGTACATCCAAGACATGCTCAAAAGGTTCAAGATGACGGATCTCAATGGCTTTGCTACCCCAATGCAAACAAAGTGTCATCTTGAGCTCAATCCCAAGGGTAAAGATGTGGATCAAAAGGTATACCGATCCATGATCGGCTCTCTCCTTTACCTCTGCGCATCTAGGCCCGATATCGTGTTAAGTGTAGGAGTGTGTGCAAGGTACCAAGCCGCTCCTAAAGAAAGCCACTTAGTGGCAGTCAAGCGAATCTTCCGATATTTGGTTCATTCCCCAAATTTTGGGTTATGGTATCCCAAGGGTTCAAGTTTCTCTCTTTGTGGTTACACCGATTCAGATTGGGCTGGTGACAAAGATGATAGGAAATCAACCTCTGGTGCATGCCAATTCTTGGGCAGGTCTCTAGTGTGTTGGTCATCAAAGAAACAGAATTGTATTTCACTCTCAACCGCCGAAGCTGAATATGTTGCTGCTGCAAGTGCTTGTACTCAATTGTTATGGATGAGGCAAACTTTACAGGAATATGGTGTCAATTGTGATAAAGTGCCTCTTTTATGCGACAATGAAAGTGCTATCAAAATTGCTTACAATCCCGTGCAGCATACAAGAACAAAACATATAGAGATTCGCAACCACTTTATTCGGGATCATGTTGCTCGTGGAGATATTGCTCTATCCTTTGTGAGCATGAAGAACCAACTGGCTGATATTTTCACGAAGCCCCTTGATGAATCAAGATTTTGTTTTTTGAGGAATGAGCTAAATATCATAGATTCAAGGAGCTTGGCTTGACTACCCTTGCACACTCACTTGCGCTTATTCATGTATTTGGTTTAGATGCGGGCATAGACATAGGGGGAGTGTGGTCCTAATTTATTGGGCCAACCCTCCCCCATAATGCCGAAAGCAAGTAAAATCATTTCATTTAATATCATTTTGTGATATGTGGGTCATCGATGAGCATTGGTTTTGAACTCAAGATACATCTTCGCGGTGTCATGCCATGCGCTCCAACATGGTGGCTTCGGCCACCGCCCTCTTCCTCGAGAAGAGTTGGTTTTTTCATGGGTTTCGTTGGATTTTCTTGCATATCTTTTGTTCTTATGGAAAACACACTCCATTTTGGCTTTTGTTTGATTTGATTCTTGCAAATTTGGGTGTGTAGTACCATCTCAGTTTGATGCTCTCAACCCAAGCCTTTCTCTCCCGTCTTAAACCATCTATTCTTTCACACAAGTCCTCTAAAACACCATCGAGAGGTTTGCGAGGTTGCTCTGGCCTGATTCTGCACTGTACAGAATTTCTGGGGGGGGGGGGGATTATCCGCCTTAAGTGGGGGGCGGATTATCCGCCCCCGGAGAAATCTTCCCTTATAGGCGGGGTCGGGGAGGGCAGGCTCAAACAGAGCAACCAGTCCTCCCCCAACCCTACCTCTGTTCCCCAGCCGCCGCCGGAGCATTCACCTCTCCCGGAGTCGATTCGACCACCGGATTCTCCGGGCTCTCCTCGGATCTTCTTCACCTTGCCTCCGGGTATCTTCTCCTCCGCGATTTTCCTCCAATGAGTGAGGGTAACTCCCTCATCTCTCTCCTTTTGTATGGGATGTCTTTTATTTGGTGGAAATCTCGTTGTAGAAGGTTCTTGGTGTTGTTCCTTACATCCTAGAATCAGTAGAATTGCAACCCTAGTACCCGATCTGTTTTGCCATGGCAGATCTGAGCCAATCCAGAAATTTTTCTGCGGGGGGCGGATTATCCGCCCCTACCAGGGACGGATAATCCGGCCTGGAGAGCAAAATTTTTTCTGTTTTGGTTCTGCTTCTGCCAATGCACTTCCTTGGCTATGGGGTTGCACTGCTACTCTTTCTTCATGTTTTTCTCCTGGACTTGTGTGTATACTTATCTCCATGCTATCCCTCTAATGCTATTCACAGGTGGTTCCAAGCCGACCAAGACCTTCGTCCGTCGTCCCCATCCCCGTTATCTCAAGCCCACTCCAGACGGGAAATTCATTGACGAGACCGAGGTCAGCAGAGCAGCAAGAGAGGCTGAACAGATGGCAGAGGCAAGTAAGAAAACTAAGAGGTCCGCATCTCGCAAGGGCAAACAGTCTCGGCCCAACTACAAGGCTATGGACAGTCTTCAGTATGCCACTATTCGTCAGACTGATTATTATGATGAGGCTGACAGCGATGGTCCCCCCGAGGACGAAATGTTTTTTAATGCTCACTTTCGGTCTATTCATGATGATGTCTATGCTACTCTCAATATTCGCCCCATGCGTCCCATCAATTTGACTGAGGCTCAATCCAAGACAAGGCTCATTGAGGCACTCAATGTGACCAACAAGATGGGGTTGCACCACCTCATGACCATTCAATTCAATTATGACTCTTCTGTGGTGCGCCAGTTTTTCTCCACCCTTGTGATCTGCGGTGATGAGCGCCGCACTATGAAGTGGATGACCGGGACTACAATGCTTCAGTCAGACTTTCGCATCTTTGGGCAGGTTCTTGGGTATGCTTTCCATGGTCGTGACACTCCCTGGTCACCGCATCATTACTCCCTTGAAGCCATCCAAGGACACTGCACTTGCTCCTTGCCTTTCCTTTGATGGCGTCGCTGGTACTTTTGCTGGTCTCTCTCCCCTGTATGCAGCCCTTGTTGGCATTTTTAGGGACTGCATCGCTCCTAGTGGTGGCAACAATGACAGGATCCGTGGTCACCTGGTTCCTCTCCTTGCGTTTGCTCACGAGTGTGCCACCAACACTGGATCAGCCACAGGTTACAAACTGGATGTCATGGACTATATTTTTCATGAGATGACGGATGCTATGATCAACAGGCTCTCTATTCCTTATGCTCCGTTCATAATGATGCTCGTCAAGCATATGTTGCCCCATGAGGATTTTGGCACTGCTCTGGATGGTGTTCATAAGCCAAAAAAAATCTACAACAAGGCTCAGAAGACTCATCACCCTTCCACTGCCCCGGAGACCTTCATGCGTGATGCTCGGGCTAGTGGTCGTCGTTCCACGGTGTCCCCAATGGCACGTGAGGTAAAGCAGCTTAATTGGTTCCAGCGGAACATTCTTTGCATGGGTATTGACATTCACAAGGGCCAATATGAGGCGTACCGCAGGGATCATGAGAGGGATCACATGCAGCAGCTTATCCTCCACCATGTCTCAGGTGCCACTGGCAATCCACCTCCTCCCACTGCTCCGGATCCGTATGCTCAGTGGAACACCTCAGGGATCAACTATGGCGAGCTCGAGAGTTGTCTCTTTCCTCCTCCACCGAGGGCACCCACTCCTCCAGCTGATGAAGATGATGATGAGTATGATGAAGAGGAAGGGGACGGGAATGACTACGACGAGGATGAGGCGGAGTGATCTCCAGGGGCGTTAGCATCGCTCTCTTCCTTTTTGGCGTCTCGATGCCAAAGGGGGAGAAGTAGTTCTATTAGGTCTCGTGGATTTGCAGGGGTCGGGCACAAGCTCTTCGATTTTAGTCGTTTTTATTTGCTTGCTTGTGCCTTTTCTAGCGTGAACTTGTTTGCTATTTGTGGTTGTTTGTGTAAGACTATGTCGTACTCCACAGTTTGGTACTATGTTTGGTATTCATGGATTTCTGGATTTATCTATCTTGGACCACATGGAATTCTGGAATTATGGAGCATATTTGATGGCATATGGATTCATGGGATTATCTATGTATGCCTTGGCTATATTCTCATTCCGGTGGTATGACATTTTTTCCCAAACCTTAAAGTAGTGTTCTCCCTAGTGTGTGTATTTGTATTCAAATGCAAATCTTAAATGTGCACACATCTAGGGGGAGCGTCTTTCATTATTTAAGGTGGCATTTGCCGGTTTTATTGCAAATCCTAGTATTGTCATCTAACACCAAAAAGGGGGAGATTGAAAGGACATTTCTTAATCCCTAGTGTTTTGTGTGTTAGATAACAATACCAAGGATCATTTAATGTGTGGTGAAGTGTTGCAGCTCTATTTGAGAATAAAGGAATCAGGAACTCTGCCTTTGGGGGCGGATAATCCGGCCTCACCAGGGGCGGATAATCCGCCCCTCCCTTTTCCCAAGCAGGCGCAAGCCCCAGAAGGGGGGCGGAATTTTGGCCGGATTTTCTGGCCACGCCGGATAATCCGCCCCTCAGGGGGGCCGGATAATCCGCCCCCCCTGCTCATCGCCAAGGCGCAAGCCCCAGAGAGGGGGCGGAGTTTTGCCCGGACTTTCCGGCCTGGCCGGATAATCCGCCCCTCAGGGGGGCCGGATTATCCGCCCCCCAAGAACTTCACCAAGCTTCACCAAGGCGCAAGCCCCAGAGAGGGGGCGGAGTTTCCCCCGGAGAATCCGCCCTTGGGGCGGAGTTTTCCCAGGGGGCGGATAATCCGCCCCAAGTGGGGGGCGGATAATCCGCCCCCAAAGTTGTGCAACGGCCAGATCTGGGGAGGGGGTATTTAATCCAGCCATCCCCCTCCTGCCAGAACTCTTGATTCATCTTGAAAAAGAACAGATCAGATCTGAAAGCTTCATACAAGAGTGCTCCACCTAGATCCACCCAAAGGCCCCATCCCTTGGGGAATCAAAGGAGGAGAACTCGATCTTCATCATCAGCAATCAAGCGCTTCATCTCCTCTCCATTCATTTGGAGAACCTCCGATCTAGTATTTCTTGCAAATATCTAGATCCTCATTTTTGTTTATATTGATAAACCTTGTTCTTGTGGCAGCTTGTTGTCATCCCGGGAGCCCCCAATTAGGTTGTGGGTGTGTGCCCCGATAGTGTTGTAAAAGGCACCGGTTCCCGCCTCGAAGGGATCCAATAGTGGAGAAGGTGGATCAGGCCTCTCGTGGCAAGATCCATCGGAGAATAGGGTGAGGCCTATTGTGGCGTGGTGGTCTTAGAACCGCCCACCCCTCCAACGCAGATGTACTTCCCTTAACAAGGAAGGAACTGCGGTAAAACAAATCCCTGTGTCTCCGCGTGCTCCACTACGGTTTCCTCGCTCCTCTTTTACGTGCTTAGTAGTTAGGGCTACATTTAGGAAAATTCTCGTAGTTGCATATCTAGAGAATTTACTTTGTGTCAAGCCTAAAATTGAAAAAGTATTAAAACTTGGTTAGCACCTATTCACCCCCCCTCTAGGTGCCCATACGATCCATTTCACTTGGGTATAGTGCTCTTCACAAAGGGTACAAGTGTCTCCATGTTCCAACTAATAGAGTATATATTTCTCGTGATGTCGTGTTTGACGAAACTTTGTTTCCTTTTTCGAATATGCCATCCTCTCCGTCGTTGTCTACCTCCACTCATAACTCCATTGTCTCGCCTGACCAACTTGAGGATGTTGCATATTCGCCTGTGTTATTGCCTACCACGGTGCAGGTACGGGACGTGGCGCTCGCCTCGAGCTCCTTCATGAACCTGAGTCGCCAGGACCTGCTCCTGATGGCTGCGACGTCGATCGCTGCATGGATCATGCAGCGGACACGCGCCCCGAGGCCGCCTCTCCGGCTCCGTCTGGCCCAGCTGCTCCGCCGCCTGCGCGGACGACTGGCCGTGGGCCGCCTTCGCCACCACCCGCCTCTACTGGGCCGGCGTCACCACTGCCTGGGTCGCCCCCGCCTGCCTCACCTGGGCCGGCCCCTTCCCCGACCGCGTCGCCAACGCCTCCTAGGCCGGCCTCGCCACCGTCCGTGCCTCCGCCTGGGAGCTCGTCTCCTGCAGCATCGCCCCCCTCTACCGATGAGGTCGTCGATGAGCCGCCTCCCGCCCCTGTTGCGCCTTGTCCGCATACACGCAGTCGGAGTGGTATTCATCGGCCCAAGGAACGCACCGACGACACTGTTGCATGGATCACTGCCTGCTTAGCTCAAGCGCAGTCCGATCCTACTGCTGAACCCCGACACTATCAAGCAGCGATGAGTATTCCTCACTGGCGTGCTGCTATGGACCTCGAGATTCAGGCGCTTCGTCAGAATGGCACCTGGCATTTGGTCTCTCCTCGCCCAGGTATTAATGTCATTGATTCCAAATGGGTCTTCAAGGTCAAACGACATGCAGATGGCTCTATTGAGCGGTACAAGGCTCGGCTGGTTGCTAAAGACTTCAAGCAATGGTACGGTCTTGACTATGAGGATACTTTCAGTCCTGTTGTCAAGCCAACCACGATTCGGCTGCTCCTTTCACTTGCTGTCACTCGAGGTTGGTCCCGTCGTCAGTTGGATGTTCAGAATGCGTTTCTGCATGGTGTTCTTGAGGAGGAGGTCTACATGCGTTAGCCTCCTGGGTTTGTTGATCCCGATCTCCCTCAACACCTCTGTTGCTTGGTGAAAGCGCTTTATGGTCTCAAACAGGCTCCTCGATCTTGGCATGCTCACCTGGGTTCTGCGCTTCGTGCTCATGGGTTTGTTCCCTCCACGGCTGATACTTCCTTGTTCATCCTTCAGCGGTCGGAAGTCACCATGTACATTCTGGTCTATGTTGATGATATCATCCTTGTCAGCTCCTCTGTTGCGGCGACTGATCGTTTGGTTCTGGCTCTCGGTTCTGATTTTGCTGTCAAGGATCTGGGCAAACTTCATTATTTTCTTGGCTTGGAGGTCACTTATCCACATGATGGTCTTTCCCTTTCTCAGCAGAAGTATTCTCAGGATCTGTTGCGCTGTGCTAGCATGCTGGATTGTAAGGCTGCTACTACTCCCATGTCTTCCACTGCGTCTATCTCTGCTGATGATGGTACTCTACTCTCTGCTGATGGTACTACTGAGTACAAAAGTCTTGTTGGGGCTCTTCAGTATCTTACCATCACACAACCTGATATTTCATATGCAGTTAACCGTGTCTGTCAGTATCTTCATGCCCCTCGAGAGCCTCACTTGACTGCTGTCAAGCGTATTCTCCGCTATGTTCGGTCCACTGTTTCATATGGACTGCATCTCCGGCCGACATCCTCTGGTGTGCTCTCGGCTTTTAGTGATGCGGACTGGGCTGGTAACCCAGACGACAGGCGCTCCACGGGGGGATATGCAGTATTCTTTGGTCCTAATTTGATTGCCTGGAGTGCTCGGAAACAGGCTACGGTTTCTCATAGTAGCACTGAAGCCGAGTACAAGGTGGTTGCTGATGATACTGCTGAGCTTATTTGGGTCCAGTCCCTTCTTCGAGAGTTGAAGATTTCTCACAGTCAGCCTCCTGTCCTTTGGTGTGATAACATCGGTGCTACATACCTCGCGTCGAATCTGGTATTTCATGCCCGAACGAAACACATCGAAGTTGACTATCATTTTGTGAGAGAACGTGTTGTAAAGACGTTCCTTCAGATCAAGTTCATCTCCTCCAAAGATCAACTTGCTGATATCTTCACCAAACCGTTGGCCCTTCCGTTGTTCATAGGATGTAGACGCAATCTTAACTTACAGACTATTTCAGGCCACAGTTAAGATTGAGGGAGGGTGTTAGACTGTATATTTGTAACACAATTGTAACTGTATCTGTATTTTACCCTTTGGTACCCATATATATGTGATAGGCCACGCACCAGATGCGTTCAGCCAGTTTCCACCAAACCACTGTTTAACACCCTCAGTTGCCGCTCGTTTCACTGATGCCACCGTCTTGGGAGCTTTGGTGGAGGCGTCCTAGGAGTGGAAGAGAAAATCGACCAAGAGCATCTCGTTTGGGTCGTTGTCGTCGAAGCGGACGGAGGTGTGTGGCCGGGACAAGGTTCCACGACGTGGAATCGTCTGAGCCAGTGGAAGATCCCAACAAGTGGAGTTGAACAGTCGGGAGCTGGTGGAGTTTTGCTGCTTGATGGTGAGTAGCGTGGTCATGGCGCCGTAAGGCAAGAAGTTGACGACGCTGGCCTAAGAGCATCTCCACTTGTTGTGGCATTTCCAAGCCCAAATTCTGCTCTCGATGAAGCTAAATTGATCCGGATGGATGGATTTTTTTGGCTTGGAAATGGACCATGATCCCATGTCACGCCGGCCACGCCTCGAGCCTAGCTCACCATCTGCCCGCCGTGCCAGACGCCGGACACTCCGCGTCCCCGTCGCTCAAGGCGGTGCCGCCTGTGCTGGTGCTCCCCGACGTTGGACACTCCCTGTCCCCATCGTGCCATCGCCCCTGCCGCTCGCCAGGTAGAAATGAGGTCAACCTCGTGGTTGTGGGCATCCGCGGTAGAGCATGGCGAGGTGCAGACGCGGCTAGCGTGGTCGTGTTGGAGACGAGCCGAAGCGCGGGAGGAAGGTGGCTGGCGGTGGGGATCTAGTGTTGGGGCACGTGGCGGTGCTAGGCGAGCTCGAGGAGAGACGACGACGCAGTGCAAGCACGAGCAATGCGCACCCGGAGCAAGGAGGCCATCGGGGTGTAGCGTTGAGGCGAGAGGCAGGACGTCTCACTCGACCTCGTGGATGAGCCCCAGCACGCTGGGCTTGAGCTCCGACTCCGCCGCGACCTCGTGTGTGAGGCGGCGGCACTGGCGCGACGCGAGCGCGTGGAGGTCCGCCACGCCATCGACGAGCCCGGGCTCGGCGATGGGGAGGATGTCGCGGAGCGTGGCGAGGTCGTGTTGTAGCTTGCGTACCCGCGCGGCGACCTCACCGGACTGCAGCAGTAGGCGGCCAGGACGGCCTTGAACCGCGGGGCCATGGCAGAAGGCGAGGTGTGCGACCCATTAGCGGTGGAGGAGGTTGTGGGCATCATCTGCTCGCTCCGCGCAGGAGACCTCGCCATATGGACGCTGCCCTGCAGGAGCACGCCAGAGACACGTGTGAGAGAGGGAGTTGTGGGTTGTTTCATCCGGTGTTCCCAACAGGTTCTGGCTACATGTGGTCGGTTTAAAACGTGCCTGGCCTGAAAATGCCTCCTGAAAATGCTACTGAGACATTGTTTGCAATCTTAAGAAAAAAGTGCTCTGAAAATGGTCTTTTGAGAATGCTAGTGGGGATGCTTTCCGTGCAGAAAAGATAAAGAAGATGCGGTGCTGCCTGGATCAGACACTTTTAAAATGTCCGAATCAGACATGAAATTTTCTTTCAATCTTGGGTTGAAACGGTCAGAAGCACGCCAGTTTTTATAGCGGGGGCAGAAAGTTTGGTGAGAGCAGAGAGGAGGGTAAAACTGGAATAATGAGAAAAAATGCTCTGTTTTTCATTTCTTCTGAAAAATTGCTCTGTTTTGTGGGTTCCTCGACTGTTTTTTGATCCCTTCCCTATTGGGGGGCTGAGATAACAATTAAGTTCTGACGGCGTGGGACGTGCTCTTATTTACATGATGATGATATTAACTCACTAAATACAAGTTTGAACTTGAACATATTTGTATCTCTGATTATATTACTCATTTATAGGTTGAGCCGTTGAGGTATTTAAATACAGGTTCATCATCTAAGCGTATATACGTGTCACTCTCCTACTTCTTGTTTTTATCTGAAAGGAGCTGAAACTGAAATTTAAATTTACTTAGTTCTTTCATCATCAGGCAGCAATACCTTTGGTATAAGAGCATTAACCAAACTAACGGAATTTTTTGATAAAGGTGTCATTGATGAAATTACCAATGGGGTGGGTCTTGTTAGTTTTTGTATCTGCCTTCAGGAAATAGATGCTTCTTTTTTATCCTGAAAAATGGTGGCAAGGTTTCGTTCTCGCAATGAAAATATAAATGATGAGTTTTATCCTCTCTGGAATTCTACGAAACAAAAGAGGAAATATCTGCAACTTGGCATCCTTTCACACCTGTCACAAACCAGTTAAATAATCTAATCAAGAGCACAAGCACATTTCTGAATGTTATACTCGCAAGAACAGAACCGTATCCTGGTGACAAACTGAAGGATACAACACACTGAATTATTTATTCGACAGATAGGCGTTTGTGAGAGTGCTTAGCACAACAGGCTCAGATTACATGGATGATGACATGACAACATCGATGGATCATATAACAACGAGATAAAAGAAACTGTGATCGATCTAGGATCATCAGTCTGAACCTCTTCAGTCGTCCATCATCAAGTTTGGGAAATCGAAGGCTTTGAGTACCGCCATGCGTGCTTCTTCGACACTGGCTCGATCCTCGGCCCTCCTAGCGAGGAATTCGTCGTCGACCTCGACGTAGGCCTTGTTGGTGTACTCGCTGCGGACCCAGGCCTGGAATTCTCTGAATTTCTCTCCCACCGCGTAGAGCTCACGTACAAGGTCGTAGAAGCTCACGACTTCCTCGTCCATCTCCTCTTCCGGCGACGGAATCAGGTCGGGGCTGTGGCGCTTCAGGGCCCTGAACTCGGGATGGAGACGATCGTCATCCATCACCTTGGCAAGGATGGCGTCGATCTCCTCCTGCGGCAGACGCGTCATCTTCCTCTTCCTCGTCGGGGCAGGGGCTGCTGCTGCTGATGCTACTTCAGCCGCCTTCCTTTTGCGCTCGCCGCCGGCCACCACTGCCTCCTTCCCCGCCATCACCGGCCACGTACACGGGTTGATCGCCTCAAACTCACCACACAAGGCTGCTGGATTCGGGGAGATTGGAATCTGGAAGAGCCCTAATTGTGGGTTTCAAAAACAAGTTGAACCAACATACCAAGAAATAATACGGAGGACATCTCAAAACTATATCCAAAATGAGATGTGCACATTACAGATTAGTAGTACTCCAAAAAACTATACTTCTGTCGAAAATTATTTAAGCTTTGTTAGGGAAAACATTTAAGGTATTTCCTCTGATCCATATTAGTTGACTCAAGTTTATCTAGATTCAGATATATCTAGCATTAAAACTTGACTAGATACATTCGTTTCTAGATGAATTTAAGTCAATTAATATGGATCGGATGGAGTATATATTTTATATTCCCACGGTCTCGAATTAATAGACATGTTTAGTATATAGATACATTCGTATCTCGATAAATCCGAGTAGAGTAGTAGAATTGAAGGTCTCCTTAACAAAATAAATGGTTCGTGGAGTATTTGATTTTCAAAACCCATGAATTAATACATCTAAATATCCCTCTGGAAGGAGCTCTTTGCTCCTTGGAATTAAGAGCATCTGGTTGCTTGCTATGTTGCTCTCTCGTCGGGGCCTACCTATCAACCTGCTTTTTTTCTCTTCACCGTGTTTGTGGCTCCGTGTGCGTGCATGTGTACCAGTTTGTTGCTCGTGTGGAGAGATCGGTTTTCTTTCTCTTCTGACCTTTGAGGCCGGTTTTCCGTGGGCATAACTCATTCTTCTCCTGCAACGGCAGTCGCCACGATCCTCCACCATTGAGCCATTGCCGCACCTCCCAACACACTCACTTTCAATATGGAACGCTGGCGACTGGAGAGAGGCCACCCCGCCATGCCCATACCTCTCTCCGTAAAATAAATCAGACCGCGGCCATGGAGGCAAATCGGGTGATGGTCCCAATTAATAGGCATGTTTACTATATACATACATGTATAGACAAAGCCAAGTCAATTAATTTGAAACGAACAGAAACGAGTAGTCGCGCCGAGACGCTCCCTAAAAATCTTATCACTCATCTCCGATGTGCAGGAGATCTTCGGATGGAGGTTTAGAGACCAGCTCTCTCGGATGGCTGTGCATGCGGTCGACAAGATGAGGAAGCCTTGAGAGCAGCATAGCAAAAAAGAACAAGGGAGAGAGAGATCGAGAAAGAACAGATAACATTGCTAGCCGAAGCAGCTGAAGACACATGTGGTATAAACATCGATGAGGCTGCCGCAAAAGCTCCACGGCTATTACACATCGTAGCACGAGTTGCACATGCTCCTTCCTCCGCCATATATGCTTCATCAACATTCGACTTGATCTGGCTATATCGTGGTTTGACCTACTTATCCTTTGTTGGAAGGAAAACTTGGGCACTGTTTCTAGCAGAGTTCATTGTAATAGTACTCGGACATATATTATACAATTTTGGATAGGTGGAACTTGTTTTCTATGAGTTTGTCGACATTGAAGCCACTAGATATGCCATATTGCAACTTTAATCATGTTATGCACTTGAAATTGAATTATCCATGAGATATAAAATTTTAAATACTTCGAACTAAGTAATAAAATGTCTATGTGCATCTCTTTGATGCAGAGGCCAGGGTTTACCCCTATTTCAAAAAAAAAACTTCAGCACCCAGCAGTTGGAGGAGTGATTCAAAAACTTCAGCTCCTGAACTATCAGGACTCAGGAGTGATGGCATCAACAATAGTATTCTCCAAGCTGAGATCTTTCCAAATATTTTACGCCCTGCACTTTAATACCACGTGTAATATGTCTCCCTTTGCACCTTGCATAATGGACAGATCCATCAGTACCAACTGACGTTTCATCCGGATATCCATTAAAGGCAATATACCGCATGCAGAATCCTCACACAAAAAATCTTGACTTTTGTCGATACCTTTAGACTCCAAAGAATCTTTCAGTTTGGTTTGTTTAAGGATGTACCTCCGATCGCTGACCTAAATGTAACTCCATTTAATCGGTGCTTCCACTCCACATGATAGCCGAATTGAAGAGAGAACATACTAGATCGAATCTCATTTCAAGCTAGGAAATCATTAAAACCATTGGTGCTTAGGTGAATTTGGTGGATCCTCTTAGCATCGATGGGGTGAAAAACAGTGGCGGACCTTGCAAAAAATCCTTGGAGGGGCGAAGCTACAAAATAACATGTTAATTTGCTTTTAAAAACCAAATCAAATGATAGATATAAGGTAGATTTTGTAGCATTTTTATAAACTTATACATTAAAATTGATCTTGTCCACAAAATACGGTTACAAGATCAATATTTGCATAAGGTAGTTTAAAACAGAAGAAATCATCTTACTACTTGACTATGGATTTTCATTAGACTCATCCGACAATTAGTATCTTCGTCTCTTTGCGCTGGTGAAATACAGAAGAATATCTTCGTCTATTTGGATAAATCTATATAGTCCCTTCCATTCAAACTAATGGTCTTAGATTTATCTAGATTCGAATATATTTAGCACTAAATATATTAGATATATACATCTAAATTTATACAAATCTAAGACTATTAATTTGAATCAGAGTGAGTAAATAATACTTCCTTTGATCCATATTAGTTGACTCAAATTCGTCGTATCTAGATAAATTTAAGTCAACTAATATTGATCAGAGGGAATATCTAAATTTTAATAAATCTATACATCTGACAAAGGGGTAGCATTTTTTACTGACTCTAAGAGCATCTCCACTCGTTGGCCGAACCCAGGCCAAAATCCGGACCAAACTTCGGCCGGACGGCGCAAGTTTTTGGCCTGGGTACGCCCAGTTTCCCACTCGCGTACCCAGGCCGAGTTCCCGGGTCGCCCGTTTCCGCTAGAATTTGGCTCAAATTCGGCTAAAATTCGTCCAAATTTCGGCATAGTTCGTCATACGATGAATATAGAACACTATAAGACCAATATTCGGTGGAATTTTAAACATAGTTCGGCGTACTGTAAACATAGTTCGGCCTGCAATAAAATTACAACATATTTCGGCCAAGTTCGGCCAGTTCATGCTCAGCATCTACGTCGTGTTGCCCCTGCGTGTCCATAGGTGCTCGACAAGATCATCCTGCAGCTGTTGATGCATCGCCGGATCTCGGATCTCCTGACGCATTGCGATGAAGGCAGCCCATGTTGGAGGCACCCGATGATCAGGCTCGGCAAGATGACCCTGTAGATGGTATGGCTCGTCCTCCTCGAGCAAACTCATTGGATCCTTCTTCTCATCCTCAATGATCATGTTGTGCAAGGTCACACAACAGTTCATCACTTCCCACATCTGATCTTTCAACCAGGTCATAGCAGGGAACCGGACAACTGCAAACCTCTGCTGGAGCACACCAAATGCCCGCTCCACGTCCTTCCTGCAAGCTTCCCGTTCCTTGGCAAAGTGAGAATGCTTGGGGAGCATTGGGCCTGAGATAGTCTTCACAAATGTTGGCCATCTTGGATAGATGCCATCTGCTAGATAGTATCCCTTGTTGTAGTGATGCCCGTTGATCTCAAATTCCACAGGGGGAGCATGACCCTCAACAAGCTTGGAAAAGACAGTTGAGGACGTTGATGTCGTTGTTCGATCCTGCCATGCCAAAGAAGGAGTGCCAGATCCAAAGATCATGTGTAGCAACTGCCTCAAGTATCACAGTGCATTCTCCTTTGTGGCCTTTGTACATTCCTTGTCATTCAAATGGACAGTTCTTCCACTCCCAATGCATGCAATATATGCTTCCAAGCATACCAGGAAATCCTCTACTTTCATTGACTGCGAGGATCCGAGCAGTGTCTTCAGCAGTGGGTGATCTCAAGTACTCTTCCCCGAACACTGCAATCACTGCCCTGCAGAACCTGTATAAGCAATCAAGGGCGGTGGACTCGGCGATGCGGAGATAGTCATCTGCACTGTCAGCCGGCGCTCCATATGCAAGCAACCTCATCGCCACGGTGCACTTCTGAAGCGAGGAAAACCCAACCAAGCCGGTGCAGTCCTTCTTGCAAAGGAAATATGGGTCGAACTCCCGGATGGCATGCACGATCTTGAGGAAGAGCTTCCGGCTCATCCTGAAACGGTGGCGAAACACGTCCTCTCCATGGAGTGGCTGGTCGGCGAAGTAGTCGGCGTACAGCATGCAATAGCCCTCTATCCTATGTCTCGCCTTGCACTTCATGCGACCTGGCGCCGAACCACCGCGCTTCGGCTTCGCCATCTGCATGTACAGCTGGGCGAGCGATGCGAGAATCTGCAAGTGCTCTTCACTTTCGGCGACCTCGGCGCTCTCCTCCTCCAGTAGTTCGGTGAGCAACTCCTCGTCGTCGGAATCCATGGCGAGTATCTCGCCCTCGTCAGAGTCAGTGGACAGTACATCGTCGCCGTCGGAGTCCATGGCCGAGTCCGGCCAAATGTCGAACACCTGGCGGGCGTGGTGGTGGGCGCACCGAGCCGAAGCACAGCTACGGCAAGGGTCGGTCGGCGAAAGCGGCGGCGGTTGAGGCGTGGGGCTGGGCGGCAACGACGACGAGCGTAGCTAGAGGCGTGGGCATGTCTCGGCGCGAGGGATCTCCGCCGGCGAAGTCATGGCGACAGAGCTCTCGCGGCAGTCTGGGCGAGTGGAGTGGGTGGAAATGGGCTTGTCTCGCCGACAGAGCTGGCCCACGCCCTTTTTTGCGGAGTTAGGCGTCTCCAGGGCGTACCCGGGAACCTGGGTTCGGCCAGGGTAGGCCGGACCAAAACACGCCGAAATCCGGACGAAAACAGGTCCCTGGGTACGCGACTGGGCCGATTTTCGGCGTCCGGACTGAATTTCAGCATCCGGACCGGCGTCCTCGGTAGGCGAGTGGAGATGCTCTAAGATGAAGAATCAGGACAAGAACTATAATCGAGAGTTTGGGCCTTCACGTATGGGAAAAATTACCAGCAGGTCGCTTGCCGGACGCCCCACCTTGCAATTGCATGAGGCGACAGATCAAGAATTCAAGATGTCGGCGATGCTGTGACTGTGAGTCTGCTGCTGCTCTGCTGCTCAATGCACCGGCTCGTGACCAAGACGACTCGTCTCCGGCAGGCTGCCACTGTCACCTGGCGCCACCAGCGGCCGATCATGCCCATGGCAACACACTGTTCCTGTCGCCGCCGCCTAACGGTTGTAGTTAGATACGAGAGATAGGGGACGAGAAGGGGCAATTGGGCCTTATAGACTGGGCCTTATAGACTGAATATATCAAGGGGTACTATACAAAAATAATTTTCGCTTGGGGGGTGACCGCCCAGGTTCGCCCCCGTAAAGGTCCGCCTGTGGTGAAAAATATTTCGAACAAGTCCCCGATCCCAATATTTCGAACAATACTAAATATTCCGAAAAATACTAGATCTTTTTTGGTGTCTATTCCTCAACTTATTATCAATTCAGCAAAACCATTATTATCACGAGTAAGTTGATAAACAGACAACAAACTACATGTAGCAAAAGAAACTTGAAGGATATTGAGAAGATGTAGTGTTCTAGAGTGATGTGCAATAAGAGAGGCCTGACCAACATGTGATATGCGCATATCTGCTCCATTGGCGGTGCGAACCTAATCATGACCATGATATGACTTCCGGGTGGAGAGCTTGACCATCGCACTCATCAGGTGATTGGTAGCCCTCATGTCCATATACCACGTCGGATCAATGGAGTAGGACGGAGTGTACCCGTGCTCGTTACCCGCCACGGCAGCACCAGCCTGCTTGTCATTGCCCTTGCCATTGTTGCCAATGCCGAGGAAGTCCTGCTTGAAGCATCGATGACAGAGGGAGGCGATATGGCCCTCAAGGCCACACAACTGGCATGCTTGTTGGGCGCCCAACAGGGGCAGGAGGCGCGCGGATGACCACCGCCCGTGATGGGGGGCGTGATAGCGTGTTGTTGACATGGGACGCTTCGTCGGGAAACCCCAAGAGCAAGGTATGATGCATCACAACAGCATGTTTACCCTCAGTAAGAAACGAGGTTATCGAACCAGTAGGAGGAAGAAAACGTCTCAAAGGTGCTGCAAGCAACGTGGAAACCTGCACAACACAAACTTAAGACTTTTCCCCAACTAACAGTGAGGTTGTCAATCTCACGGGTTGCTATAACAAAGAATTAAATGTATGGTGCGGAAGTTGAAAGTGGTTTGTAGCAAGTAAACAGTAACAGTGGAAGATGTATCGATGGTAAAGATTGGACTGGGGTCCATAATTCACTAGAGGTGTTCTCCTTAGATAAACAAACATGGCATGCTGGATAAACAAATTATAGCAGTGCAATTGACAGGACTGAGCAAGGCATAACAATGCAATACTAGACATAAAGATCCTATGAGATTCGATTGGACAATACAACAATATACATAGACCTCCATCCAACTACATCTATGACTAGAAGTCCATCTTTGGGTTATCATCCGAACCCCCTCCAGTATTAAATTGCAAGCAACAGACAACTGCTTTAAGCAAAGTGTGTAAGGTAAATAATTCACTTGTTCCATGAACAAGAGACCGTTGTTTTTCCCCTAGTGGCAAAAGCACATCTACAACCGTAGAGATTTCTGTCACTTCTCTTGATTAAGTAGAGTCATGAACCCACTATCGAGCATAAATACCCCTTCTTGGAGTCACTAGCAACTACTTGGCCAAGATAGCTATTAACAACAGAGAGCATGCAAGATCACAAATAACACAGAAAGTATAGAATCAATAAGACAAAATCATTAATTAATCTGACATAGTAATCTCAATATCCATTGGATCCCCATAAATACAACATGCATGATTACAAATATATGAGACCTTGATCATGAACGGAGCTCACAAGATCTAGACATGAAAGCACAAAGGAGGAGATACAACCATCTAGCTACTACATGGACCCGTAGTCCAAGGTGGAACTACTCACGCTTCATACCGGAGGCTGGCATGATGAAGAAGAAGGCCTCCTTCATGATCTCCCCTCTGGCAGGATGCCGGGAAGAGCTTCAGATCCCCCAATCTAGGGACGATGGTGGCGGCGGCTACAGACGGTTTCGTGGAGTATTGATTGGGTGTTTAGGGTTTAGGCATCGGGGGCTTCTTATAGGCAAAGAGGCGAGGCTGGGAGGCGGCCAGGGGGGCCACACCCTGCCCAGGCGCGGCCCAGGGTGGGCCCGCGCCTTGGGTGTGTGGCTGCCCTGTGGCGCCCCTCCGTCTCTCCTCTGGACTCCGTGTTCTCCTCGGTGAAATATTGACTTTGCTTTTGTCCCGTTCAATTCCGAGAATATTTCCTAACTAGCTTTTCTGGAACCAAAAATAACAGAAAACAGGCAACTGGCAGGTGGAACTTGTGAATAGGTTAGTGCCAGAAAACATATAAAAAGCACCTCAAAGTGTGGACAAATCAAAGCAAAGTAGATACTAAACAAGCATGAAACATTAAAAATTATAGATACGTTTCCGACGTATCAGGGCGCGACGGGCCGTGGGGCCTGCTGAGGTGCGGGCTCCGGCTTGCCACCAGCTGGTGACGGCTTCTGGGGTTTACTGTGAGCTACGGCGTTGGCTAAGGAGAAGCTCGAGGAGGCATGGCGCTCCTTGATGCGCTGTTCGCGACCGATGAGGCGCGAGTAGAGCTCACGAGGCTGAAGCAGTGTGTCGTGACCATTGACGTTTTCCACAAGATTATCATAATCATCATCCAGGCCGTGCAGGATGTAGGTGGTGAAGTCCTCGGGGCAAAGCGACTGGCCAATGGAGGCTAGTGTGTCGAAGAGGCCGGTCATCTTGTTGAGGTAGTCCGTGATGCCGAGGTCGCGGAGCTTGGTCTCAGCCAGCTCGATGTATGTGCCTAAGACTGAGAGGCGAAGATGGTGTGAAGCACCGTCCATGCATCCCGAGACGTAGCGGCGAGGAGGACTAGCGATGAGACGCTCGGCGTGAGCGAAGACTGGATAGCAGAGAGGATGGCCCGATTCTAGGCCACCCACATGTGATACACCGGATAATACATCAGTGGGCACGACAGTGAGCCATCGATGTACGCCCATCGTCAGGGCCATATCCAGAGACGAGGCATGGGCAGCGATCGCCGTGGAGGCCCCATATGCAGGCACGACACCGTTGTACACCGACAATGGGTAGTCACCATAGGGAGCAACGATGGGGAACTGTAGATCGGTGCAGTCGGGGCACCATAGGGTGACGCAGGCATGGCCCTGTAGTGCAGCGCCAGAGGCACCATGTAGGGTTGCGGAGGCGGCGCACAGTAGGGTGGCACCAGCCAGGCAGACGGTGGCGTCGGCAGGGCGCCGTAGGTCGGTGCAGGGGCGTCGTACATGGGCACGGGAGCGGGACCACCATAGGGTGGCGGCGCAGCCACGCAGGTCGAGGAAGAAGGGACGCCATAGTAAACCGGTGGCGGCAGATCGCCCTCTATGTCAGGGCCGATGGCAGATGATGGAGGAGCCGATCCGATCGAGGGTGGCTACGGGAGAGGACCCGTAGGCGCGACCCCAGGGGATCGGGCTTGCCAACACGCTAAGGGATGTGAGGCGAAGAAGGGCGAGGCAGGAGCATGGGTTGGCATAGCGGTGGCGGCGAAAGGAGTCGGCGCAGCGGCAAGGGCAGCGGAAGCCATCGTAACCTAATCTGATACTATGCAAAGACAATAAGATTGGGGCAAACAACTTTGACCCAGGCTACTGGCTTGGATTAGTTTATATAATAGGATTTACAGAGTTTCGTTACAATACGTTTTAACGTTTTACACATAGGACTTCTACTCCTTATCGTATACAGAGTCTAACAATCTCCATTGAAGCGGATGCCAAGAAAAGATGACTAAAACCCAAACCTAATATATGGAAAACACTCCTCCCTCTAAAACAAATTAATGGACTCGGCTTTGTACATCTGAATCTTGATAAAGTTGTGTGCATTCATTTGAATACGGAGGGAGTAGTTTTATTAAAAACAACTCATATATCGGGCTTCCCACCACTCCGATACCGGCGAGCTGGCTAGAGGAGGGGGACAAACACTAGTGCAGAGCCCCCCTCTAACACCGGTTGGGAGGGCCCTCTAACAGCGGTTCTACAACCGCTGTTGAGGGTTCGGTGTTAGAGGGGGGCCCCCTTTAACACCGGTTCTTATACAAACCGGTGTTAAAGGGTGGCGCACGTGGGGCTGCCGCAGGGCTCAGCCCCCCCTTTAACACCGGTTCGTAACACGTCCTTCACATAGAAAATCTGAGCCACATCATATGATGTATTCGTTTGCATATTTTTTCTTCTTTTTGGTCTGGAGGACATGTCCTTCACATAGAAAACCTGAGCCACATCATTGGCTAGGACGAATGGTTCGTCTAAGTTCTTGTCTACCTTCATAAGATTGTTGAGATCCACCGTTGTCATTCCATACTTCTTGTCTACCTCAACCCCTCCTCCTGTTAGCTTGACCCATTTGCATCGAAACAAGGGGACATTAAAATTAGGTCCATAGTCAATTTCCCATATCTCCTCTATGAACCCATAATACGTGGTCTTCTGCCCATTGTCTTCTGCTGCATCGAAGCGGACACCACTATTTTGGTTGGTGCTCTTTTTATCTTGGCCTATCGTGTAAAATGTATTCCCATTTATCTCGTACCCTTGGAAAGTACATACGGTCGAAGATGGTGTCCTGGCCAACAAGTACAGCTGATCCCCAACAGTGGTGTTATTCGTGAGAAGTCTTTGCAGCCAGCCGCTAAAACTTGCCATGTGTTCACTTATAATCCATTCATCAGACTGACCCGGGTGTTTGAGGCGTATTAAATTCTTGTGTTCATTGATATACGGGGCAACCAAGATAGATCTTTGTAAAACCGTGTAGTGTGCTTGATTGAGAGAATGCCCGTCCCTACATATCATTGCTTTACATCCTAGGGTGCCTTTTCCACGCAGTCTCCCCTCATGTTGTGATTCTGGAACACCAATCGCCTTAAGGTCAGGAATAAAATCAACACAGAACTCAATGACCTCCTTTGTTACATAGCCCTTGGAGATGCTTCCTTCTGGCCTAGCACGATTATGAACATATTTCATTAAGACTCCCATGTACCTCTCAAAGGGGAACATATTGTGTAGAAATACAGGACCGAGAATGGCAATCTCTTCTACTAGGTGAACCAGGAGATGCGTCATAATATTGAAGAAGGATGGTGGGAACACCAACTAAAAGCTGACAAGACATTGGGCCACATCTGTTTGTAACCCTGGTAGGCTTTCTGGATCGATTAACTTCTGAGATATTGCATTGAGGAATGCACATAGCTTCACAATGGGTACTCGAACATTTTCAGGTAGAAGCCCCCTCAATGCAATCGGAAGCAATTGTGTCATAATCACGTGGCAGTCATGAGACTTCAGGTTTTGGAATTTTTTCTCTGCCATATTTATTATTACCTTTATATTCGACGAGAAGCCAGACGGGACCTTGATACTGCTCAGACATTCAAAAAATATTTCCTTCTCTGCTTTGGTAAGAGCGTAGCTGGCAGGAGTTAAGTGGCATCGTTTACCCTTCTCGTTCTCAGGATGCATAGGCTCTTCAGGGGCTTTCAGACGTTGCTGGTCCTGCCGTGCTTCCGGTGTATCTTTTGTCTTCCCATACACTCCTAGAAAGCCTAGCAGGTTCACGCAAACATTCTTCGTCACGTGCATCACGTCGATTGAAGAGCGGACCTTTAAGACTTTCCAATAGGGTAGGTCCCAAAATATAGATTGCTTCTTCCACATGGGCGCGTGTCCGGCATCGTCATTCGGAACAGATAGACTGCCAGGACCTTTTCCAAAGATTACTTCTAGGTCCTTGACCATACCAAATACCTCCTCACCGGTACGGAGGACAGGCTTCCTCCGGGGTTCTGCCAGACGTTTGAAATGCTTGCCTTTCTTTCTTACTGGATGCAGGTTCTGAAGAAATCGGCGATACCCTTATGTACACAACCTTCTTACATTTATCCAAATATACACTTTCAGTCTCATCTAAACAGTGTGTGCATGCATTGTATCCCTTGTTTGTCTGCCCTGAAATGTTACTAAGAGCAGGCCAATCATTGATGGTTACGAAAAGCAATGCTCGTAGGTCAAATGGCTCCCCTTTTTGCTCATCCCACATACGTACACCTGGTTTGGCCCACCGCTGTAAAAGTTCTTCAACTAATGGCCTTAGGTACACATCAATGTCGTTGCCGGGTTGCCTCGGGCCTTGGATGAGCACTGGCATCATAATGAACTTCCTCTCCATACACAACCAAGGAGGAAGGTTATAGATATATAGAGTCACAGGCCAGGTGCTGTGACTGCAGCTCTGCTCACCAAAAGGATTCATGCCGTCTGTACTTAGACCAAACCTTAAGTTCCTTGCGTCACGTGCGAAGTCCGGGTACGCTCGCTCGACTTTTCTCCACTGTGACCCATCAGCGGGGTGTCTCAACATCGCGTCTTTCTTACGGTCTTTCATGTGCCATCGCAACAACTTGGCATGCTCTTTATTTCTAAAGAGACGTTTTAACCGTGGTATTATAGGAGCATACCACATAACCTTGGCGGGAACCTTCTTCCTAGGGGCATCGCCCTCAACATCGCCAGGATCATCTCGTCTGATCTTATACCGCAGTGCAGTGCATACCGGGCATGCATCCAAATTCTCGTACTTCTCACCGCGGTAGAGGATGCAGTCATTAATGCAGGCATGTATCTTCTGCACGTCTAATCCTAGACGGCAGACAACCTTCTTTGCTTGGTATGTACTGTCGGGCAACTCATTATTTCTTGGAAGAAGATTCTTCATTTTTACCAACAACTTTGAAAATGCGCTGTCAGTCACACCGTTCTCTGCCTTCCATTGCAGCAAATCCAGTGTGGTACCTAGCTTTTTGTGGCCATCTTCGCAAGTTGGATACAACAATGTTTTGTGATCCTTTAACATCTGCTCCAGCTTCTCCTTTTCAGTTTCACATTCTTCCTTTGCATCAGTAATGGCCCGACCAAGATCGTCATCAGCGGGCCCATCTGCTCCCTCTTGATCTTCATTATCTACCCCCGTTGCAGTATCATCATATTCAGGATACATATTATGATAGTTGTCATCATCCTCTTCTTCTTCGCTGTCTTCCATCACAACCCCTTTTTCTCCGTGCTTGGTCCAACAATTATAGGTGGGCATGAAACCGGATCGAAGCAGGTGGGTGTGAATGGTTCTGGTATTTGAGTAGTCTTTCTTGTTCTGACAGTGAACACACGGACAGCACATAAAACCATTGTGACTACGGTTTGCATTAGCCACAACGATGAAATTTTGGAGGACCGTAATGTACTCGGAAGTGCGGCGGTCACCGTACATCCATTGCCGGTTCATCTGCATTAATATGTAGTATATATCAAAAATTAATAGGGAGATGACCATTTATATATATAGTACATCAATGATACATGAAAGGATAGTTGCCGACCTCGACCGAGAAGGAAAGAGCAACGAGAAAACTTATTTTGAGCTCTCGGGCATTTCACCGAACACCTCTTTTGCATATGAAAAAAACACAAACTAGCACTCTTCACACCCTCTTGCTAGGCTCCAAAATGAGATAGTGAAAAAAATGGAAGAGTGGGGTGTGGGCTGCGGTGTCTTATATAGCCCGCCCCCTTTAACACCGGTTCAAGCCACGAACCGGTGTTAAAGGGGGAGGGGGCTGCGCGGGCCACTGGTGCATGGGTCTTTAACACCGGTTCGTGGCACGAACCGGTGTTACAGGGGGGCTCCTTTTTTGCCGCACGGGCCACACTGGTACGGCCCCCCTTTAACACCGAACCGGTGTTAAAGCCCTTTTCCAGGATCAACGAAAAGCCTCGTTTCCACTAGTGAAATCTATGGAGGAGGAGGTGGTGGCTAGGTTTTGTTTGCCGAGGCGGTGGCTCTGTTCCACCAAGTCCTATAGCTCTGTCTCCTGGGGTAAAAGTGAGTACAAGATTCAATGTCTTGTTTAGGTTGCCAAAAACGTACGTCGAAAATAAAAACGAAATTGGTGTTGGGAATAAAACTAGACATGCGCAATGGAAAAGCTATAGTACTTCGGTTTAGTTGAGATATATATATTGGCCGATGTCGCAACGGAAAAGGAAGTAAAAATCTGGTGCGACACGAAATTAAACAGCGCCCCCGGCCGAGTATTGCGCGCGGCACCTGGACATTGAACTCGCCGTACGTCTCTCCCATCTTAATAAGAGTCCTTATTCGCC